>BSAI01000212.1:6298973-6441681 GCA_036245035.1 Adrianichthys oophorus | reverse complement strand
CAAAGCCAAATGTAAGATTAAAATCAGATTCTTGTCCGACCTGTCATCTGGCTCAAAACTTGAGCACCTGAATATTGCTTTCCTTTTATGCTGCATCAGTAATATTAGGTTTAGGTTGGGAGAGCCTGAAAGCTTGTGGGAGAGCATGGAAACAGATGGATTATGGGAAGTGGGAGTGGGCTTACTCCAATGCCAAGAGTCTCGCACTCAACTGAAAGGTGAATTTCTAATGAACTTCTGCAAAAACTATGTCCTAGTAGATCAGGTTTTTTTTATTTTGGCTAAAAAATTAAAAAATAAAAATAATTAAGACCTCTGGGAACGCTTTAAAATAAATCAAAAGATGATCAGAGTGGGACTTTATTCAAAAGATTTAAAGAGAAAAAAGAGGTGTGCAAGCATTTTTAATTTTTTCTTAGTCAAACACTGGAAAATGTTTGGCTTTTTTAATACGGCATGTGAAACTCTGACTGGGGACAGCTTTGAGCACTGCTGTGTCATTGCATTTAAGCACCAGTCCCAGGTTGGCCACTAAAGAGCTAAAAAAAAAAAGCCTTTTTTACACACCCACACCCACCCACAAACACACACACACACACACAAATACACACACACACAAATACACACTCACATTTTTGTCGAATCCCACTGAGATCACAGATGTCCACCTTTCAGCCTTGTTTAGTCACCACAGTAAACTACTGACAAATAACGTGCGGTTTCTGCAACCGCTCTTTTGTTGTTTTCACAAAGCCAACTTGATGCATTGTCTCTGTGCCACTTCAGAGACATCTGCAGAACTGTCTGTGTTGTTGATCCATTAGCTGTGTTCTGCAGCAAAACGGCAGAAGTCAAAGTGAGCAAAGATCTTCTTTGTGGGGAGGTGACTCTAAAAAATAATGATGGTCTAGTGCGGTCAGTGTATTGTCACCCACACATTTCATTCTTCATCTTTTGATAGTCTGGACTTGAACTAACTTTTAGTCTATCAAGCTTCCAAGGTTGCTGAAAATTGTCTCATAATATAGTTTGTTTTTCTTTGCTGTGCTTTATAAATTATTATATTTATTTCATCTTGTATTTATAGTTCTGCAAACTGTTATAAAATTACTAATGAAGTCATTATTGCTTTTTTTGTAATTGTTCTCTGGAAAGAAGATTAACCTTCATCTGCTTGTTTTTGTTGTTGTCGTTTGCTGCGACAACTGAGTGCATCTGGTTATTTGAGTGCTGCTGGAAGCAGGAAAGAAATTGCTGCTGTGTGGCCAGAATGGTTCTGACCCACCCTCAGTACCCGATCCATGATGATGACAGAACAAGCTCCGAGTCAAGGACAATAAAACTGAGCCGTGCCTCAGATCGCTGCTGTAAAGCGGAGCGATCACTCACTCCTCTGATGTGGATGGCTGTTGCAGAGAACGATGGTTCTTTCTGTGTTTTTGCAGATGTGTCAGCCTTTTGCCCCATTACAGTGAAAGTCTCCATTGAGGCGTTAAAAACGCGGTATGAACGCCTCTGTTAATGACACAAATTGGTGATTAGTGTAATTATTTCTAAAACTAGCTAATTAGTGTGAAATTGTGCTGCAGTCTAGATTTCATTTGCATCATAATCTTTTTTTTTAATCTTCCCGTATTTAATCAATTTCTCATTTGATTTTAGTCTACCCAAGTCATTTCTGTTAGTCTGACACAGATCCTTTTTTTTAATCTACTGTAAAAGTTTTCCTAGTGGTCTTCTAATTCTGATTATGCTGTTTTTACTGCTTACTAATGTATTAGTGGCTATGAACCCGTTGTTTATTGGTAAACATTGCTTAATTAAGCATTAACTAATGTTAATAAAGGGTACATAGTACCCATAGTTTCATGCAGATCTGCAGTAGTTCATTAGAAATTCTCTGTCGGCGGGACCGTTGGCATGGAGCAACTCCGCCCCCCTTTCCCATCCTCTGTTGCCGAGAGGTCTCACTTTACGCGCTCTTCTGCTAGCTTACACCCCCCAACCTCACATTGCCAGTGCAGCTATAACTGTAGGCAAAATTCACCCCTCAGTTGTTGGAGGGACAATTGGTGTGGAGCGACCCTGCCCCCGTTCCTGTTGCGAAGGGCTTGACGATCAAGTACATTTCCTCAGCTATTTTTTTTTAAACATAATTTTTTCCATCTGTTCCTGATTCACAATGATTGTAAGAAAGAAATACTCAGAAGTGCAATTTTAAACTGAATTTTCTTTATACATGTCCTCCATTGGAAAAGTGCTATAAAAACATCAGAAACATGAGTGTCATTAATAAACAAAAATCTGCAACATGTATTTCTGTGGAAAATGCTGCTTCCCCTGCAGGCTTCTGCATGATTACATGTCAGCACCTATCTCAGTCAGATATTTTCTCTATGTCTGAGGGTAAAAAGCAGTATTGCAGCTTCTCGCCCGCTGCATCCTCATTTATCATTCATATTTAGAAGCATAAACTTAAATTTGAAAACAAGAGTTACCTGGACTTCTTTTTGCCTTCATTATTCTGCTGTTTCTAGACAAGCTTTCGTCAAAAGACAAGTTACCAAGCTGTTTCTCTTGAGCTTGATGCAAAAAAAAAAAAATTTGCAAATGTAGTCATGAAAGAAGGGGTGTGATGTATGACACCCCGAGGACCTGAGGAAGCCCCGTGGAAGCAAGGCGTCATATAGAGTTTTATCTTCAGCTTTTTTTTTTGCATGCACCACCGAAAACACTGCAGATTCAATTTAAATGCAAAGCAAAAGAGCAAAATTGCTTTTTTTTTTTTTTTGGTTTAGCTTTGACATGTCTGTCTCTGCAGTTTTCCAGCATTGGCCAATACCTCAAATGTGCATCTTTTCCACGGATATACATATGTATATGTATATATATGTGTGTGTGTGTGTATATGTATGTATGTAGGTAGGTAGGTAGACAGAGATATATACATACATATATCTATAGATATATATGTATGTATCTATATATATATATAGATATGTAGATAGATATAGATATGTAGGTATATATAGATATGTAGGTATATATAGATATATATGTGTGTGTGTGTGTGTATATGTATACGTATACGTACGTGTATATATATGTATATATATATATATATGTATATATATATATATGAGATAGATAGATAGATAGATCCCCCTGCGACAGACTGGCGACCAGTCCAGGGGTGTCCCCTGCCTTCGCCCATGAGTAGCCGGGTTAGGCTCCGGCAACCCCGTGACCCCGAAAAGGATAAAGCGGATTGGAAAAAAAAATGAATGTATATGTGTATATGTATGTGTGTATGTATATATGTGTGTGTGTGTGTGAGAAAACAGGCCTTAAATATTATATAATGTAATAATCTCAAAAGCTATGATGTGTTTTGTGATCATAAGCTTTGTGTTTAGAGGAGCTGACACTTATTAATGGCACCAATTTCCAACACAAGACCTGCCAGACTCAAACACAGTCCAAAAGAAAATGCAATAAATGTGTAAACAGCTGAAAGCGTTGGCCTTTTTCAATGTGTTTCTGTGTCTTTATGAACTATAAAGTAGTAAAAATATGTATTCCAGGAATAAAAAAAACAAACAAACCCTAATTTGGATGAATTTCTTTTTTTTTTTTTTTGTAAAATCAAGTACGACATTCAGACGAAGTCCTGCCCAGATTTAAATGATTTAAAATTGGGGAGTTTTTATTTTGATGTCAACTATAGATATACTTTAATTATTCTGAGTGAAATTGTTGGGTCTGCTGAACCCACACACAAAATTACAACACAATTTAAGTTGCTAAAAGATGTAAATTAAAATGGGTTAGGGCACAAACCTGCAAATATTAATTTCTCATCCGTAAAATAGCATTATTACTGTGGCTTTAAAACTACCTCACAATTAAAGCAGCATATTCCTTACTGTAACCATGAACAGCATAGCGGCATGCCCTAATGCTACTACTGGGATGCTCATGTCGTTTGCTAACACACCAGTACCATTTTCACCTTTTGTTAAATATCAAATGTTAGCTGAATAAAAAAAAAAAAAATCTTTACTTGCTGTAACCGGTGGAACCACCAGATACAATCCATGGCTTGATGGCTCTTATCTTGAGGGAAGGGGTTATGGCGTTTCCATTTGTGATCTTAAATTTTAGTCTCCATTTCATATCACGAGGGCTTCCGGGTTTGATTCTTGGACTTCTGCTTTTCCCTTTGGGTCAGATCCTGCACAATAATAATGTTTCAAAATCAGTTCCACAGAAAACGGCTTTCTGTAGCTTTCTCACCAAGCCACCACAATCGTTTAGAGGCAGTAAAACTTCCTTCAATTAAAGGACTAAACAGAAGTGGATGTTTTTGGAAAAAGAATGAAAATTAATAGTCAGTTCTGAGTGTCTCACACAACTAAACCAGCTTTTTACCATCTCAGTGAAACTAAGAAAACAAGTCCAGAGAATATCTGGAGAATATGATTATTGCTTTCATGTCCTGCGGGCTGGATTACTGAAATAGTGTGCTTTCCAAAAAAAAAAAAAAAAAAAAAGACTTAAAACTTCAGCTTAGTTCGAATTCTTCTACCAGAGCCAGAAAAACTGAGCACATCCGTCCTGTTCTCAAGTTATTGCGCTAGTTAGCAGCTATTGATTTGAAAGTACTGATGCGAGTTTATAACTCACTTCATGGTGTGGAGCCCTGCCAGATCTCCTGATGGTTCGTAACCGCAGCAGGGCTGCAAAAACCTGCAGGAAGAAGCTGGAACCAGAACCAAAGCGGCTGTTTTCAGCTGTTGTGTTGCACACGGATGGAAGCAGCTTCCTGATTTACTCAGGTGTTTACCAAATGTACTTGGAAATTATCCACTCAAGTCCAAAATTAAAAAGTTAAGTTTTCACTTCCTGACTTTATAGGGCGCATAGACCCGACGTGAATCCTGAACTCTGCAGTCCATAAAATAGATTCCACTCAGATTAATGATTTTGTAGAACTATATCACTGGAATAAGCCATGCATTCTGTTGAGATGTCATTTTTCTGGTATAGAAACCTTTTTAATCTTATTTCTTCTTGTGCCAATTTGTTGCACAGCAAATATATAATTTGCATAACACCTGCTCCGCTCCGTGCTGATGCATCCACTCGCAGGCAGCTAGTACAGATAGCTGGAAAGCTCCAATATTGCTCCCCATTTATTGTTTTGCATCAGTAAGGTTAGAGGTCTGAGAGGCTGTAAGTTGGCGGGACAGCATGTAAACAGAAAGCTCTCATTAACCAGTTGCCCTTCCCACAACTCAGAGGTGAATTTCTAAATAACTCCTGCCGCTCTGCAGGAACTATGTCCTAGAAAACTGCACTGATTTATTTATTTTTTAATGTAGGCTAAAAACAGCATAGTCCTAATTAGAAGAGCACTGGGAACACTTTGAAAATAGATTAAAAGATGACTGCTGTGGGACTTTAAAGGCTTGACAGATTTTTCAAGAGCAGCTCACCTTCCTATGTATGCAACCCAGAATCTATGCTTTGACTTTTACAATGTACAGCTTCCCAGAATTTTATTCCATTTTACTTTCATGTGCACTTTTGTCCTGTTAAATCACCTTGAAAAAATGGTGTGGAACAGACTCCCTTGTGCCACATTTGACCTTGTAACTGCAAAGTACTATGAAGTTGAACAATATACCTGGAAAAAAAAAAAAAAAATATATATATATATATATATGTATATATATAATATATTTTTGTCTTTTTCTTCAGTCTTTTCTCATTGAAGGAGTGTATCTTCCTCGTATTGGTTTGTGGAAGAGATGGCGCCAAGCTAGTTGACAGTACCTCCAGGTTCATGTTTAATGGAGGACCCCATTACAGATGAATAATGGGCCTTGTTCTGTAATGGCTGGATAAATCCAGGCCCTGGAGCAACCCCATAGAAAAGGCTCAAAAGAGAAAGGAGACCATAAAGCCGGGTGACGCTTTCTTGACTAAAGACACAATGAAGTATGTTCTGTTATTCCCTGGGAATCAATTTTTTAACATGGGGGTGAAGTCGAGAAAGTTGTCAACATACGCTGTTTAAAAAACAAAAAAATCAATTGAGCACACGGGACTCTGTTTATTCTAAAATAAATTAGCTTGTTATTGATTGTTCATGGTGATGTGTGGAGGATCAGCATATTGAACAGTACTTTAAGGGCCTCTCCTGATTAATGAGTAATCGTTTTGGACAAGTCAAGGTGTGAATCACCGGAAAGAGGCTGAACAGAGATAAAACTGAGTTTTATTTTCTTGTTGCCAACACTAATTTACACGTTCGTTACATAAAAGGAGTTTAGACTACATCATTCAGCAGTCTGTGTGTTTATATCCAAATAAATAAAATCAACGCTGCTGTTAAACATTCCTGACCTTTTCAGAGGGATTTCCTGTGTTTAACGTACCAGTTTTATACAAAAATACTGCAGAGTTGATCATTTTAGACTTTTTTAGACTAGTTCATGGTATAGAAGTCAGAAGCACAGTCGTCCCTCGCTAAATCACGGTTCATCTTTTGCAGTATCGCTTTTCTGCTGCTTTTGTTGATGTTTTTTTTTTTTTTTTTTTTACATTGTTGGGGTCCTGATTGGCTGTACACCATTGTCAATGAATCTCCTCCTTACCAATATTGCCAAATGTACATAAATCTTCAATCGCGATCAGATCTTTTTGATTCTGTAATGCTGGACTTATTTTTCCATGAGGGTTTAAACTTTGAGACTTCCAACAAGAGAGTCAAATAGTGAGGAGTGTTATAGCCATAAAAAAAAATCTATATTTATTATCAAAAGAATTGATTACATTGTGGATTTCACCTATCGCAGATACTTTTTGTAGAACTGCGTAGCGAGAAACGAAGGACTACTGTATACAAAAGAAATCCACAGCTTTAGATTTTCTTGATAACATTCAGGCTTGTGGTTCCATTTTAAATCTTACATTATGTCTTAAGGAGGTGAACAAAAGTAAATTATTGATGAAGATAAACAAAAAAAAGGTTGTGGAAGGACCTGAAATGATGCAATCAAACCATGCAGTTTCTAAAAACTAAATCTCTTTTATTCAGTCGTGGGTTTAAAAGGATTATCTCGTTACAAATCAGCGAGGAACAGACATGTTTAGTTTTAATATTTGGTCATTTTATGTTTGAAAGACTAAGTAGAGCTCTTACCATGTTTATAAATTACAACAAACGTGTCTTTCGTTTATTTTAAAGACCCAGAAATGCACAGCTAGAAATCCCACTCAAGAAAAAGGTTCTTAGCCCACAAGAAGATTCCATTTTCCATCAGGCTCCTCCCCTGCTCTCCTCCTGAACTCTGTTCCTTTACTCTCACACAGACAAATGTAACTTGACAAACCGCAGAAGCAGAGCTCACAACTCGTTCGCATTTACTGTTTCTTTAATAAAGTAATCAATGTGCTCAGCATCTTTAGCCACTGTTCTGTGGAACATGCTATTACAGCCTCTCTGGTTGGCTGGATACAGCAGGAGAAAGACGGGGTAAATATTTCATCTGAAAGGGCAGTTGGTAGCATTGACTGAAATGTCCTCAAGCTTCGAAAGTGTTCTGATTCTAGCAGATGATTGAGGCTATTTTTTCAGTCCGTTGACTAATCTCAAAGTGTGCAGAAATTTAAACACTAACCCAATGTGGGTTGTTGGAAAACAAAAGCTCGCCCTTTAATTTTAAACTGAGCCACAGTCCTTTTGGTTTTTACTATTCAGTCGCTTCACGTGCTGCTGCTCTGATTGCCCACCACAGTTTTTTTTTAACCTTTTGCAGATATTAAATGCTCCTGCTGTGCATGTCAGATCAGTCAACCGTGGCATTATAATGGGCTTTCAAAGTAACTGACGAGAAAGCCGCCGAAAGTTGGTATTCCTCCAAGTGACGCTCTGGCACAAACAAGCCTGTTTACTCTGATGTATTTTTATATCTGTCCATGTGATGATTTATGATTGTGCTATTCCTACAGGTAGCCCTCAACATTTGAGAGTGGCTTTCCCTGGAGTTGTGTGTGGGCTGGTGTCACTTTAGTGGGGCTCCTGCAGCTCCAGGATTCACAGAAACAGTGTAAAATTACTTGTCATTTGTGGGCTGAGCTATTATTTGCACAGAAAAATACAATCCTTTTTGCAACAATGGTTCAGTTGTTTTGATACAATTAAGTAGATTCATTCAGTTAATCAATGAGTTCCTCCAATTAGGCTTTTCTTTTCCTTTTAATAGTCAGGGTTTGGTCACATCTACCCGTGGGGGGTAGATGTCCACCTTAAAAGACATCATGAAAATGGAAAGGACGATTGTTTTGTGTGTGGTAAATGAAATGTGAAATAGTTTTAAAGGTACGGACAAACCGGGTGTGTGACGTGCATTTAAGAACGTCCTAAACGCATATTCTTGGCCACAAGCATAGCCCATGGTGTTCATACTGGACAAAAGGGGAGGGGCTTCTTCTTTTTCTACTGTTTACTAGCGCATGTCCGCCACCTACAGTTGAAAGAGACTCTGTGTGAAATGTCAAAACGGTACAAATGTTATGCATTTTGCTCCAGGCTTCTTTTTCACAGCTCTATTTTGATGTATGAAAGATTTGGTGTCGTGTAATAATCCACAATTAGTAAATTCTCCTCTGTGCTAAATTTTCAAACAGTTGCCACTTTCGTGAATTAAAAGCGGCTCGATCTGTACGTCACTACCAAATCAAAGTCCGCGATTGGTCAAAGTTAAAATTTGAATGCGCACTCAGTGGCCACACATTTTATACGTAGATCCTGAAAACGGTCTTAAAAATGGGGGTAGCTATGTGTGACCGCGGGTTTTGAACGCTGGAAATAATTCTGCTGTTAACGGATTAAGACTTCAGGGCATCATTTTGCATCAAGGACTAGAAACAATCTCTTAAGGATATTGCAGATTAACCAAAATTATTTAATGGGACCTAAAGCTGTGATGTAAATCCAACAAAATGCATTCTATTCACCTTTTTTTTAATTTAACAAAATCCACTTTAAATTCACTAGCAGTAAAGTGTAAAAGTATATATTTCAATTTTTTTTGTAGTAGAATTTGTCCTTCAGCTACTTTGTCCTTTATTATACCTTTACCGACTTCTTCTATGGATTTGTATTAACAATTTATATTAGGTGGACACAAAGTCCCACTTCTAAAAAAATGGAATGTGAATAATAGATCATTTGGATCTTGGGGCATGAACAAAGGGTGTGTTTCAGAATGAGTTTAAGGGATCAAACATGATGCAACAACACGAACCTGAATTTATGGAAGATCTCAGAGAAAAGGGAGCCTCCTTGAGAATTTTGTCTTTGGTTTTGATTTCAATAATTAAACACAATTTTTATTCTGAAACTCTAACTTATGGCAACGTACTGATTAGAATTTCTCTTTTTGTGGCCAAAAAAATTACATACAGATGTACATTTATTGGTACTCATTTCTTTTCTGTTCATATTCTTCAATAGAATTTAATTTTTTGAATGAAAAATTATCAGAAATGTTTTGCTGATCCATTTATGGATATTTTTTTGGTAAGTCGTGTAAAAATGGGTATATGACAAGAACATTAGTGGTTCTGTTATGTTCTCGGGTACTTTCATGAACTTTGTCAATTTTCTTGTTGGGTCTTAAAGATAGAAAATGAAATTCCTGATGTGTTGACCAGACTCCAACATCTGGTACAGTGCTGACGCCAGCCTGACCATGAAATTAGATTTATGACGTTTAGACAGAAGCTAATTTGTCTTTTTATCTTCTTAGTAAAGGCATCTCCATTGGGAGCTGAAATGCCAAATAATCCTAAAAAATTCAGCATGTACTGCTTTTTGTAATAGACGTCAGAACATTGTAAAATTTCAGCCTAGCTGGTGATTTCCTGATGGGCACCTCAGCGACTGAGACACCTGCCACAACACGGCCGCCTCCACATGAAGGGTTGTACAGCTGCTACACGCTGAAAGTACATTACTGAACTTGTAAAATTGTTATTAATGTTGAGCTCATGTAGAACTTTGCAGGCAGACCTTTTTCCAGACTTCCCACACCACACCTTGTGGGTCCCTCATTAACTGAGCAGGAGGATGAGCAGGAGGATCTCAATCCTGAAATCAGCTCAAGCCAATTTCACAGGGTGATCCTTTACCTGAGAGCCAAAATCTGCATGGTTTTTTTATGCTGCATCTACTGACTAAAGTTGGTAAGCAAAGCAAATTTCAGTACTTTAGGAACTGGACTCACTTCAGTAAAAAAACACATTTATTGTGTTTTTAACATTTTCCTGTGACTTGTTTCTGATGGAGGACATATATAAGGAAAATAAAGCTTAAATGTGTATTTTTGTGAGTTTTTTAAAACTGTTGTGATTCAGGGGCAGGTTAAAAAATGCTGTTTAAAAAAGAAAGTATTTGTGATATTTATGGCCACAAGATGCATGCTTTTGTGGACGATTAGATCCACGTGTTTACGTCTTCCTCCCCAGGTCCGAGATGGCTCATCAAACTGTATGGCCTTTTTTGTTGTATGGCTATTGTTAGGTGTGAGGGCCTGTAAGATAGTGAGAGAAAGTGTAAACCGACATTTTTAATGAACTATTGCAGCTCTGCAGAATATGTTCTAGATATATCCTAGATTTGACTAAAAAGAGTCACTGGGAGCGCTTTTAAAATAGCTCAAATGATTATCAAAGTGGGGCTTTAAGAAATGCGGTCTGTCACTTTTACAATCAATTACTATTTACTAGAAAAATAATGTTACATTAACTATAAAAACTGTTTCTTTTTTTGCCTAAAAATGAACTAAACAATAAATGTCTTTACTGTCTGCTCCATAGGGATCCCTGAACAGTCCTCATGCTCTTTCACTCTTTAAGGAGTTTAATTCAATCAGTGTCAGGATTCCTGACACAGCCGTCCCTCAGAAGGCCCAGAAAATGGACACGCCCAATCCCTGTCATGCACTTCTTTCCCGTCTAAAAACCTCGCATTTCCCTAAGGTCGGTCTCGGAGCGCGGTGACGATGATGGGCTATAAGCTTGAGGCTGCACTGAGGACTGACGGGTTGAGAAGTGTCCTTCAGCAAGACAGATGATGCAGGGTGCTGAGCCCTTTAACTGCAGTACAACAGAAAACGGCTACGTTTTACTGTTTTGATTCAACGATAGCAGAGACAAATCTCAGAGCAGAGGGGGAAAGAAGCTAAAAAGTGCCTTGTGTTGGTGTATTCTTGTTTGTTCACACTGTGTGGACTTTCTTGTATAATAATAAATACACTCTTTTTTTTTTTTTCCCTTGAAAATGAATGCATTACCATTAGAGTGGGATGTGTTTAAAGCAGTGTGGCAGAGGAATACTAAACAGCAGTTGCTGCAGTTTAAAAAGGAATAAAATGAAACATCACAGAGGACAATAAACATGCCGAGTGGGTTACTGTAATTGACTCCTGCAAATAGTCTAAAAGATATTAGCCTCATAATTACAGAGAAACCCTTCAGCTTGCTGCGTTTAAAGCAGGAAATAAAAGGAATGCCTCAGAGCAAGTGTTGTCATGGCTCACAATATTCTGCTGCCTGGATGGGAAAATAATTCTCTCCTTCAGATGAGTGAAGACACGCTGAAATGTATTCCCCAGCTGTTTTTTATTGACCACTTACATAGTTGGTGGGTGGAAGCAGGGAGGGAGAACAGTGTGTTTGTTTCTTGAACTGATAATAATGGGCAGACGACAGGATTCAGAGGCTGATGAGAATTGGTGAAGAGGAGATTGACAGGAAAATAATGGCACAAACGATCTTTTGGCTGAACCAACTTCTCCATTGACAATCAAAGCGAATGTTTCTTTTTTCTTTGTTGCTGCTCTGCTTTCTTTTGTCATTTTGAAAACCCCTGTACTCGCTTTTATTTAAATGTTTTTGTCCCGTTCTTGTAAATGTCTGCGCAGGATTTTACCATCTACATGTTTGAGTGGAATGCTGCCAGTTATCTTGAGTTGTAAGCAGTCTAGAACCAAATAAATCATAAAAACGTAGATTTTAAATGTCAATATTTATTTTTTTAACCCCCAAATTGATACATGATCAATAAAAATTAGTGAGTTTTACGTTTCCTACCATTTACTGTATATCACAACTGGACCAATGAGCGTGGCGTCACCCATAGAATAGGGTTTACTTCTGCCTACAAACAGTCAATTCAGTTGGTGTTTTTTTTTTTTTTTTTTTTTTGTCTGTGCCATGTTGGAACCTGAAATCGTCTGAGTCAGCATTTGTGGCAGCCACTTTCACCAGTCTGAAGTGAGCTTGTTGGAAGTCCACACCCCTACCACTTGAAATCAGGCTACTCCAAATTTATCAAATGTGAGACCACATACTTTTATTGAGGCATCTTATTGGTCAGCTGAACAACTTGCAGTAAAGAAAAGATATGAAAGAAATAAATAGGATTAGCTTGAACATGTTAAAACATGGATCCGAGCAAGAATTGTTATTCTGATCAGTTTAATGGCTGAGTAATGGCTGGTTGTTTCTCAATAGAAGTCTACAGGATTTTGGCTTCTTGGAACCAGCGAGTACTTCCTGTTTGGAACTCGAGGGTGGAGGGGTCACTGAGTCCAGTTCTCGTATACAGTCAATGTTTTCAACACTGATTTATGCTTCATTTTTAAATGTAAATGCATTTATATCATTGGTTTTTGCAAGATAATTTTAATGTCTGAATTTATTTGAAGAGAGGAAATTGAAAATACAGCATTTTAAACTAATACAAAAAAAACCTTTAGTGGGAAAGTAAAAAACAAAAAAAGAATGTCCTAAATGTGACGTTTAAACGTTAGGATTAGGACTCTTCCTCACTTTTTTCTCATTTGCTCCTCTTGCATTTACGTATGGATTATTGACCTGTGACCAGACCACTGAAAGGCAGCCGGACTCTTAACATCGCATTAATAACCACGACAACCACCATCCGCTTGGCAAAAAAACTGCCAGTTTGTAACATCTGATTCAAGGAGCATTTAGCACATCCTCAAAGGAAGGCCTTGTGTTTTCCTGCAGCATTAATCCAGGAGGTGACTGTTTTCAATGTTCCTGCTGGTCAGGCTAACTTCATGTCTATTTATACTGAAGAAAAAAACTAGTTTCTTTATAACTTTTCAATGATGGTTGTTAGTTGAGTTTTGGGTTGTCCAAGCCCGTGGAGGGTCATAGAGAATAATGTGCATGAACATTTTTGCTCTATGGGTTCTCAGAGCAGTCTACAATCTTAAAATTTCATGCGGACCACCTGTGTGCCCCATACAGATTTATCAATGTTTTACCCTCAGACAACCCTTATTTTTCCATAAGAGCAGTTGTCACTAAAGCATTAGAAATACCTTTTCTTAAATAAGGACTACTTCATCTGCATAAAACTTCACACTGGTGCTGTTCTCTGCAAGTTTGTTACGCAATGCCACTCTGGTGTCTCATTCTTTTTGATTACAAATAAGTATATGTGAAAGAAAAATGAATCAAAATACACCTGTGGATGCAGGCTGGGAAGTATTGGCTTTCTGGAGAGTGATCTTCATTTCACTATCTGAAAACTGACATAATCTCATAAAGGACAGGAGTCCCTAACTCAAAAATATTGTCCAGAGTGTATTTCATTCCAATCTAATCGCTCTTCAGTCTTGGCGTATTAAGAGACAGCTGCAGTGTCAGTCACAGCTTTCTTCCTGCTGGAAGTGAGAATTCTATGTATCTGAATTAGACTGACAGGAAATGTACAGATATGCAGCATCCAGTTGATAGTCTGTGGCCTGCAGGGATGAGCTGCTGCCTGTGTTGTTGTAGAAGAGGACCATTAGTGTGCTGACAAGAAATTGCAGACATTTAGAAATGAACAGAGATGTTTCTGTGGAGTACTTTGCAATGGTAGGGGGTATATTGTAGTCTATGGTCTCCTAAGGGAAAGTGTGCATAATTGTTATAATGTGGTTACTGACTGTGGTGCAGACAAATGTACTAAATGCACCCGAGCAAAGATTTAGAAAAGCTAAAACCTAAAATTCTACCCCAGCTGAGTATTCCAGGACTACTAACTTGAATTCATTTGACTTTTGAGTTTTTCAGAAGTCTCAGGCGAGATTGACTCCTTCCATCAAACATCTTTTTTTTTTTCCTATTCTGAGCAACTGCATTTGCTGTTCGCTTGGTTGAACATGATGAAACTCCTAGTGCAACGTCGCTGTTCTCAAATGTAATATAGCCTTAAAGCGAAGAAACACAAGAAAGCGTTTGATACTTGAGGATCCCTGTAGTTGACAGCAGAGAGGGCTACAGGTTCTTGAAAACCGAGATGTTTTGCAACATCTATTGCCATTTCCAAAAGGGAATTTTTTTTTTTTTTTTTACACTTTTATGACCTTGATTTGGCGCCTGTTGTTCAAGGTTTAAGCTTTGCCCTAACTTAAGCATCGTTTTCCGTGGGTTGTGTTTCACCTGTCACTGTTGCTGATAAACTGTCATCAGAGACAGCCTGATAGATTTTAGATGAGACCGTTGGTGAATGCGTCATTCGTGCTGCCTGCAAGAGGCTGAAGGACTTTTAAAGGATCTCTGTTCAGAGAGACACCATGACCTTCTTCAACTGGTGCTTGTCTAAAATGACCATAGCAGAAATACAAGCACAGATACACTTTTACTAGGTTTTTGCTTTAAAGGAAAGCCTGTACTGCCATGCCTTAATTCAATTACGCAGTGTATTTTCTATTTCACAAGTAAGCTCTTTTTTTAATCAGCATTTTTTGTCTGTTCCTGATTTACAATTTGAATAAAGAATTACTCAGAAATGCAACTTTATCCTTTTTTTTTAATGTATGTCCTCCATCTTCAGAAAAATGCTAAAAGATGTTATTTTTATTTGAAAAGATCAATGATGATCAGAGTTGGACTTTAAGACTTTTTTTTTTAACTGGCCACTATCCATCTAGAGTTTTAATGTCTCCCAATGAGCATCTGCTTCATGTGCATATAACATGACAGAAACACCGGGTTACCGTGCTTTTTCCGGTGCCAGCTCTCTGTTATGAAACAATATTCCTCCAAAACAGCGAATGACATCAGATCTGAGCAGTTTTAAACATCAACTAAAGACTTACCTTTTTAGAATGTCTTTTAACACACATTTGTTGGTGGCATCTTCTTTTAAAGAATTCTTATGCGTCATGAATTTAATTGCATTTTTTTTTTCATTTGCTGAATTTTCTAATTTTCTTTCTTTACAAACAACTTTGGTGCCCTGATGGTGCAGTAAAGTGCCATAGAAATAAAGTTTCATTCATTCAATTACTGATCTTTAAAAGATAGCGTGGTATTTTACCAGTAAAGACAATATTTTGTGGGATTGTAATCTTTGGGGGGGGGAGTTGTTTTTGCTGTAACTATGCAGAGACTGCTGATGTGCTTGTTCTGGATGTTTGTACACATTAGATGAATCCCAACCCTTCCAGCTCAGCGTGATGTGCAACTTAAATAGAGGGACCTGATTAAACCGTGCATATTTAATATTGTGTTTTGGATCCCAGTGAAAATGTGCACACAGTTGCCCAAACAGCTCTCCTGATATCTCAAGTGAAATGTAATTGGATGAGATTATGTGTTGAATTGTAATGTACAGTGTATATTATTGCTAAAATGAAGTGGAATGGGGAGTAATATTTATTGCTCTTGAGGTTTAGGGCCCCAGCAGCTCAAAGGAGCATTAAATCATGCTGTTATCAAGCATCTTGGCTGCTTACTTTGCAATATTTTTGTCCCCCAAATAATTGCAGCCCTGAAGCCGCTGCTTGTTCCACCGTTTGTTTTTATTGGGCTCATCTTCCGCTCTCCATGTGAATTTCATTGCCTTTTTATTTGGAGATGAATCTGAAGTTAGAAGTTATGATCAAGAGCCGGTGCTGTCACTGCACCGCCGCAATGCCATAAATACTGTGTTAAAAGACCAAAGAGTTTTGGTTCAGGGATGCAAGAATGGACTTTTCTTGTCCCGATCATCTACAGAATCCATATCTGTTTATAAAATGTTTTTTTTTTTAATCATTTTTAGCAGGCTATCAGATGTTTTCCCCATTTTTTTCAGTTACAGCTTAGTGAACTGTAATGGTAGGTTTGATGTCACATTGGCAGCGTCTTTGTGTCGGGCTGTAAGAGAAGAATGTGACACAGAGCTGCTTTTGAAAGCACTATGGCAGCAGGTGAGGCAGTGTTAATGACAGATCAACTAGAACAGGTGCAACTGAGCCTCGCGCCGAACGGGAACTGCTTGGCGGGTGTCCATCCCACGTCACAGCGCCACGTTGGCGTGTTGTTTGCAGAAAGAGAAATGAGGTCTTAGTCACAACTGTCCTTACGGGGGGCAAAAAAAAAAAAAAGGGCCCGCGGGAAATGTGAAAGCGTCCTGTGGGCATCCTACAGGCACTTCCATATCACCATGTTCCCCCTGTGCGTGCAGTATTTAGGTTTGGTCAGTGAGGACCTATACAAACACCTTACTAATATCTAAACACACTGACTACTGCATTACTTATACGTCATGAACATATGCAACTGAGATTCTCCTTAAGCTATGTTCACATCGCCCTTGGCAACACAGGTTTAAGCGGCCAATTCCAATCAAAAGACTATGTAAACTTTATTCTCATCTATAAAAATCAACAACCTCCTCCTATCTACTGATACTGGTTCATTGTCTATTCTCCTTTGATACCATCTTGCACCCCATCCTCCTGGACCGACTCTCTACCATCAATCTTGTCAATTCACCACAAAATTAGTTCTGCTTATACCTTTCAGATTGTAGTTCATTCAGTTAATCTAATCTCTTTCTTCCTCTCCATTTCCTGTTTCTATGGGTGGGCCCCAGGGTTCTGTCCTGGGGCCCCTACTGTTTTCAATGCATCTTCTCCCCCTTGGCTACATAAAAAAAACCCCAAAAAAAAACGAAACACCAGATTTACCTTCACTGCTAACTCAATGCTCCCACTTTCCTCCCTCACCAAGTTACTTCTTAAAATTGGTTCACTTTACACTTCCTCAAACAAAATATTAATAAACTGAGCTTCTTTTAATTGGCACAAAATTTCACATTAATAAAATCCACAACCTCTCTCAACCGTGACTAAGGCTTTATTTAATCGTCGTGATGTGACGTTCTGTCTCCAGCTTTGATGTCCAAACGTTTGATTAGATCTACCAAATCCCTGCTTTGAATGTGGTTTTGATTCACTTGTACTCATAGCTACAATCAGAATCTGTTGGTTATCACAAAACACAGTAAAAGGAGTTGCCTCACTGTTAAAATTCATTCTCACCTCCTGCTTCACCGTTCGAAAGGAAGTAACCTTCTCCCCCGGACATTTGCTCCATGATTGATGGCAGGTGGATGGGACACTCGCCGTGATGCCTGCTGCCCACTGACTCACACCATCTGGGGAAGCTATCACAACCCAGTGTCACTGCAGTAACATATTCCGGTTAGAGCCGTCTCAGGACGATAGTGGGTCCACTTCCCCCTTGGAGGTGTTGTAGACAGCAGATTAAAATGGTTACTGCTGAGAATAATGCCCAGGGTTTGCACATGTCTGACACTTTTGCTACAGTTGCCTTATTTGACTTTATTACCTAGCTGCATTCAAGTAGCTTTCACCCATTTCTGCAGCCTGTTGGCTCATACTGTCTCTGCACCAAACATTTTTTAAAACCTTTTTATACTGTAGCATTGATTTTCAGAGTCCCTATAAAACAAAAATCTTCAATTTGACTCAATTATTTTTAAAGCTTTTTGAAATATTTAAAGAATAAGTTGTCACACAAAGCAGACTCATTCAAACTTCAGCTTTCCTCGTTATGTTCAGTTTTTTATTTTCCTCAGAACCATAAGTTCTGACAGACTGGGTCATCACAACCTGACGTTTTTAGTTTTTTGCGCGGGGGGGGGAATATGCAAGCGGTATTCAGATATAGAAGATTTATGGTTTGTTTTGAAAAGTGCCCCAGCACCTTGTAGTGTGCAGGCCGCGCGGTGCGTCACGGAAAAGAACCACGGCGTCTGCTCTCTGTTATTTACATTGTTCTTTTTAGAGGCCCCAATCTAACATCCATGCTGCATGTGACGCACACTTGTTCTCAACCACGAGAGTGGTTTTTGTCAAAATAGAGGAGAAATGGCATGGGAGCATGCATGCTGTTAAGCAAGGTAACGTTAGATTGTTGGAAAGTGAGCACTAAGAGTCTTTGACTATGGCTTCAATTTTTCACAAACATGTGCGCCCCCTGCTGTCTACATCAGCTGGTTTTTTTAATTGAAGAAGAAAACCACATTTATTTGTTTTCTGTCAACTCTAAAAGCAGTTAGCTGTTGTCTGAGAACATGCACTAACATTAGTCAGTTCATTTGTTTATGCATGTCTCCAGCTGAGTCTAGTAACTTAGTTGCAGTGCACTAGTGCAGATGGATGAGTCTTAAGTTCTCCCGTTTCAGGTGTTTGAAGCGCTTGAGCAGTTTTATCACTCCTTTATGTTTGTCTTGTGTGCAGCATTAACTCAAAAGGCAGCAGCTCATGGAGGAAACTGACTGCTGTGGAATCTAATTCTCAAAAAGGGTGCAGCTCTGGTGCCACCTAGTGGATGGAAAAAACAGTGTAGCTTTGAATTGAACTTTGTCAAGATCACCTATAATGTCAGACCAAAAACAGACCTCATATTGAAGATTAATGATGGAAAAATGCTTTTAACCTAAAAGATTTTCACCACAAATTACATGGCTGTTGTGCACAGTTAAAAGAACACCTAAGTATTCAATCTCTGTAGTTTATTTTAGCTGTAAAAAAGAAACTGAAGCACTGTTTTTACATTTTAGTTACATACCAAAACATTTAAAGACCCACTCTGATGACAATTGTAAAAGTTCCCGTGGCACTTTCTTTCTGATGGTCAAATATTAAGAAAATTAAAATAGTTTTTCTAAGTATTTTCTTCATTCAAGTCATTGTGAATCAGGAACAGACAAAAAAGGCTGTTAAAAAAAGCTTATAGTTGTGAATTAGAAGCTACAGTCTGCATGTCATAAGCTCTCTGCTCCATTCTGAAATATCTGAAGTGTAATCGACTAAATCCATGTACTTTTTCCTCATCTGAGCTGACATCTGGCTCAAAACTGTACGACTGGATAACTCCAATTTTGTTCCCAAATATTGCTGCACCGGTATTTGTTAGGTTGGGTGTGGGAGGGGCTGTAAGCCATTGGGAGAGAGTGTAAACACATGGATGACGGGAAGGGGGGCAGGGTTGCTCTGCACCAACAGAGCCTCAACTCAGAAGCGAATTTCTTTTGAACTACAGCTGCTCTACAGAAACTATATTCAACAAAACAACACAGATGTTTTTTTTAACGGTATAATGGAAACATTTTAAAATACATCTAAAATAATTAAAGTGGAAATTTAAAGACAAATAATGCTAATTTTGTGCAGAAATAATAAAAATTGGATCAGAATGACCATAAGCTTACCTGACATCCTGTCAGCATGAATGGGACAAGGTTTGAAATGAACACAATGAAACCGCGACACCAAACTGTAATAATGCACCGCACCAGCACGGTAGTTTGCATTTCTAAAGAGCACTAAAGGCACAAAATGTCTTTTAAATTCCTTTTGAATTGTTGATAAAATGAAAACAATCTGCTTAAAAGTTAAATAAACATGGAATCAGAAAATGAAGAATGACAGTAACGACAGGATAAGTTAGTTCTATCGGTCAGGGTTTGACTCATAACTGGAAACTGGGATTTAAACAGACATTTGTCAGTCTGGTCGGTTCTGTACTTTTTTTTTGTATTTTCATTTGAAAGGAGACGGACGTAGAGCCCGGGAGAAAACAGATTTGATCTTTGCAGCACAGGAAGAAAGACGAGGAAGCTTCACTCTGTCCACATGACCCCATGTTGCTGGCCTTTGCTTAGAACTCACTGTCGTTTTGCTGGTTAGATATGTCATTGTCCACAACATCTGATAATGAACAGGCTCTCTGAAACTTGACATCCACTATCCACTATGATAGTTTTCTATTTCGTGCATTTCAAAGCCGGTAAATCACAGTTCTCACATCCATATGGACAGCTTGGTTTTTTATATAAAATATTACAGTTTTTTTAGTTTCTCAGCTGGAAACCCCACAAACAGAAGGTCTTGTTTGAGCCTTGATTGTTGCCTTGCTTGTGTCTTTAAGAACAAACTGCAGGGCTTTTGGTGCAGACTATAACTCACTTCACGGTGAGTAGTTCTCATTGAATTTACAATGGCTTCTCATGATGGCTCTTTTAATTGCCTTTTTTTTTTTTTTTTACGGTCTTGCAAATTACTATGAATAAAAAGTTGCTTTTATTCAGATTGAAAGTTAAATGTCTCCAATCTTTTTCTTTTTTCAAAACCACAGACCAAACTATGCTGTTCTACTGGTAATTTTTATGTATTTATTTATTTAGGATACCTAACAAGTTTATGAAATTCAATGTCTTCTGTGAAGTCAGCTTTCAGCTGTCCTTTTTAATTTCAGGTATTACAAAGTGTGCTCATCTTTCTGCCACGAAAGTGAAAGTTATTCAGAAAAAATTAGGCAAGGATGTAAAAACTTATGGGAAAAAGTTGAAAAGTAATAAAAAAAACATGATGCTTCAGGATTTTTCATTTTCACTTGATTAGATTTTAGCTCTATTCACACATGAAATGTTTGAGGACGTTATTTTATATGTGAAGCTCTCGGCTGAGCTGCTAGCCAGTGATAAAGAATTAGAATTGTGAGTGAGCTGTGCAGAAATACTCTGACAGTATTAGCCTACTTCATGTGATTTAAATGTGTTTTGTTGTCTCTGCTGTTGGACACTGCTTAGCTTCTACATTTGCCTGTTTCCTAAAACCTAAGAAAGGCATCGCTGCACCTGGCCGAACTGTGCCTCTAATTTAGTGTAAACCTCCTGTTTTGATTTGGACTCCAACTCTTCTCCTTGATGGCTCTCATCGTGCTTCAGCTGCTGTCGACAAGCTTCCTGCAGCTCTGGTTCGAGTGCATTTCCATTTTCCATGGCCTCAGTTCAAAAGACGGTGGGGGCGACTGCTGTGCCCACCTCAGGCTCGGCAGTTAGCGTGAGTCACAGAAAACTACAGACTTATGGGATCTATTTTAATGAAATTCAGTGCTTGGCATCAGATTGATGGAGGACAGCGATAAAAGGGAAAAAAACAGCAGGAAAAGGTTATGCTAAATGGAGGGAGTGCCACAAAGACTACCACTTAGGACAGCCGTCTAAGCATGCGTGGGATCTGTGGGCGGCAGAGCAGCTACTTCTGTCATTTCACTAGATATTTGCCTTTCCCACCATGCATTTGTGTGTAAAATCAATCGCTCTAACTGAAGTCGAGAATTCCTCTGTAAAAAAAAAACAAAAAGACTGTACGGTTGATTTCTAAAGAACTTTTTTGCCTTTAGTTTTTGTTCATCTTTAGATTTGTTTATAATGAAATGGTGTCCCATAATGTCACAAAGATTTCTGGTTTAGTTCAAATCGCAACTTTCTTTAAACAAGACTGCTAGTTAAGGGGTTTTCAAGTTGGGTTTTTGACCAGAGAACAGTTAAACAGGACAAACCTTAAATCAGGAACTCTGAAATGCTTACAAATATAAATTAAAGCCTCGAGCTGAGTGGCATTGTATGACCCACAGTTGTTACCCTTTCCTGCCTCCCCCTTTTGACCCGTTCGCTGTTCAAAATCTACAAACTTTGGGTTGCAACGAATCACAAAACTCACAGTTCGGATTGTGTCCCAGTTTTTTTGGAAACATTTTTTTTTTTGTCCACATTTTCTGGAAAAAAGTATCACCCCGTTTTGTGCGTGCGTGATCCTTAATTTGTGTGTAACTTTGAACTTAGATTGTGAATACTATCTGGTGAAACTTGACATTTTCCTACTTTCTGAAACAGATATGCCCACTAAAAAGTCCAAATAAAACACTTGTCTCTTTAAAAATATTTTTTTTACAGAACTTATTGCTTCCTCTCTGCAGCACATCCTGTCCTGGTCACTGGTCTCTGGTCTGGTCAACCCTCTCTGCTCTGTGGGAGTGGAGCACAAATCCGGGTGATACTGTTTTCTTTCCATACCATTCTGTGTGAGGGGTCACTTTTCCATTTTAACTGGATTTTAGTTACTTTTTGAGTATGTAGGGGTTGGGGAAGTTTTGAAGTAAGAGTGAAGAATTCCGAAAACAAAATGGTCCTTGTGGTCCATGACTGCCATAGGCCTTAATAAAGTTGAGCCTCAAATACAAAGGGGGTTTATACAAACATATACCTCTTATGTCAGTTATTCATAAGCCCCCTATTTTAAGTTACATCTGTCCAACTTAACAGGGCGACAGCTATTATCTGTTCACTCATCTGCTGGAAAGGACAAGTTAGAAGAAAAAAAATCTGAACTTTTCAAGATACATCACCAAAATGCAGAGAAGGTATGAAGTGTTTGTGTCCTAAAGGACATGCTAGTTTGCTAAACCATAAAAAAAAAAAGATTTAGACGTCCAAACTTTAACACAGCGCCCTCTTTCAAAGGACTTTTAATCAGTTTTGCTCTCTCTTCTTGGGCTTTGTCATATAAGAAGCTAAGAGCTTGTCCCCTCTGAAAAAAGTTTGTGTAACACCAATATCAAGTTGGAGGGCATCAATGGAGGGCACAACCTATTAGATCCAGTGTTTTATGATATTATCTGAAGCTTTTTCCTGTGACACCAAAAAGCACACAAGAAAATGAGTAAATTTAGAGCTGCACTGTGAAATTGGTTTGACAATTTTGGTGAACACTTGGAGCAGACTTTAACTTATGTCTACTGTTTTATGACCAAAAAACTGCTAAAACGACTTGTACAGCTTCTGCCTTCATCTGAATGCTAATGTTGAGAGTAACTGACTACAAAAGTCATGTATGTCAGTAATATTTAACTTTTTGCTGTGATGAAGTGAGGCTTAATTAATGAATTTTGACTACTATCTAAGTCGCTAAGTCGTCCAGTAGTCCTGCTTGTATTAGACAAACATATTTTTTAGTCTCCCTGAGGCACACATGTCTCAAGTTGTGTTTGGTCTCTGTTTCTGTTTAGCAAAGTAAAAGCTTATATTTTCCTTTGTATGGGTAACTATGAAGCTGATGGTTGCTACTCCCTTTGTTTTCAGTGTTTTTTCTTGACCAAAGATTAATAATGTTATTGGCCGTTATGAAGTCCCTCATCTAAATTAGAAATATACTTTGCAGTCTGTTTGTTATTTAACATTAAATGTTCTAGTTCTTCGGATATTACAATGTGACTTAAAAGTAATACCATACTCATGTAATTCATTACTATTTTAAGAGAGAGTAATATTGTAAGGTAAAAGTATTTTTTTTCCAAATACCAGTAGTTAGTGGGTGATTTGATTTTCAGTTTATTGGGTTTCATCCTTAATACCAAACTGTCATGACAATGATTAACCAACTAGTCACTTTGAATGAAAACGTCTGCTTAATTAATAAGCACATGCTTCAAAAGCTGTGGGTTGAGGGAGGGGCCAACTCCAGCGCCTGATGCTTGCTAGTAAGACTAAGGAAAGAAAAGTGTCAAGTTGGAGTCAACAATACCAGAAAATATAGCTACATGTAGATCTGGATGTTAATTTAAGGGGTGTCAAATTAACGCGTTAATGACAATAAATTAAATACAGACAAATTATCGAGTTTTTTTTTAAATCTCGTTAATCTAAATTTTAACCTATAACTATTATCTGTTATGTAATAAATACCCAACGCGATGTCTGTTATTATGAATAAAAAGACGACACGGAGGCCTGATCACATTGGAATGCTACTTCCATGAAATCCGTTAATTTCTGATAATGCATACTTCAAAGGGCATTAGACCATGGTCAGTTTCAAAATAATCAATAATATATAAACTACTAGTACTTCATTCTTGTTTTAAAATGTTTTGTCACAAAAAGCGAACTGTTTCATATGTGATGTGACGTGTTGTCAAGGTAACGGCTACAGAGACTGCACCAACCTGCACTGCTTTAGTGGGGGGAAAGTGGTGTAAATTCTCAACACACAATGTCACAGATTTGAATAAAAACACATTAAAATGAAGCTTTTCACTGCAAATATTAGGTTTGATTAAAATAGATTATCACACAAAGTTAATCGCATGACAGCACTAACTCTTTTCTACACTAAGTCAAAGAAAGATTGTTCAAAACTTGCGTAATATAAATTTGAGGTTGCTAAATTGACATTATTACAAATAAAAAAAGAAAAAAACAGTGAGACTGCTGTAATGTTTTGATGCAAATAAGTTGGAGATCTGCAATCTGAAGCTCCAGAGCCAAATGGAACATTCGAAAAATAGGCTTTATTTCCATCATTTACCCTTCCAAAATTACAGAAAACAAAATAAATGTGTGCAAAAGTTTGGGCACCCTGCAGAATTCATAGTATGCACCACCCCCTTTGGAAAAGCTGAGACCTGACAGTGACATGGATTGTTCACAATCCTTGTAATTAGAAAAAATATTTTTACCATACAATATTACTCTCTCTCAAAATAGTAATGGATTACATGAGTACTGTACTTTTAAGTTACATTGTAATATCTGAAGAACTAGAACATGTAATGTTAAATAGCAAATCCTTTAGGAGATTACTCAATCTTTCCTTGGGTTCTTCATGCTCAATAATATAACATTTTACCTGGGGTGCCAAAACTTTACATCCCCACTGTAATTCCTCTTTTAAAGTTAAAGATTGCAGTCACAAGTGAAGTGAAGTTTGCCTTGAAAATAGTGGGAAAGTGGTTTATTTTGAAAAGCTGATGTGTTCCAAGCTGGGATAGGCTCCAGCAACCAATGACCCTAAAAGACATTGAGCAAGTTCAGAAAAAATGGATGGATGAATGATGTGTATCAAGTTATATGATCCACAAGTATTCTCGGCTGATGTGATAAAATGGTGATGATATGTCAACATGTTAGGAGTCATTCACAGGCCATGCAAACGTTGAAAATGTGCAAAATATTTTCCTGTTATCTCTTCATCTCCAGGTTGATAAAATATTCTAGCTCAAATTCTGGAAAATAAAATTCCACTTGATGTTCTTTCAGTTTAAAGTTAAGGACACCTATTTTTTATTATTCATCAGACATATTTACTAATTTATTATCTTTTAATAAATTCTCTTGTAATTTCAGTTTAGTTTATATGCACTTCTTCAAACTCAGAAGAAAACAAGCTTATTTTTAAGAACAAGAGGAGGTCTGTGTGCTGTTCTTACTGTCAAAATTCAGAATTCAAACTTAAACTTGGCATAGCAACTCCAACGCTGCTGCCGTTCATGAACCTTTGATAAAATCTAAAAGAAATACTGCTAGGACGTTGGCCTTCAAAAGAAAAGTAGCGTGAAGCCATTCTGTGTTTGAAAGCACCATATGTTGAGATCAGACAGTCGCCCGCCATGGTAGGACTTGGTTTGTAGATGCTAAATTAAGTTTTCTGCCTCAGAGTAACCTTACACTGTTGCGCCGAGACCTCCCGCTGCTCTCAAACGCGGTCCACGCTGGCGACAGGAAGCAGGTTAATGGAGTGGGTGCAAATTGGTGCTTGATTGCTGCAGTTGCTTGTTCCGCTTCTGAATTGGACTGCCGTCACACGGTTCATGAATTGAACAGCGCGTGGGCGGTCTTTTGTCGCATTTTTCAGCCAGTCTAACTAAAAGGGAGTGAAATTGGAAAAAAGATGTTGGGTTTCAGTGTGATTCTGACCTGGGAACCTTTGCTTTAATCCTGCAGTTTTCCTTGAGAGTGGGGGTGAAACATCAACACTCAAGAGGCAATCTCTCCATCTGCAATAACATTCACAAGAAGGCTGTTTTTTTTAATGGGAAAAGTCTTTTTTCTCCTGAAAATAATGTTTCTGGTTGTTGAGGGAGGGGGGTACTCTTCTTTTTGGATTCAAACGGCCTACCTGAGCAGAAATCTTGCTTTAATAAATGATAGTAGTGCTCATTTGAAGCCGTCCCAGCTTTCATGTAGTGTTTTAAAGGCATATTTTCACTGCAGTGGGTGGATCAGATAATGCGCTGCTGCTCTGTCATTAATCTGTTGATGAAATGGCTCGTCAGCATTAGCAGGCGGAAGAGAAACTCATCAGGGATCGCCCGTGTGTAATTTAAATATTTACCCCCAACCTGAGCTCTCGGTCTGGTTTCTCCTCACGTCCACAGCGAGAAGAGATGCAGCTGGTGAAGCCAAATCTGCAGCCCTCGCCATCCTCCAGCCCCCCACCCACCCACTTTGAGAGGGGAGATCTGTTAAAGAGCAACAGTAGCCGTGCTCCACTCTTGCTCTGAGCGCTCAAGATGCTCAACTGGTAGAACGGCGCTCAAAGCAGAGATCAGCCAGAAAAGCCCTTACTTTTTCAGCAGGGAGGGGTGACAAAACTCAGTGATGCTCCGCTCTCCACCCCTCGCCAATGAGAATATAAAGGAGAAGTTTGGACCAGAGATCTGATTTTTCACGTGGAGCTCTGAGCATCTGTGAGCTTTTTTTTCCACATTTTTTTTCTTTACATATTTTTCTTTCTCTGCCTGCCTGCCGTCTTTTTTTCTCCATCATCACTACAAAGCCAACTAAGTGTGGGAGTGGAAGTGTGTGAAATCTAACAGGACTTCCAGATCACTAAGCGAGAAAGTCTGGAGGGCAGCATGGGAGCTTTAATGGTCATCTTTTCTCTCCAAACCAAACAAAGGCGCAAGACCACAGGTAGGGTTCATCACCAGGTTATGATTCACCAACATTTTAATAATATATATATATTTTTTTTCTTTTTTACTTCTTCATCTTTCAGTAATCCAATCATCATCTATGATGGTGGATTACATGATTCAAATTAGTCATATTTTCCACAAACTGGCATTTTTTATTTGCTTTCTTACCATTTTTATTAATCCCATCAACAGTACATTTGTTCAAGCCCCGTGTTACATCTGTCTCCATCCAAAAATGCTCCGATCACGGAAACAAAAGACAAGGAAGCTCTCGAACAATGAAATATTAAGTGGGTGGCGAGCAGACAATTTCTGTCAGAGGTTACATTTAGTTGTGGTGGGAGAGTGTGAATAGAGGACAACTAAAGTACAGTAAGTCATATTTCATTGGGATATTGTTAGGGAGCATGGGAGCAAAATGAATGAGGGACTCTTTGTAACTCTCTCATGCTATAGATCTTACAGCTTTTGTGCTATGGAAGCACATTTCAGAGACCTAGAAAGGAGAATGTGGGATGCAGATGGAGCTCGTGCGTGAAATGTAGGTTAAAGAATTTTCTGTAAATTGTCTTTGCATCATACCAGAGCAACAGCTACACTGTTAAACATTTGCTTGAAACACTGAAGAACAGCCAAACATTTGAATACTTTGAACAGCTTTTGTGCTCTTTCACTGCCTTTTTGTGTGCATGCACAAATGTTCTCAGAGGTTTTACTTCGGTGACGGCGATAGCTACTCTCCTCTGAAACCAAATCTTTTTGAATGTTTGTCTGTTTGTATTATTTGGTCGTATTAGAAGGTACACTGTCCACAGAGGATGTTATCAATGTAACGTCAATGCCACTAGAAACAAAGCAGGAAAAGCTGTGTGCATATGCTTCGTCTTTTTATGGTCCTAGATTTGTGTCATTGAAGCAAACTCCTGAGAACTTATTTTTTGTATGAGTTTGAGCTTATTTAATATTTTTAGAACTTTTTTGGTTATTTATATTTTCACCTAAAAGTCCCACTCTGATCATCTTTTGATCTATTTTAAAAGCGTTCCTATTGGTCTTTTAATTATCATTATGCCATTTTAAGTCAAAATTTAAAAAAAATAAAGACGGCATCGTTTTCTACGGACTGTTTCTGCAGAGTGACTGTGTGCGGTAGAAACTCACCACTAAGTTGTGGGCAGGACTGTTTGTGTGGAGTAAGCCTGCCCTCATTTCCCATCATCCTTTTGTTTACACACTCTCCTGCTGGCTTACAGCCCCTCACAACCCCAACCCAACATCACAGATGTAACAAAAATGGTGAGCAATACCCAAGCTATCCAGCCTCACAGTTAGAGCTAGATGGCATTCAGACGAGGAAAATGAAAACAAAGGGAGATTGTGGCTAGCTTATTGTATTTTGTATGTTGCAAATACAAACTGCATTATTTTGGCTGTTCCTGATTCACAACAATTTGATTAAATAAATACTCAAAAATGAATTGTAAACATCCTTTATATATGTTCTCCAGCATCAGAGAAATGCTAAATGAACTCACTGGAGTGCGTCTATGAAGTCTTTCAGTATTTGGCTTAAAAATTGTATTTTAAAACTGTTACTACTGTTCAAGGTGCTGTTTTTGATTGCTTAGTAATGCAGACAGTCTTTCACTTCTTACTAAGTTTCAGGCTGTGCTGCTAAAATCCACTGAATAAGACTTAAACAGACATTAAAGTAAGGTCGCGATTGTGTAGGACTTTTGTCTTTGGCTATAGAAGCTTCTTCGTGGAAATAAAAAAAAAATGTTAGTTTTTCAATTATTATTGCGGAAAAAAGTTAACATTTGGTGCACTGTAGGGCACGCTGTGTAGGGTAGACCGTCAATAAACAGTCTATCATCAAACTTATGTCATATGTTAGGCGCACCAAATTATAAAGCCGCCTTAAGCGAGACAAAAGAGTCAGAGATTAGTCAGTCAGAATTTTTTTTATCTGTGTTCACAGTAATTCTAGAACCTCGGTGTAAAACACTACATGCTAACAATAATAGAAAGGTTGGTCACGTTAGCATATTCACAATAGCTGTAACTCCCGACCTTGTTTGCAACATAAAAAAAACATTGTTACCTCTAAAACAAACATTACTGTGACTACGCTAACTGCTAGCCTTGTAAGTAAAATGTAAAAAAACAAAACAAAAAAAAAAACAAACCACAGTCCGACACTGCTACTTGTTAGCCACGTTAACAATGACACCCAACTTTTTTTGTAACTGGTAAAAAACAGACCAACATTTTGGCAAAGTGTTGTGGACCTCTGAAAATCTCTTCAACATCAGTAAATGCAACTACAACTAATCCATATATAAAGCAATCTGGATTATCGGGGGCTCTTTTGGAAAAAAAATCAAAGCTTTTAGGTGCGTCTTTTCAATTCAAACTTGACTCTAGAGATCAGGATGTGATTGAATTGAAACAGTTTCATATTATGCTGCTTTGCCTCTTTGTTAGAGGACTTTAACAAATGGTGGCAACAACTGGACCGCAAAACAGCAGGATGTGTTCTTGCCCAAATGCCCTGATTTGTTCAACACAGAGTTGACTTTATTTTGTAAAGATTGGTGGGAGATTTTGCATTAGAAAGCAGGTTTTCATCCAAAAAAATATTTAAATGTGTGTTCAGATGGACATTGAGGCATTTTTAAATTAACAATATTGCTGGTGCAGTGGATAAACTGAATATCTTTAATTTGTGATGCTAATAGTTTTAAAAAAAAATCCTATTTTGCTGCATTCTGTTTCCCCCCAAAAAATTTAGAATGGTCACTTTAACTAATCCGCTCCAGTGATGTATATCTACCAAAATTGCTCATATTTTCTCCAATCATGTTGGGCTCTGACTCATACTATGTCAGGCATTTCATATATATATAAGCACGAGTAATAAAGCACTGCCTGTCTGGGGGACCATCGTGCTACTCAACTGCCCACTCAGACACTTACATTTATACAGCTGCATTTTTCTGCCTGATAAAAAATGGACGTTGAGTAAGCTCCCATTAAAACTGTGGCCTTTTTCAAAGGAATCAGGCTCTGTTTTGAGTGTTCTCACTGCATAAAATTAAATAAATAAATAAGAGCTGGTGTTGTTGCACAAGGACGAAGGTTCCTCCTTTTTTCCATTGGGTGAAATGAATGTTCTGTGTGGTTTGGAGCAGTGATGAGCAGATTTGTGTAGGAGTGAGATACTGTAGGTACACTCTGCTGCTCCAATGGAAGCAGTAAAAACATCAGTGTATGAAATTTTTAATCAGCCTCAAGCGCTTGCTTGTTTATAACAGTCCCGCCGCGACCTTTCCACAAAGCTGAGGCCCCAACTGCCTTTTTTATTTTTTTTGTTTTTTTAGGCGACATTCATTGGAAGGTGATGGCAATGTCTGCTGTGCTTCTTGTCTCTCTCTTTCCCCCCCCCTTCCTTCCCTTCAGGCTTTCTGGTGCTGATAGAATTAAGTTGAGACTTTGGCCCACTCCTGCGAGGGCAGCTGTCACTCTGAAGGTAGCCCATCTATCTGACCACAAAAAAAGCCGTTTCCTGTGAAAACATAAACACATTTGTCACCACCGAACACACGTTTTAAAGTCCTTTCACTTGAAATTTATGATTTTCTTTTTTTAGGCTACAACTTTGGCTTTTCTAATTAAAATTGTCTTTGAATTTTGCCCTTCTTTCTTAGTCTCTTAAGACCTAAAGTGAATTTATTCACGGCAGCTGAGTCAGAAGCAAATAATTACTGTAAAACCTGACTGTTTGCCAGAAGCACTTTCAATTTATCTCATTAATTTTCTTCCAGCCCATCTGCCACACGCAAAAGATTTTCACAGGATGGCTCCTCTTGTTCAGAAATGTTTGGATACTGCAGTGTGACAGAAATGTGAGAGCGTCAGCACGCACATGGCTCTTCACCCACTGTGGGTCAGTCCAGGTATAAGCAGATGGGTTCAGCTCAAGAGACGTGCATTTAAGGCTCAAGTAATGATTCCTGTAAGAAACATGACACTTATATAGATGCCCACAACCCGTGCTGGATTCCAGCTTGTCAGTAATCTGATTTCCCAATTCCTGTGCTGATACAATGCACTTGGAAAAGGTGTATGCTGTAAAAAAAATCATGATCTCAGTGGAATTAAATATTAAAAAAGAATTGATTTTTTTTCCCTCTTTAACAGTTGGAAAATGTCACAGATCCCTGGAAATCCCATGTCCTTTTCCTCTGATGTGCAAATGAACAAAAACGGGACAAAACGAAGACTAGTCACCTATTCTCTCTTTTGCTATCAGCTGCATAACAAAATAGCATCAGCTCATTTTCATGTCTCTGGGTCGTTACACTCTCTTCTTGTCTTTGCTTTTCAATTTAAATGTTAATTCAGAGAAGCTAAATCTTGGGTAAGTTGGGTAGTTTCTTGCCTTGGTGCTTGCTGAAATTAAAGTTACTCGTATGAGGAGCGGATATGTAAAACCGGATCAATGACAAGCTGCCAACATGGAGGAGCTGTGCATGTAAAGACAGGAGTTAGAGGGAGAGTCATGGCCTGCTTTAAAAAAGCAAACCAGTGCAAACTCTTCAGACTCCAAGGTCAACGTCTCTCAATTCTCAGGGTTTGGTAGAAAACAGCAAGGGTCATTTGATCATATGGCAAGTCACTATCACTATCAAAACTCTACTGCCATTATGATAAATCTTGTCTGTTCTTGCCCATTGAACACACATTGCCAATGAAACTATTTGACCAATTCTTCCAACTGTAGGTGGTTGACATGAGCTAGTAAACAATAAAAAAGAAGCCTGTTGTGAGTCTAAATGACACACTACTCTGTTGTAAAACAGGAATGGCTGATAAAATATTCAAAATTGTCTAAATTTATCTCTATCGCAAGCTTGTTTTGTCATCGCCAACAGACATTTGTTTTGACAGTTGTCTATCCAATACACATCATATACTTTCATCTTCACTGCTTCTTTGGCTTAATTAGGATTGTATTTTTTTATGTAGCTGTTTGAAGACTTTTTGGTTTGTCTAGTATAGAGCTGAAGGTCTATACTTATGTTCAAAAACAACCTGTTTTCTTATCACTCGTTTGAGTGATCGTTCGTTTTCATTTTAAATCCGCAATGGCATCACAAACTCCTGATTGACAAAGAAAGAAAGGGTTCTTCCAATCTGTTTTTAACTATGTTCGATGAAGACCATTGACTGTAAATGAGAACTGGACTGACGAAGCGTTGTCCGTGCCGCGATAAAATGGAATTGATTTCATTTGGTTGGAGCCAGAACTGTAGATGACATCACACTCGCTCTGTCCAATTTTCATATACAGTCAGTGGGTGAGACATTAAAAAAAAAACCTCTCTCTCCTAAGGCCTAAAAAAATTACTAGTTTTTTTCAAAAAGCTCTTATTACTTAATCAAAAGTGGTACTAATAGGTCTGACAAAAAGACAAAGAAGAGTAAAAATATTGTAACTTATTTAATCTCCACTTAGCTTCACAGTTGCAGGAGCTGCTAAAAACCAAATGTGCTGTGGAGGTTTTTTATTTCAAACATTTCGACTTTGGTTTTAAATACTGAGGTGTCTAATTTGTCATAACTTAGCTAATTGAAACCGTGCTGCCATGCTCTTAGAAAACATACATTTCATTCATAAAATGTCACTTCATTTAAGTCTCAGAATCAGCAGAATGTGAACATCTGACCAGCATCCTTTTATATAGCATTAAAACTAAGCCTTTTTTCTGAATTGCATGATATGGATATACATAAATGTTATAGCTGGTGAGTGTCAGGATTGACTTTATGAAAAGCTTCTATATAAGGATTGGAGTTGCTGAGAGTGGACTACTATAAATCTTTTGCATCAGTTCAAGAAATGTTATTTTTGTCTAACAATTCAGAATTGCATCAAAGGTAATTCATGAATTTCTACATAAATTATAACATTCCTTCTTTATTGTGCCAAAGACTAGATTCACCCTTCAGAAAGATTTGGTGCAAAAGCGGTCAGCTGTGATGGTGTGAGGTTGCATCATTGCACATTTCACTAGCCGTGCAACATGGCATTCTATTCTCAACATAGAAGAGTTTGATGAGGATTACTTCAGCAGGACGATGCTTTGCCTCATTTTGCAAAAACTGGGGGGAAAAAAGTACATTTTCTCCAACATGCTGGGATCATCCTCAGTTTCTTGCTAAAAACTTGTTTTTTATTTCACTAAAAGGGAGCACAGATTACTTAAGATCCCCAAATCCCCAACTTATTCATTTATTTTCACTTCCTTGTGAATTTTGATTGAACTTTACTGTAGGATTTTTCTCTCCAGAGACGTGAGGCTCGTCTGACATAAACCCATTCAAAGTAAAAGCATTCTTCAACAGGCTAAACAAGTCACAAGCAAAAATAAGCAGGAAATTTAAATCATTTCTAAATGGTAAACATATTTTACATACATACATGGTTCTGACATATGGGTTTAATTCAGTCTTTAGACCATATGATTTTATTTCATTTTTTGATTTATTACGATCGGAAATGTCAATATAATGTATTCATTTCAGTTTCTTTCTCTGCATTTCCAAACTTTAACTGTTAACAACGTGCATTTCCACTTGATGGCAGCACATTCAAACAAAAAGCGTGTTTGCTGTGTTCATCAGTTTAAAGTAAGGGTGGATTCAAAGTGATTAGTGGTTGGGGTCGGGGGGCATGAATTTGTGGATTGGTGTTACTGTAATTGAAAAAAGGTAATAAATTTGATTCAACATCTTTTCCTTTTATTCATATTTTCCTGCCTGCTATGCTCCCAAACCCACAAAACTCAAAGCTTTTGTCAAACCTTTCTGGAATAACATGGAAAAAACGCGACATGGAAAAAAGGAATAATATCATCAATTTAATGTGATCAGGAATGGAAACCAGATAATTACTGATCTTTTCCTGATACAAACATTGTTGGTTGAAATGATATTTAAATACACGGAGTGCTGCCTCTTTCTACTATGAATTTACCAAGATCTAAATCGTGTTTGATTGTGATTAACCATTTTGTCTGAAGGTCACATGTCATTCTTTCCTCTGTGTGCGATTTCCCCAAATCAAATAGAGGAGATTACCTTGTTTTTAATGCCAAGTTGCATCTTTGTGCTTTCTATGAGGGTGAATTCAATAGTAACTAAATATCTGTGATGTTGACAAGAGGATTTGAAGCCCAGTTAAAGGAATTTTACTTTAAAGTAATGTCATACATCGATAAATCATTCATTTTAAGAACTGTATCTACATCTAGCATCTACCAGGCCAGCTAAAACTGCCTTTCCTGTTGTGGAAAATATTGATTAAAGATTCACTGAGATTCTCTTTTGATCTATTGTAAAAGTGTTCCCAGTGCTTTCTCTCCCATTGCTGAGAGCTCTCTGTTTACGTGCTCTCCCGCTAGCTTACAGCCCCTCACAATCCTAGCCTAACATTACTGGTGCAACAAAAATGGCGAGCAACATTGGAGCTAGACTTCTAGTCGTCTAGAAGTGGATGCATCAGAACTCAGCAGTGCAGGGAGCTTGTAACTGCCTATCTATTTTCTAAGTAACAAATACTACCTTTTGCAAACGGTAGTCTTGTCCCGTACAAGGACATGTTAAAAACACAATTTTCATTGGTGTGGGTCTTTAAGAGATTTTGATCTTTCGCGTTCATAACTCTCGCGTTCACGGGTAGCTTTGTACATTTTACAGATCGTTTTTGGCCTCTCTGTATAAAGCGTGTACCTCCTGAACACGCATTGACTTGGATTTAGTCGTGACGTCTGTATGGTGTCCATCAAAATTCACAGTTTAGTCAAGTTTTTTTAGTTTAGCATCGTTTTTATTAATCATTCATCTTACCTTCTTTGGCAATACTTTGTTTACCGTAGGAGTGAAAGTTTGTGTGGTTGTTTGTCCTTGTTGTTGACAGGTGGCCTTTATCTGTATAAGGATAACAGCCGTCAGTTGTTGACACTTCTTTTTCCATCGTTTCTCCGGTGGGTAGGACTTGAATTTGGGCTGATTCACTGCTGAAGTGAGCAGGTCTGTTGATTTCCAGGTGTTGCTGTAGATGAGGAAAAAAAGCACGCTCCTCTCACCGACCAACACTGCTACGATGTGGCAATTACCATCATTACGAGTCATGCACTAATTGAAAGAGCTCACTGTGTGCTGATTATTTGCACAGATCTTGATTATTATAATCTCCATTAGCCAAGGGCCCTGATTACAAACCCTGCAAAGTTCTGAGGTGATTTAAAAAAAAATGCAGACAAAGTTGAAATGAGTTTGTGTCCTCCTATTAGAGCGGAACTAAAACAGGTATGAAAATCAAAATTTATCAAGTTGAAACCAAAAGAAATATGCTCTCCTGTCTTTTCATCTTTTTACAATCTTCTGGTCTCAATAATGTCTGCTGTTCCTCTTGAAGGGAGAGAGTTTTTGCAGGTTTTTCGGAGCACTGCACTCGACACACTTAAAGCCTCTACAAATAATGAAAAGTAAATAATTCTGCGCTAATAAATTCAATAGCAGAAAGATGGTTTCCATGGCAAAAGAGAACCCTAACAACTGTTCTTCTTTAGCCACCAGTTTGTGAGGACAATCAGCTTAATCAGAGGCAGTGTGAATAGCCTTGTATCCTCAGGATCTTTAATTAGAAACTGCATTGTCATGTTTTTTTTAATTAAACATGCACAAAATGTGCCACAAGAATCTTTTCCCAGTTTTTTTTTTTTTTTTACTTTTGGGTGTCATGCAGATGTGGATTTATAGAAATACACAACTATTTCCCCTTCAGTCAGACAGTTAATGATATATATTTTTAAAACCATAATAGGAGCTTATTTTTATGTTAATTTTATATATATATTATATAATAATAATAATATATTATTGGGGTAAATTGGAGATCAAGCAAGAATTGTTCTTATTAGCTTGATTTAAACTTCTACATGAGTTTTGATAGAGGATTTTTTTTTTGCTTTGTTTCCTATACCAGATGTGAACCTGCAGCCAAACTTATTCTTAAAACTTCAAAGTCTTTTTTTGTTGTTTCTGTCTGACCTCTTTCTTCTGTCTGTGTGGGTTTCGAGCCTCACTGAAGATGTGCTTTCTCATCGGTTAGACGTGGTGGCATTTCACACCATCTGGTCTTTTCACCAGCTTGTTTGTACAGGGTGACCTCCATCAGAGACCTCATTCTGTGTTTGGACTGTTTTCATCTTTTAGAAAGAGAAATTGTATTTCAACTGTTTTTTTACGAGCTAACTTTAAAAAAGTGATTGCAAAATGAAGGGATTTTCCAAAAATATGATTTTAAGCTCACTAAAGTGGCGTTCCTCTGTTGCTCTGGCATTTTTTTAACTGGCATTTTGTGAAAATTGAATACATGAAACCATGGCTCAACCTGAACAAAATGATATATCATACAATTTGTCTAAATTAGGAATGTGGGTGTGGTTAACGAAAACCTCTGTTGCCAAGGAAATCCAAAAAATTACTTTGGACAATTCTTCTAAAAATTACATAGACCTGTTCTTCACCCTCAGCAGACTACAATATTAAATAGCTGCTATGGAGATAAAACTAACAAGAAAGGCGCCATTTTGGAAAAAAAAAAGCATTTGCTTGGTCCTTTTGTCACATGGAGCTCTGACCAAGCTGGCAGGGGATAGGGCTTTTTTTAATGAATACAGACAGCTTGTACTTAAAAATATAATTTTCACATATGATTAGTGTTCATATAAATCAATATTTAAAATTAAAGCATGTCTTTATAAAAGAAAGAAGATACAAGGAGATTCTCATACTGTAAGATACATTTTCCTTCTTAAAAAAAATACGTGCTCTAAAATTGTGAGTAAACATCCTTCACTAAAATATGTTTTTTCTCCAGTGACCCTCATGGTGGCGCTCAAACAGAAGCTGCAGGACCACTTTTGGCTGTCAGCAGTCATTTTTTCAGCCCATTTTTTTTGGTTCTTTTGGTCAGACTCTTCCTTCCTCCTCACCTCTTCTCAGCCTCCTTGTTTTTATTTATTTATTTTCTGCCACCTGATTTCCTCCCTCCCTTCCTCCCTCCCTCCCTCCTTCCATGATTTGTGGCGGTCTCTAATCAGAGCCGCAGACAAAGAGGAGTGGAGGAGTTAACTGTCCCACTGACATGGTGGGCTCGGTCATGCAGCGGATGACCTGTGTAACATGTTGGCGATGAACTGGGAGGGTCTGGAAATGATTGCGGTGCTGGTGGTTGTTGTGATGTTTGTTAAAGTGCTGGAGCAGTTTGGTTTGTTAGAAGTTGACGGTAAGAAAAGTCGTTCTTATATTTATCTCACAGGGATCAGCAACTTGTTGCTCAAACTGCTGTTAAAAACAGTTAATTTTAATAATCAAATTGTTACATTTTCCTACATTTTCTCCTGTTTTCCACCTGCTGCTTTTTCTCTGCTAATTAAAAAAAATTGATTTTTCTTTTCTGACAAGCCCTTCTGTAAGATTTAGAGGAGGAATAAGGGCAGCATTTAGTAAATTAATTGTATTTTTTTTAATCTTATTTTTTGTTGAGGAAGATAAAAGTTGTTTGACTAAATTGTCAAATATTGAAGGTTTACCCAAATATTTTTGGATTTGATAGCTATTTTTGTATTAAACTTGAATTTTTAGCAGTATTTCATTTATATATATATATATATATATATATATATATATATATATATATTAAAAGTATGTATATATATTGTATATATTTTGAAAAAGATTAATTCCTTTAAGCCCATGAGAGGTTATATATTTTTATCGAAGTAGATGTCTTTGGGTTTGGGTACATTTCTGGTTTTGCTTCTTCGTCTCTCTAAGCATAGTAGGGAATTGGAGATGTCTCACACTAATTCAGTCTGTCAAAAGTGTGAACTTAAATTTTCGTAATACGTCTCTTGCTCTGTTATTTATGAGCTCTGTTTTCTGTGCAAGCTGCCAAGCGCTCTATTTATTTTATTTTATTTTTTTTTTACCGGCAAGGCACACAAGTACTCAGGCCAATTGAAGTAAAAGTAGTTTGTGTTGGTGCTTCTCCTCAGGAAATATAAAAATGAGCTTACTCCACTTGTGTTTTTATTGCTAGTCCAACTATTTTCCTATCTTTAAAACATAAGGTAAAATATGTATTGCAATGCAGAATTAGTTTATTTACAGAGTAAATAATGAAAATTTTAAATTTAATTAATTTCAATTGCAGAAAATTATCTTCAGAAAACAATGTATGATTTCGGCACTTTTTAAATCTTTATTTTTTTCAGAATTCACCACATTTTTGTGTAATGTCATTTCTGTTTCACATTAGTGGCTACAGAACGTAGTTTGGCATCATCTTTCTGAAAGATATAAAGTCTTGAAGGCTGCATGTTTTGGTCTAAAGTGTGTTCTTCATCCAGTATTAATGTCAGAAAAGTTGTGCGTGTTACTTCCTCCTCTCAGGAAGCCACATGTGTGAAGTCTCAAACAGCCATCTGCTTTATCCCCTCACAAAAGCTCTTATATGGAGCAGTGTCTGCCATCAGAGCAACAACTAAATCCTAAAGTAATTTTTTATGCTCTTCTTTTACTTTGCTAAAGCATGCAAAGAGTGAGACAAAAAATGTAACATTGTTAAATCACACTGGACACAGTAGAGAAAATGGTATTTTGCTGATTCTTTTAGGTTTGCCCACCTAAAATCAAGAAATACTTTAATCATGTATTTGCATTTCATTGAGGGAAATAGGCATTTGATCCATTAAGAGTTTTGGTTCACACAGACCAGTTAGACTTTCCTAATCAACCTGTCACCTGAATTGAAGACACCTGTTTGAACTAATTGCCTGTATAAAGACACCTGTCCACAGAATTAGTCAGACTCCAAGCTCTCCAACATGGTAAGGACTAAAGAGCTTTCAGTGGATTTAAGGGAGACGATTGTAGACCAGAGTGGACTACAAAACCATCAGAAAGAAGCTGTGGGTCTGGGGCTCCATGATCATGATTATAAGACACATGTGCAGACCCGCCTGAATTTTGCTAATGAACACCTTCAGGATTTAGAGAAGGTGCTGTCATGAAATGAGACCAAAATTTTAGCTCTTTGACATCAACTCAACCCATCATGTTTGGAGGAAGAGAAATACTGCCGATGACCCCAAGAACACCATCCCCACAGTCAAGGTGGAAGCATTATAATTTGAGAGATACTTCAGCGTGTTGATGGGAGGAGCCATCAAATCTTGAGAACTTCCTTCACACCTCCAGGAGGTGTAAAATGAGTCGTAGATGGGTCTTCCGAAAACATACGGCCAAGGTAACCTATGGTTAAAGAAGCTGCAGATCAGGGTCATGGCATTGTCCGGCCAGTCTCTGGACCTCAATCCTATTTCTAGAGAGAGCTAAAGCTCAGAGCAACAGCCACCAAATCTAAATGATGTAGAAATTGTTTATAAAGAAGCGTTCCTCCAGATATCTGCAGAAACCTGCTCATCAACTACAGAATCGTCTGAAATCTGTGCTGCTCATAAAGGTTTAGCCGCAAAGCACCATCAAAGCACCAGGGTTCAAATACTTCATTCCCTCAGTGAAATTCAAATAAATATAAATTTTTCAAAGTCAATTGTTTGATGACTTTCTATATCTCCCTGTTCAAATGAATCTACCTTGAACATGACAGACTGTCATTTTCTTTTTAAGTGGGCAAACCTACAAAATCAGCAAGGGAACTTATTTCCTCCACTGTAAGGAAAGACGCAGCAAATGTTTCTTTTCTTACAGTGACACAGATTTTTAGAATTCCTTTATTTTATGGCTTTGATTAAACATTTTTTGGGTATTTTTTTTTAATGTCCGTCAGTAAAAAGCAGAGGTCAATGTAAAAAGTAGGTTTCTGCACAGACTCTATAGAACTTGAGCTGGTCAAGATGACAATTAAACCAGTGACCTTCCAACTTAAGAACAAACCACTTTTACCTCTTGAGACACAAACAAGTTTTTCCACTTTGTGGCTTTTGGATAAAAATAGACAACTTGACTCAAAAGCCTCTGTTTTTTTGTGTGTTTCTGTCTGTGGCTGGGTGATGGTGGTGGGATGTGACAGCTGACGGGGGACCGCAAATTGTCCTTCTGAAGGTATGGCTTTTATCAACGGTGACTTTGGACCCAAAAAAAGAAAAGCTCCAAAAAGACGTGATCCAAACCTCACCTCCTCTCTGTGTGTACTTCTTTGATACACACTTGATCCCCTTGTAGAACATGTAGTACATTGTCTAGAGAACCCTTCAATTTTCTTTTTACTTTTAAGGACTCTCCTGTCGGTTCAGGTCTTGAACTTTGTCTTCACATTAGTCCTTTTTTGAGAAAAAAAGAAACAAATCTTAATTTATCTCAACAGACTTTGGTTTAACATTACACGTATATTGGTTTCGTTACCGGAATTTAACTTTTTTTTCCTAATGCAATTTTTTAGCTGAATCAGCAGATTTTTTGCGGCGTTTTTTTGTTTACCACCACATATCGTAGGTCATATCATTTCATTCATCTTGTGCTAGAGAATTCATGTATATCCTTTTTGCCACATTCTGATCAAAAAAAAAAAAAAAAAAGTTTAAATGTGCGAGCTAGCCATGATCGCAACAGTTGCGAACTCACCAAGCGCATGACGCTCAAAATCTACAACTTGTTATTCCAACAATCTAATTCTGTGGACAGTAGCTTCCCAATAATACTCAATAACTTAGATGATTACTGAAAATCCCTTTGACGAGTCTTCCTTTGTAGTTGGTATTAAAAGTGCTTTTTTTCTAAAATTCAAGATGGCTGTCTTTTTCCAAGATCAAAGGTCAACGAAACTTCTGTGTTTGTTGTAGACTTAGGGTGGTGATGTGTGTGAAATTGCGTGAAAATCAGACAAACAAAAGTGTTGTTTATTTTGTGTGAAAATGCAAAAATTGCCTAATGTTACACTTTACCACAAAATGGCTGCTGAGGGGTAGGTCCTGTGGCTATCACATAATAATTTCAAAACTTACTTTGGATACCCCTGACATGTGTTTTGATTTCGTTTGTATATTTTGAAAACTTTTTTGGCTCAATAAGCATATTTTGGCCCTTTCATTTTTTTTTTTTACGGTTTTGCTCCTTGTGATGTCATGTTAGGGGGGTGGGGTATCGTTCCCTATTCATTTTCACCAGTTACGAGGTGCGTGTACATTTTGGTGACTTTTTGCACATGGGACGGAGGTAAAATTTTCGCTGAAAGGCACAGAAATTTTTACAACTGTGAAAACAATATGGTCTTTGCAGTTAGTGACTGTTGCTGCGGACCATAATAAATGTCTGATCAATTTGACTAGACCAGGTTTGATCTGTTGTTTCAACTGATCCAAATTTAATTTAATAAAACAGTCTTTGACAAGACCCTTTTAAAAATAAAACCCTGGCATTGTGGGAATTTTAGACTTTAAAAAAAACAGTGTCATAATAATTTCTTCAGGTGGGTTACTATATGTAATGTGCAGACGGCACACATTCCCTGCTGTGGTTCCTTCAGCCAGTTGTATTTGACCTGACTTGGTAGTGTCAAGCTTGTGAGTGGTTGTCTTTTTGTTTGTGTCATGTATATTTAGAAAGACAGAAGTGACACAACAGGAAAATGTCAAAGTTTGACAGAAACCAGTTATTCAATTTCATACCTGGTTTTGAACATAATCATGTTTTTATCAATTGTTTTAAAGCAATACTGCTGTTACTCTCAGTACTACATGAATTTTTGATGTCTTCATGCATCTTCTGCATCCCTAATATGCTGCACAATAATAGTTTATTATCACACTATTATAATAATATTGTAATAAAAAACAAAAATTGTAAATTGTTTTTGTCTGTGCAAAATAGGTATTTTTCTGATTTTTCTGATGCCAATATTTAATGCACCTTTAAAGATTCAGAACAACTTAACTTATTCAATTTTGAGCAGAAAAACTAAAAGGTAACGTATTTGTTGCCAAAAATAGATTTCACAATTTTCATCAAGTAAATAAAGTACATTGAAGGCCAAGAATAAAGTGGGACGATGGAGTTCAGAGCAAACAGTGAATTTCTGTCCATTTGCTATTATCACTTTCCAATCTGACTTTTCTCTCAGGAATGAAAAACAAGAATTTTCCTTTTATTTTTAAAGCGTTTATTGCATCTTTGCAGGAATCTCCACACAACAGTGAGCAGATGTGCCAGCAGAGGGAAGCACAGCTTACAATCAGCTCTGAGCTGCATGAACTGATCTAACAGGCTTGATGAGCTTCATACTCTAAATCTGAAAAATACTTGTCATTTTCTTAACCAAAATGCTCGTACCTGTTTTTCTAATTGTGCTAAATCACAACTGTCAATATGTCAAATCAAGTGTCCTGTGCAATAGACCTTAACATGACATTCAGACTATTACCTGTGGTGTTAATACATGTAAAACTGGAAATGTACTTATAATGGTCTGGTTTGGGTAGAACGGATGCCAGGAAATCAATCAATCAATCAATCAATCAATCAAAGTTCATACAAATGGCTTTAAAAGAAATGACTTGGATTGAAACATTTACTTGTTAGGAATATTTACCACAAACTCAAGATGTTTTCCTTTTTAATGCCTTTTGGAGACTAAAAGCCAGCCATAAAATCCCTTTTAGTGGTAATCAGAAAGTATTTTTCTTTTTTTTTCCTTTCAAAATATAAAACTCAAACTCAGTTTTACAGATTGCATTTGGGCTAAAATATAGAAAATCATTTCCATGGTAATTTGTTTGAATCTTTTGACACCGATGACGGGAGCAGACAGAGCGCTAGTTTCAGGAAAATGCTAATGGTCTTAATGCGTTTGTTTTTATTGCTTTTGTGACTCTGTTTTTAGGTTCTGCAATGATATCTTAGTCCCACATCATTTTTGTTCACCTCCAACACAGTTTCTGGGTATGTGTGACACCAAAATATGGTGCCGTTCATTTCTTTTGCAAGCTTACGGTTCTCTCAAGAATCGCCAGCGTTTGCTTTTAGGATAATGAGTGCGTCAGATGAGTTAACTCGGTCCTGGTTCATTTACATTCACTTTAGAAAATTGTGCAGGAAGGAATTTTAATTTCTGCGCTGCAGGGTTTAATATAGTTTAAGGAAAATGGATCCTGATGCTGTTAAATGTTTCATTTACCTTTCGTTTTTGTGGCCACATTGAAACCTATTCTTCTAAGACGCAACAACATCAACGGTAAAGAAATGATTGCCTCCTACTGAAAACTGATATGTCTCCACACAATTAACTAGAAACCAGGCTTTATTGAATATCAGAATATTTAATAACCAAAGATTTATATCCCTCATCCAAAGATTGCCTCACGAGTGGCGTCTCTCCTGCTCATTAGCAGGCAGGCTTATTTCTATACATTTCCCACTATGTATGATGTTTGTTACTTAAGTCTAACTGTAATTTTTTTTATTCTTTACTATAAAAAAACATCCTCTTGGAATTTTATTGTTATAAGATTTGACATTTATTATCAAAGATGATCATTTATGAAGAGAGTTTCCAACTTTTAGATATTTTTCTTGCTATGTGAAACAAAGTGAAAAATGTCAGTGGTGGACTTTGGCAGAAAGAAAAATGGTTCAAAAATGTAGATATATGTTGTAAAAGATAGATATTTGGAAAAGGGCTGGACTTGTTTTATTCCGAATGAACAGCTGAGTTCACTGGAGGATCAACAATAAAAGAGAGGGAAATAGATGTTTGAAAAATGTTTTTACGTCTAAACCACTAAAGGAGAAACTTGAGGAATCATCATTAACTTTCTGTGTTAATTTATTTTTATACAAGTAGGAAAATGATAAAGATATGACTTCTGACTCCTTACTAAAAACAGTTATAAACTATACAAATATATACAAATACCTCAGTATCATCATAAAATCAACACTTTTAACAACCAACCAGATGATTAAAATATTAACTTAAGCCTACCTTAAATGTGTAGCACTCAAGTCTTCAGTTTAAACAAAAATGCCAACTCCAGTATGTTTAAAATCCAAAACAATGTCTAAATTTAAAATAAAGTCCGCTTTTTTCATTTTTATTGATTAAATCAGTGGTGCATTGGGGAAAAGACGTTCCTTCTGAGAGATATATCTCACCTCATTCATCAACACCAATAGCCTTGCGTATAAAACTACCTTTTTGACATCCAAACACCACAATTCCTATCTGCTCCACCCTTAGATTGGACTGCACCTTCTTCAGACCAGATACAATGTTGGTTGTTGTGGCTTCAGATATCTGGTTTTCTTTTAGTCCTCCTTGGGTTCATTTTGTTGCCTTACTTTCATTCGTTTCTGTATTATGTGCCTTTTTGTTGTTGCTGCCAGAGCCAAGGCTGCAAAACTCACTAGTAATATTGCCTCTTAAATTACTTTTTAGGGCCTGTTTATGTTACAAATAAACTTTAAGTGACCTTCATGCTTTGGGTGAGTTGGATTAATATAAAACTGAAATGTAGATTTTAAGAACAACAAAAAAGAACAAAAGGAACCTTGATGTGTAAAAAGAAAACCAGCTTTTTGTCACTTTCATGTGAGGCATCTCAATTCTTTCCCTTATAAATTAGATTTTCCAAGAACTTGGTTGTTCTAATTCTGCATCTGAGTTCAGGTTGCAGAGGTGAACAGTTGGGATTCTAATAAAGCAGCACATGCATTGATTTTAGTCTCAGCTTCGTCGTCTTGTTGAGCCTTTCCTGTCATATTTCATCTGCAGTCGATCTTTGGTCCATCTGCTGTTCTGCCTCTCTCGTTCCCTCTCCTCCGATCATCCGCTGACTTCTTTACTTAAAGGCAAAGCCTCGCTGCCTTTCAAAGATAACCAAAGCATAAATCAGACGACAAATCCTGCAATAAATCAGGATGAAGAGAAAAACTATGTCCTGTCCGTTCCCTCAACCTGTGGCCCCTGCTGACAGTAGAGCTGCAGGTAATACGGATAAGAGCTGGCTGTTGTTATCTGCGCTGACACACTGCCCTGGGCTTTGTGTTACCATCCACATGGCAATGCAACTGGCCTTTTCCCTTTCACACTGAAACGAATCACGTGGAAAGTTAGATGTCTGTTGGAGCTGCTGTGAAAGCGAGGCCATTTGTTTGGAAGGGTGAATAGCCTTTATTTCCATGAAGACTCCTGTGCTTTATTTGAATTTGTAGCTGATCTTATTCTCATTTATGGTACTCGTCACCTTTAAAGCTGTTGCCAGGGATCAGGCAAACCTGGAGCTTGTTACTTAAGAAGAAAAGGTTTCAGTTTCCGATTCATTTTTACCAGTACTTAATATTTTTCTAATCGTATTTGTTGCCCTTGAATTAATGGATCCGAGTTTATGTTCAAACATTTAACTTTTAAAATTAGTTGTAGTTCAGAAACAGATTTGTTTTTCTCTTTATTTAATATCAATGTTTAGCAGACTTGGTATTATCAAAAGGACTTCATTTGGTTTTCCCTCCATTAGCATTTTTGGCTTTTTTCCAGCTCACATTAATAACTTCTTAGCCACACAATGTCTCTCAGAAAGAACTAATTTATGTACAAAATATGAAGGAAAGTAGAGCCCATGTGTTTACTATTCATACAGCCTAGGATGATGAGACGCCTGCTATTGTCTGACTACAAAAGAGCCTCAAAAAACACCAAACGAAAGAGCCGACTTTGATGAGGAAAACACGAACTTGCGAGATTAAAGCTCAGGTAAGGAAGCAAGTGAGGAAAAAAAAGAAATGTAGATGCGGAGTGCTTCAGATAAGTAAGAACAAAAATTAAAGGCGCGAGCGCAACCCGCCCCTCCACCCTCTACCAGACCCGGCCTCACTGGCTAAGCAGCAGCCACATGAGCCTTACTCTACCCCTCTCTTCCACAGCCACCCTGGTCAGAGCTGCACTTGACAAGTTGATTCAAAATGGCAGCTTATCTGTTGGTTTTATCTCCATAGCAACCATTTTCATTTTGGGTCGCCTGGGGGTGATGAACAGATCTATGTAATTTTTTAAAAGAATTGACAAAAGTAAATTTTTGCATTTCCTTAGCAACAGAGGTTTTTGTGAATCACGACCATATTCTTAATATGTTTCCTATTGTATGGTATATCGTTTTGTTCAGCTCGAGGTAACAATTCATGTATGACTTATTCAGATTATTCTGTTAAAAAAAAATGTGGGCAACAGGTGAACACTTACAAAATCCACAACTTTTAAAACCAACACTTTCCAAAGTAGCTTCCTAATGGTGATCAATGAGTTAGGAGGCAATAGATTGAAATCCTTAGGAGGACTTTTAATTTCTAAACAGTACTAGAGTTTATTTTTTTAAATTCAAGATGGCGGCCTCTTCCTGGGGTCAAATGTCAGTAAAACTTCGATTGCGGTTATGGATTTAACCTTGTGGCGTGTGTGAGATTTTGGGAAGGTTGTTCAACAATGTAGGCCCTGTGACTATCCCAAAAAAAATTGAAAACTTCCTTTGGAAATCCCAGATTTGTGTTTTTTGAATCCCATAAGAATTTTTTTGACAGTTTTGCCTGCTGTGATGTCTTATTTATTCAGGGCGGGGGGGCATTCACTGTGCTCCACATTCATGATGTACCAGGTGTGTGCAAAGTTGGAAGAGTTTTTGGCTATGTGACACGTTGACTTTTATCTTAAAGAATTGCATAAATAATCTTGTTCTTACAGTCCAGGACTGCTAATAAACTGAATAATTTCAAACTAATGGATGTCTGAAACTGAAGCTGGTGAAATTAGGATTTGGTGCATAGAGAACAAAAGCTTCCTTTTTCGAGACACAGATCACCAAACTGTGATTCAGTCTACAAAGGCCTTGGCTTTACCTGGGTGACTGCACATCCACGAGCTTTATTGGCTCATAATTGCTGTCTCCTCTGCAGACACCAGTAAGACGATCTCATTTTGTCGTAGCTTCAGAAACCAACTTTAACGATGGCGCTCTTGCAAATCCTCGCAGGTGTCATCTCATTATATCCACCACTTAAACCTTTATCTGATAGATAAACAGCGAGACAGTTTCCTCATCACCTCCATGTCCTTTTAATAATCTGCGAGCTTTGATTGATGATGGTTACATTAAAGCTTCTTCCCTGTCATGCTTGTTTTGTAATTTCACGGGGCTTATTGTCTGCTTTGTGAATGATAACCCTTGACGAAGTTGTAATAAAAACGTTCTGCTCATGGTAAAATATTAGTAAATAAAATAAAGGAAAAGGTATTGCTCTATAAGGAAAAAGACACCTATAGTGGATATTATTACAATTTGCTGCTTTAATGTTTACCTAGTAGTTGAGGGATTTACAAGTTATGAAAAAACATTCCAGCTCTTGCTTTTTGAACAAAAAACAAAGTTTAAAGACCCACTCCGATCATCTTTTGATCTTGTGAAAGCTTTCCTAGCAGTCTTTAAACTATTATTCTGCTGGTTAATTTTTTATCCAAAATCATTAAACCCGTGTCATTTTCTAGGACACAGTTCTTGCTGATCACCAGTAGTTCATTAGAAATTCACCTCTGAGTTGTGGGTGGCAATGTTGGCAAGGTGTAACCCCGCCCCCCACTTCCCCTCCTTGCTGAGAGCTCTCTGTTTACAAGCTCACCTGCTATCTTACATACACCAGGCTAACATTAGCAGCAAAACAAACAATGGCGTGCAATATCTGAGCTATTCAGCCGTACAGTTTTGAGCCAGATGCCAGCTCGCACGAGAAAAACGAAGACGTACATGGATTTAGTCTTCTATATCAGAAACTTCTACGTAACAAATAAGCTAAACTTTTTCATCAACAATTTGAATAAAGAAATACTCAGAAATGCAACTTTTTTTTTAATATGTCCTTCAGCATCTATTAAATGCCACAAGAGCATGTTAAAAACACCTCGAACATAAAATCATTGGAGTGGGTCTCAAATGCTCGCCTTTGATGCAAAACAGCGAGTGGATAGTGTAGCGTCTGTCTGTGAGACTATTTTATTGACTGATGCTGTAAGCTTTTCATCTGTCTGTTGTGTCCAGACAAAGTGTGATAAGATTATGCCTACTGACACTGACGTCTGACAGAATGTGTAGCTACAACATGTACAAAAAGAAACATAAATAATTCCTTGTGAGGTATTTGTCAGTGCGCCGGCAAGCAGACAAAAAGAATGCAGGTTTGTCAGAGCTCCTGCTTTCGCAAAGATAAGGGATTTAGACCGTAGAGCCTCCTGACATTTCAGGCCCGGATCATTTTGGAGATGCTGTCCAGCAAAGGTTGTAGAGGTTTTTCAAAGGGTTTATGAAAAAAGCCTCCAGCCCTGTCATGTAGAATCAGAAGGTAGAGATTTTTTTTAAAAACGAAGACTGCAATAAAATCTTATCTGTCCAAGCATCTCTGGATGGATTATAAAACCATTTTCAATAACCTGAAGTCATAAAAATCACAGTCAGATACATTTTCATCATGTGGAGAACAATCTGTAAAATTCTCTGACTTTCCCGTTAAATTAAACAGAAGTTTAAAAATGATAAAAATGTTCAGTTCTTCTCTAAATTTTGAAGTGCGCTTGTGTTAAAGACCCACTCCACTGAAAATGGTCTTTTTATGTTTTTTAACATGATCTTGTAGCAGTTTTTTCATAACGGAGGACAAAAAACTGTAAAAAACAAAAAAAAAAAAAAAAAATTACTACTAAAAGTATTTCTTAGAGTAAGAGTATTTCTTCATTCAAATCGCATTGGATCAGAAAACCGGATGCTTAAAAAGTCTCCTCTGCCCTCGCAGGCTCTCTGGCCCGCTCATGCTTAGTTGTGCAAGAAATGATGAGCGTGTGGCGAATTGCAATCATGGATCTAAACTTCATTGCTGGATTGATCCAATATTGCTCTCCAATATACCATTATTTTTGCGTCATTAATGTTAGCTTGAGACTTTAAGCTTGAGTGTGCAAGCAAAGCTCTCAGCGATGGGGAGGGGGCGAAAGCAGGTTTGCTCTGAGCCAACAGTCCCGCCCACAAACCAATTGTATTTATAATGAGCTACTGCAGCATGACAGTGAATATGCTGTAAAAAACGATAGTCTTTTGGCTAAGAAAAACACAATTATAATTAAGACTACTAGGAACGATTTTACATAACAAAAAAAATGGTTGTAGTAGCACTTTTTAAGGTACAACACAAGGACTGTAGAAATCTCTTATTTTGAAAAATTAAACCAATTACAGGTTTGTGAAGTTTCATCTAAGATTATCCTACAAATCTGGATTATTGTAAATGTAAAAAGGAAATCCAAGTCTTTTCAAAAAGTTTTAGGTCACAAATAAGCAAAAAAAGCCCATATTTTTGCCAATTGACTGCTTTGGGTGTCAGCAACTCGTCGTTTTTAGATGTACTTGCTCATCCAATTAGGTCAGGGGTCTGGTCGTTTTGTCGGCACAGTACGAGACGCGTACTCTACCGGTACCCTAACCCAAGCTCGGTCTTCATCCGTTACCGCATACGGAGCTGGTACCGAGTTAGGGTTAGGGTCCTGGAGCGGTCTGGTACCAGACCGGCACCGGTTTGCGGCCCAGAGGTTTGGGAGCCTTGATTTAATTGGATGAGCGCATAAAAGAAACGACGAGTTGGGGACACCCAAAGTGTCAAAAAGTGACTACTTGGGAGTGACAATGGGTTGAATAGTCCGCTTGTTGGCAAAAATAACAAGAATCAAGTACTAAAAATTGATTGAATATTTATTTATTTAGTAAGTGACCATGGTAGAAGTGGAATAATGCCCGATGCGAAGTGGAAGGCTGTTGTTTCTGACGTTTAATTATTCTGCGTTAATAATTCATAACTCATTTATTTATTTTTTAAATTAATTTTGAGAATCAGTTACCACCGGCAATTAGAGAGTTTCTCTTGGAGAGTTTTAAAAAGAATTGTTTCTCCATTACAATGTTTTAACATCAGCCTAGGCTTTTTACTATGTTGATTTTATTCTGTTTTAAATGGTTTCAAATTGGTTTTATTCTTTGTTGTATTATTGCACAATGTTCTATGTATGTTTTCCTTGTGTACATCACTTTGGGCGTCTTTGGCTGGTGTTTTATGGTGCTTTTTAAATAAATAAATGAAATGAATATATGTCAGCTTTAGTGCAATAGTGTGCTTGATTTAGTTCAGACTTTTACAGACTTTTTCCTTTAATTTTGTATTCTGTATTCCAGTCTGCATTCAGACTGGCGTCTGCGGGAGATTTCTGTTTCGTTTGTGCATACTCAGACTCAACACTAGATTATTGTGGGAAACGAACTCTGGTTCACTTTAAGCAGACCAAATATGCCCAGTCTGAACACACCCGAAAACAACTGCCTCTTTTCCAGCCTCTGTCTCCTTCTGGCTTGTTCTTTCCATCAATCTCTCTTTTTTCAATGGCACAGTATCTTCTCTTCCAACTTCCCCTGACCCATCACTTTACTCTGGCTGTCCATCTAAGAACAAATAACAATTTAGCTTTTACTTGAATCTCTTATGTCATTAACTGTCTGTCATTGACAACAAGAAGGTTATTTCAGCTAACTAAAACTAAACAAAAAAAAAGATGTGATAAAGCGTTTTATTTAACTGAAATAAGTAATAAAATTAGAATAGATTTTAGAGAAGAAAAAACATTTTTAAATGAAAATAACTAAAGACATTGATGCAAGTAAACCCACACTGAAAATGATCTAAAGCTAAACTGAATCAAAAACAAAAGTTACAATAAAATAAAAACAGTCATGTTTAAAAAATATAAAATCCTTAAGTTTTCTTTTAGCGCAGAAACATGTAAATGTCCATTCTACTATACAAGTACTCTATACATTCAGTTTACTTTTTTTTTTTTTAAATTGTAGCTGCATCGGTTAACAGAATCTAAACTTTTCAGGTCAATATTTACATTTTCATGGCTTTAAAATGTACAAATAAAACTGAACTTATATTTTTATTAAGGTGGAGGTTTGTCATACTCACATCTTAGTTTGTCTCCATATTTTGTAAGTGAAGGTTCAAACTGCTGAATGTTCCTATTGAAAAGGAGCACACCTTTTCTTCATGTGCACTTTTGACTGAAAGGAAAATCGTTTTTGTTTTCACTTCTGGTCCATCTATCACAGAACAAGTGAATGAGAGGCTCCTCTTGCCGTGCAAAATTAATATCCTGCTGTGATCCTGGGAGATTAAAGTGGCTTTTGCATCAGTGATGTATGGATGGACTTTACTGTAGGTGGAGACAGAGCTGCAAAAACAACCAAATCAAACAAGAGCTCAGCGTTTGTGTTTACAGCTACAAATCCCAGTTATTTTCTTTGAAGTTTCAGTTCTTCCTGTTGTTTTTTTGGAGTTGGATGGTAATGCTTTTGAAGAGTCTACCTGAGGCCAGCAGATGGTGGTGTCTTCTCCTATTATGATTCAGCCTCTGTCTGTCTGTTTGCTGACTGGCTTAGCCTTTTTCATCAGTTCAATTAATGAGCTTTTGCTTTAAATTGCATGTTTGGAACCAAGACATGCTGACATTCTATAATTTGATTTGTAAGTGCCGCATTACCAAACACCTTTAAAAGTTCTGTCTGTTCAAGTAGAGGAAATGACTCATAAAGCTGTTGTTGCTCATGACTCCTATGTTTAATTAAATGTTCTTTTTCTATTAATTCACTCTTTAAATCCTCTTTTTATTCAAAGAACAGAACATTTGTCTTGATTTTAATTCCGTTCCCACACATTTGGCAGAAAACTCTGGTTTTCTTTCCCCGTTTCTCAACCTGTTTGAACTTCGTGTGTGCAGCTCCCAAGGCGGTCGTGCGTCTTCCATCGCCACACCTCCCGTCCTCCCTCACTCAGATCCACTCCCCTCCCGTCTCCCCTCCCTTTGCGGAGCAGCATTGCGCCTGAAAGGGCAAAGACAGAGCCAAAAAACTGTGAGGGAAGAGCAGCCACAGCCGTCACATGTCCCCTCCCCGGAGAGGCGAGGAATCATGAGCGAGGAGGAAGCGTTGGAGGACTTTATTCCTCTTTGAGTCGTTTCTTTTAGGGACTTGCTGAGATTAGAGAGATTCTCAATGACTTTAGGCTTCTCCCCAACTGGACTCTAAAACAGACCCCTCCCCATCACCCAGAGTGGATTTAAGAAGTGAACAAACAGTAGTTGGGTGCCGGGAGTCACCCGGCGAGTGCTTGTGCGCCGGTGTAGCACTGGAGTGGGTGCAGGGGAACTGGAGCGTGGGGCCAGGTGGGAGTGTGGGTCCTGGTCCTGGAGGGGGTGAAGAAGGCGACGAGGCTGGCTCAGGATCCGGGTTTGGGTCTGGGCATGGTGGCTTGGAATGGGCGGAGGGGGGAGAGATGCTGAACTCCATCTGGGAGACAGAGGGGCTGCAGACGGTGGGCATCGTGGTGCTGGTGTTCGCCTCCATCAAACTGCTGCACCTTTTGGGGCTCATCAGCTTCTCGGAGGGTAAGGCATTGACAGAGACGATGAGCAGGAGGCGAGAAAAACTGACGAGGTGACAGAAAAAAACTCAAATGATTTTGATTTTTATTAGAAAAAAAAAAGTCTTGAGGTTTTTCAATTCTGAGCTAAAATTTCTTGGATGATAATGGAAGCTTTGTAAATCAAAAAAATATCGTTTTTTAAATTTCACAATTAAGAAAAAACATTTTTTTATTTTAGTTGGGAATAAAAGCATTTTTTAGTCAACAAGTAATCTAAACAGTTTGAACCTATTCAGTAACTATCAGCAGAATAGGTTAACATTTGAATAATCTTTAAAAAGCTGTTGAAGTTGCGTGTCTGTCCAAACAGACAGCAGATGAGTAAGACAAATCTTCCCAATAGAGACACTCTAGTCCAGATTGAAGTGTGTTATCCCAGAGGTTCATGGGAGCTGTTTTCATCTGAACTTAACGCCAAGCAGAACTGTTTACACGCTTCAGTGAACACTTACCAGTTGCTTTTTTCCTCCTCCTTTTTGCCAAATCTAGCTGGCACAGTATCGATCGTTTGCTGCGGTCCAGACAACGGAACGAACCTTTCTGCTTGGTTTTGCTCTGTTTTTCTCACACGCGTCTCCCTTTAATTATTGTCCACTGTGTCGAGCGTGGCACCCACCACGCAGTCAGCACAGATATCGATGCCTACATTTGCTTTTAGCCATGTCAAAAGAGGGTAATATCAGGGCTGAAATTACTTTTTTTTAAGGAAAGTAAAGCAGTTCTGATCCTTTCTGATCATCTGAAAGAAATACAGTTTTAGAATGTTCTGAACCATCACCGCTTTATTAAAAAGATCCAAATATGAGTAATTACATTTTTCATATGAAACATTTAAAGATCATTCTTTAAGATTCATCTTTTGATCTATTGTTAGTGTTCCCAGTGGTCTTTTAATCACACTTAAGCCGTTTTTATGCAGAATCTAGGATATAGTTTCTGTAGAACAGCAGTAATTCAATAAAAATTTGCCTCCTGACTGTTTCGCTGGACTGTTGGCATGAAGCGACCTCGCCCACTGTATTTTCTGCATCACAAATAAGCTCTTTTTCAAACTGCATTTTTTGTCTGCTCCTGGTTCACAGTGATTTGAATAAAAAAAATACGCAGAAATGCAATTTTAAGCTTAATTTCCTTTATATATGTCCTTCATCAGAAAAATGCTGCAAAACAATGATTTTTTTATTGGAGAAGGTTTTCAAATATTACACTTTCTACCTCTCCATTTTTACATTAATCCTCAATAGTAGCAGCTGCCACCTTTTGCAACAGATAAAATTGTACCTTTTTTTTAATATTATTATTTTAATAAAATCTCAAAGGACACGGTTTTGCAGAAAGTGCACGCTCGGCTTAGCATTCCTACAGTGAGACGTGTGTTCACAGCTGGGAGCTGCTCCACACAACCGCATCCTTCTACCTTCGGCCACCTGAGCAGCTCCTTCGGGGGCGCCCGGGGGGGTGGGAGAGAGATAAAAGTCACACTTTAAAGGTCTCTGTGGCGTAAATGTTTAGGGAGATTCTCAGCTGGGCTGCAGATTCCAGTCACAGGAGAGGTTGTAGACAGCGAGTATTCCCTGGATGTGTTCTAGTGTTTACTGTAGAGAAAAACTGTACATTTTGTTCAAATCAAGTTTGCAGAAAAGCACATCTAAACTGCAAAGATGTTCCACTCTGATCCCTTCTGCTGCTCAGACTGCAAAGTTCATGTGCAGCCTCTGTGTCACAGCCATGCTTTTCGTTTGAAAGGGAAAAAACTAACAATGCTGTTGCATCAGACTGTGCAGTCACAGTGAAAAGAAGCTCAGCATCGCACCATTTAATTGAGAATGCAACCCAAGTGGTGTTTGCATGCATTTTTACCATCCATCTTCAGGCTTATATGAAGTTGTCACCTCAGTCAGCTGTGTGCTCATCTCATAAAATCATGTAATAAAGCGTATGCGCCTTCGACTTGCTCATATTGATTTGATTAGATTCCGCTTATTTCTTTAATTTGTCTTCACACGTGTCACGCTACATACATGAATACATCTCCATTGCAGGAGTCCAGACTGCTGAACAAAGCCTCATTAGGTGCAGGCTAATCAGTCTGTCACGATGATAGATTGGTCTGTGGTTCAGCTGTGCACATGCCCAGCTGCAACCTCTGCAACCAACGTCGTACACGCAAGTACACTGCTAACACACTGGGAACAATTGCTGTTGACCGCTGTGCAAAAGGTATTTGCAAACATATTCATCCACAATATTCCTCATGTCTGTTGTTTAGGAGTTTTAATCACTGCTAACAGAGAATTTTCTTTTATGTGTGGGAAATTTTGAGCTCTCTTGATGATGGCGGATTACAAAAAGCACCATTTCCTCAAGTCTGAATGCTGTTTTAATAAGTTTTAAAGTCCCGCTCCAATCATCTTTTAATCTATTTTAAAAGCAGTGGTATTTTAATTATGATTATGCCGTTTTTATGAAAAGTCTAAGAACCTGTGCCGTTTTCTAGGACATAATTGTTGGCAGGACCGTTGGCAACTCTATTCCCCTCACTGTTGCAGAGAGGTCTATGTTTACACCCTCTCCTGCTAGCGTACAGCCCCTCACAACCCCAACCTGGTGCAACAAAAATGGCGAGCAATATTGGACGAGGAAAACTAAGGCGTACATGGAGCTAGGAGAACGTACCAGAGCATGGAGCTTGTGTCCTGCCCAGCGTATTTTTTTTATGTAGCAATTACAATTTTTTTCTTTGCTCTTGATTCACATCAGTTTGAATAAATAATCAGAAATGCAATTTTGAGTTTAGTTTTCATTATATACGTCTACAATTTTTTTTTTTTACAGTGCATTGTCTTCTGCATCCTGATTGGCTGTTGACCTTGTCAATCAATCTCCATGCTGTGTCTTCTGTACAGAATGCATGCAATTTATCAGAGTTGCATAAATCTTCGATCGCGAGCAGATCTTTTTCATTCTATAATACTGGACTTATTTTCTGCAAAGGCCTCATAATGTCTATAATCCTACCTCCTGGATTTAATCTATCATGGTTTCCTTTTAGAACATATCCCACTTGACAAAGGAGGGACGACTGTAACAATAGATGTTTTTAGTCATTTTAGTTGCAACATTTTAAATGACCTTTCTTTTACTTTTCGAGGACATTGACTGCAATCTAGATGGTCATTCTCGGCTTCATCACTTGGGGAAGTTATGACCTCCAAGCATCTCCGTGTCAGTGAGACCAAAGCTTTACGCTGCACATCTTTTAATTTGCTTTTTCTGCATTTTCTATTGGCAGAAAAACTGTGCTGCTTATTTATGAGGTTGTTTTCTTGATAAAGCCCCTTTTGCTGACTCCGTTTTTGTTAAAGCCGACTCAGCAAAAGCTTTTAGCATTCAAATGAAAACATTTACAGGCTGTTTCAGTCAATGTAATTGGCACTAAGGGATGAAAAGCGACCAAAAAAAATTCTTAGCAGCTTCTCTGAACTGTTTATCTACTTAACTGATCTGTTTAGAAAATCTATCAATTGTTTAAATTAGCCTTTGGCGATTCCTCCAAGATGCCTATTTAAAAAGCGGCCTGATCAAATTGACCTTTGTCTGAGCGTCCCATCGAGTCTCCCCCAGTGTCTTTGAAAGCAAGATGGGCAAAACAAAAAGAGCTAATTGAAAGAGAAGGTCCCGCATCTGTCAGTGTAAGTCAGGAAAGCAAGGACAAGTATGAGTCAACTGCAGTTTGGATGGAAACATAAAATATAATACATCCTGATAGCCAGAGCGTGACAGATGGTTTGGTGCCAAGGATCTGACATGGATGTCTGCGGCGTGTGGAAGAGGAAGCACGAGTCATCTCATCTTCCTAATGATACACTTAATTAAATGACCTGTAACCATTTCGCAGCAGCTCCCGGACGGGAATATTGTCTTGTTAACCCTTTTTGAGCTCTCATTAATTCACATCTGCGATGTTTGCAAATTGGAAGGGTCTTGCCAAATCAAAGTGTTGCCTCTTAAGGTTTTTTAAAGATGAAGCTTTGAAGCTACACAGGTTAGCTCTTCTCTGAGTGAAGGCTACTCCACCATGCCCGGTCGGAATGTCTTTAATTAGAGAGTAAAATGAATAATTGTGTTTCCACATGAGTCCAGCAAGCATATTCTCATAATTAAACCAAGGACATAGGTTCTTCATGATTAATGCAGCAAATCTTTACCAGACTTTTATATTTCATGGGGAAATATCTGATTCTCTTTTTGTTTTGTTAGGCTGAACTAAAGTTTGTTATTTGCATGCTTTTTAATGGAGAAAACATCTTTGACAATGTCAAAAAGTTGCTCTCAGGAAATGCCAAATTGTGTTTTTTATCAAGTTTAGTTATAAACATTGTTGTGTAACGTGCCGGGATGAGTTTTAATCATTTGACGTGAAACTTCCCTTTTCTGGAGGCTTTGTAAATATACAGGGATGCAAAAGGCAAGGCGCAACCATAAATCACGTTGTCGTCTGGCTGACTGGTAGCACCTTTTCCTCACAATGGCAGCGACAGTTTAAAAGCCTCACTGTCAGCCTTATAATGGCAGGTAATTAACTATCCAGGCCTTTTAGTTTCACTTCTAGTCATTTTTGAAGGGGAATCTATCCATTTTGTTGTTGTGGCACTTTCATTTTGATAACATAAGACAGTTCTTTTGGGGCTCGGGCCGGTAATGCGCAGTATTAAAAGGAAATCTGTAAAAATGGCAGTTTCCTGTCTGCAGCTGGAATAAAGATGACTCCACGAGGAAGTCATTCGCAGCATTTTTTTTTTTCTTTCTGGCTTGAAAGCTCCAAAGTTTGCAGCTGAATTGTGATGAATCTGTCCTCCTCTCCTGTCGCATCCTACCACCTTAAACAATTTAGTGGACCAGAAAGGATAAAAGACCATCCCCTCCGCCGCCACAGCCAGGTTTTCTAAGAAAAAGTCCATTATTGAAAAACTTCTTGGTGACAAATGGATGCAATTAAAATCATAGAGTGCTCTTTCCCCTAGATTCCAATAAATGCCACCACCCTCTGATGGCGTGTCATTACGACCACTTGGAGAGTCCATTGTCTCTCATAAAAAGCCCTGACATCCTGTCCCCAGACCACCGGTCACTGCAATCAGTTAGGCCAGCAAAAATGATCATTTTTAAAAATCATACTCCGCTTTCTTAGCCGAATTGCTCACACCAACCCGACTTTGGGTCTGTGCACAAAGCAGCAAACAAGTTAATTGCTTTAATGGTGGAAAACAAAGCCAAATGTGTATTTTTACTTTGCAAAGAGCCAGTAATTTTAGAACAGTGCTCTTTGCTCTGCAGACTTAATGGACGTGTTCCAAGCTTGAATCATCTCGCCTGGTTTTACAGATCCATTTCAAATCTCATTGTGTTCAGACAAAACATTGGCACAAAAAACTCAAAGTTTCATTCAAACAAGTTCATCTACATTGTAATTAAAGTGCTATTAGTCAGATATTTGTTTATCTTAAAAAACCGTATAGAACCATTCTTATCCTATTTGATTTAGGCATTTCTAAGATCTTATATCACATTAGCATGATCCAAACTTTCCTTTAAAAGCCATTGTCTGTAACTTGGTCCATGTTTTCTACCCTGTAGTTCAACATCATCCCACTAGGGGCAGTAGAAGGGCCTTTTCAAAATGGCTGCTTCCATGAAATTTCAAAAACAGTTTTGGTGGGAAAAACTTTGCTAATTTTCTAAACTTTGAGGAGAGATTAACTCATCTATCGTTATTCATTGTTTTAAAGACTACTTGCTGAATTGAAAGAACACAATTTTTTTTTGGATAATTAATTCTTTATAACACAGTTACACCATGTTAATTTAAGACAGTGGGTAAATAAGCTCAACATTTTGCGTTGTAAGCTAACACTGTTGTGAGCAAAAACTAACGTATCATAACTGATACTATCTATCTCATAAAATTATAATCAATCACTTCACACAAGATCAACAATACATTTTGAAAACCAAAACAAAATTCAACAAACAGGAACACAGTTCCAAAAAAAACGAAACAAAACAAAAATGAAACATTTCAAAAAAACAAAAGTAATATCTAGAAATCAGAAGAAAATGCTGAAAAGTGAAACATAAAAAGTAGGTATTTTCCAGCATCCTGAATCGCTTTATGCAAATAATGTATGAAATATTGGACAAACGTCATCGTCTAACCAGGGATGTTCCATAATTCCTACCTTTTCCAGTTTCCTGTAAAAAATGAAAAATAACATTTCTTGAAAAAGTCCTTTCCAGAAAACAAAATATAAAATAATATGTTAAAAATTAAAATTAAAAATAAAATATGAAAAATACTTTAAAAATGAAATAAAAGAAGAAACTTGAAAAGGTAGGTATGATATAGAATATCATGGATGGAATCTAGATATCATGAATCAGTTGACCTCAGAGACGGTGGTACATCCTAGGCATTATATTTGACTCTTATTTTGCATCAATTAGAGGTCTGTGACCACACACTTTTCAAAGTCTTTCATGCTGGTTATTACGATCTTAGACGGTCCGATGGACCCAGTGGTTTAACTTAGATCCTGGAATTCAGCACCCAGGTGCTCTGGATCCGTTTTTTTCCAGCTTCAGGAGCCTGGCATGCTTTCCCAGTCCAGCATTATAATTTGAGAGGTGCTCATTAAAATAAACAAAAGACCCTTTTTGGTGATTTCTTTGCTTCATTAGAGCTATCTTGTGTTTTGGATTCTCGATAGAATTCAAAGCCAAGGAAATCCCTTTTAGAAGTGAGAAATGATCCAACTTGACTCTCCACGCTCCTGGCCACGCTCCCCTCATCAAAAGGTTACATCAAAGAAATAAAAGATTTTCTTTTTTTTTTTTTTTTGGAATTAGGATAAAATTTGTAAAGGGCTTTACAGGTTTAGTTTGGTCTTAAGATAAATGAAACTCTGAAAACTGTGAGACATCCTGACCAATGACCTGTCGCTCTAACTTGTATTAGGTTTCAGAGCTTATTTCTATTCACTGCACAGTGAATGTAAAATAGTAGATCTTTATCCACCATCTTCAATGTTATTTTTTCATTACATGGTGGAGACTCTGAATTACTTTTCTCGTATCAGCTTGGATCAACAGATCTAACACTTAGAAAAGCACAAGTGTACCATCCCCTGTTGCTAGCTTCGGCGCTCTGGATGTCTGCTGTCATTTGTTTTGAAAAGATTTGCTCGCCACAACAGGAAATTCATCGCAATATTGGTGGGGCAAACTGCTAAAGAGCTCCGGGTTTTATTATCCAGATCTGCAGATGCCGCCATGACATGCAAGGTGGCACTTCCGTTCACCTTTTCACATTTTCTTCAAATCTGGCTCACAGGGCCATCGGATGTGCCTTACAGACCGTACAAAACACCTGTTTATTTTTCCCTGCAGATTCTCTACTTTTTAAACAAATTTGAATGCCTTCGATTTAGTTTAGGTTTATGTGAGCTTGGAGAAAAGAAATAGTGCTGACGGCAAGTTTTCCCATTGATCCAAACTTACTGCATAATATTTGAAACTTTTTCGGAGCATCTCCTTCATCTGGGCTCTTCGCCAAATTTTACACATTTTATGTGAATGCTTTTCTTTTTTTTTTTTTTTTTGGTCCAAAAAAAAAAAAGAAAACTGTATGGTGCTGGTAGAGCCGTCTGATTCTGCCATTTAGATTCTGCCTTTAGCATTGGAGTTACATCAGACCTGCAGGTTGTTTTGAAACAGCACTGGCCTTTTTGGAAAAGCTTGCCAATGATGCCAACACAGGCTGCCAGACACTGCTCGTCTGCTCGTCTCTCTGATTTTGTCACATTTGTCCCCGTCTCACCCAGGAAAAGAATGGGAAAAAAAACATACAGCCTCAAGGGTGAAATCTCTTTCACACTCAGCTAAAAAGTCGCCGTCTCATTTTCCGCTCTTAGTTACTTAGTGTGATTTTAATTGGGCCCTTTTGCCTCTCCAATTGTGCGTTTGACCTTCTGTAAATGCACTCTGGGTAAACGGTTACTAATAGTGAGCTGACATTTACAGGGATGGTTCGGGCTGAATTAAAAATCGAAAAAGTATTGACAAGCCCTTCATTAACTTCAACTTAAATACCAAACAATCTTAAATTTTTTAAATATTACTCTTAGAAAGAAAATTTTGCAAATCAGACTTTATTACCAGGCATCAGGGGCGTTGCTGGAGAGGGGCAACAAGGGGCAGTGGCCCCCCCATCAAAAAGAACTAATATTAGTATCATGATTGACAAATGTAATACATAATTAACGCAAGCTTCTTAAAACATTGCAAACATAAATAAACATTAAATTAAGTTGTCTGTCACATATAAAAGCTCTGTCACTGTAAGGCGTCACAATTCAAGTCAAAACATATAGTTATGTCTATGACTGTTTTAGTAATATAAATAAAAAAAAAAACGTATTTTCTGCTTTTTAAACTAAAAAATCCAAGTATGTTCTATTTATAAATTAAACTGAACAGCAGTTGTACAACCGCCCCCACCCCAATAAAATGACTTAATTCTGACCAATTTGACCAATCTAAGGCTCTGATGTCAGGTGAGATGGTACACACAGAAGGGTAGGTTATCACAAAATTTACTAAATGAAATCAGAAGTTTATCTTCTTCTTACAAGAGTAACACTACGTCATCATGGATTTTATCAAGTCGCTCAACAGAGCAGTCGTTACTAATTTCCAAAGGTTATTCAAGCCAGGCAGCAGTGGATGCAGTTTGTTTTTTTCTATTAAAAAAAAGGCTTCACTAAATTTACAATAAATGTACACAGCAAAAACAGCCCCTCCCAAGAAATAAGAAAAAAAATTCCTAAAATGTTACTTTTTTTGTCTTTAAATAAGCAAAAGAAATCTGCCAATGGGCTACGAAGAATTGACTCATCAAGAATTCTTATTTTAAGAAAAAAAAAATATGGTCACTAAGACATGTTTTAAAAAGAGTAAGAGCTTTTTAGTAATAGGATGGTGTAGGGAATAAATAGACTTCTCTTGATACTGTTTTACAGTAGATTTGTTTGCTATCAACAATTCAAAAACACAACAAAGTCACACTGATGTGCTGTAAGATTTGCAGTTTTTAGCATAAAAACACAGATACAACAAGGTAGATGCAGGAAGCAATTCTTAATTTTCCTTTCCAAAGAATCTGATTCACATAAAAAAAAACTGTCTTTTTGTATTTCTGCTTGTAGGGTTCAATAATGATACCTGAAATTTCACAGCAGGCCCATTATAACACAGCCAGAATGTTATCCCTGAACAAGTAAACTGATAAAATAATAAAACCCAGAAACCGAAAGCTGTTACTGACATAGGAGGAAACAAAACCAATTACTTTTAAGACCCACTTCAATGAAAATGGGGTTTCAGGTGTTTTAACAGCTTCTTGTGGCAGTTTTCTGATAGGGGACGACATAAATTACGAAAGTTAAGATAAAAATTGTATTTCTGAGTATTTCTTGTTTTGAGTCATTGTGAATCAGGAGCAGATGAAAAAAGCCTGTAGATGTGGCCTAAGTGCTACGGGCCACAAACTCCTTGCTTTGCTCCATTCTGATGCATCAACTTGTAGTCAAATAGATCCATGTACTTCACCTGACTCAAAACTGTACTTCTGGATAGCGCTGATATTGCTCGCCATTTTTGTTGCACCGGTAGTGTTAGGTTGTGAGAGGTCGCAAGCTAGCGGGAGAATGTGTAAACAGAGGGATGATGGGAAATGAGGGATGGCTTACTCCGGACTAATAGTCCCGCCCACAACTCTGAGAAGAATTTCTAATGAACTCATGTCCTAGAAAACACCACAAATCAGAATCCCAATTAAAAGACCACTGGGAACACTTTTACAATGAATCCACAGTTGATTGTAGTGAGACTTTTATCATAAGTGGTTTGCACTAAATTAAAATAACTTTATGTAATTAATGTTATGAAGGTTCATTTAGACCCTATAACCTTTGATGCCTTTTAAGCCTTCAAGGGATGGCATGGAATGGAAATTTAAATAATCTAATGGAAAATAGAAAAATAAATAGATGAAGGGTTCTAACTTCTGTTTAAAAACATCTTGACAGAAATTGCAAATCCTAACTTTGAAGGAATTCGCATCACTCCTTTGTCATGAATGCTGCTTTTTGGAGATTTTTGTGGTACCTCCAGGTTTATGGTAGTTTTTATTTTTTTCCTCAGGATTTGCAACAGACTGCGTTAAGAGTGAGCTGAGGTTCTGATGGGATCAGTTTGGGATAATGTGTCAATGTGAGCTTATCTGTGCCAAACCTCATACTGCAGGAGTAGATGGATGTGAAGAAATCTGATTCATTGATATGGTTTCCTTTGATAATTTGGACTCAGTCTCTTGAAACTCCGGTCTCCAGCTTTTGAGGCTTTCAGAAGTTTCTAAGTCTACTATCATTTGCACAGTTTGGCTGCCACTGGCTGTGTCCAAATGCAGGAGCTGCACCCTAAATTCAGATGTACGCCTGATTTGTGCTGCTTTCCTGCAACATTATAATGTATTTATCTTTCTTAGCGTGCAAGGCATCATGGGATCAGTTGAGCTTTTGAAGTGTTGCTGCCTTCCTTTTGCTGCAAAAGAGATGAGGTGTGTTTTATTGTGTCACTCCTAAATTTGAACAGATTTTATGTTATCCAGGTGGCAAATGGAACATTTTAGCTTATTTTAGGTACATTTAGAGGTTACTCTCAATCTATTTTAAATGTGCATACTTGATTGGATTTCACAGTGGAAAGCAAATGCACAGAATTCCACACATGAATTTTGGTCAAAGGAATAAATCTGCCTCATGACCACCCTGCTTCTTCTCCCTCTCACAGAAATCATCCATGCATGAACATTTTCATCATCTAAATGGGTGTTTGCTTTACTTGCCCTGGTATACACCTTTTATTTTAGGAAAGATGGCAAAAAAGATGATGTAAAAACCTGAGCTCATTTCCTGTAGATCCTATAGATCTTTAGGCTGTGGCTGTGAGCTCTGCATCTTCAAATGTATGCTTCTGGTGCTCCTAACATTTCCAACGTGTTGAAAGATGGCACTTTACTTTTATGACGAGGTCAGCTCAAGTTTTCTTGAGGATGCAGAGCTCCATGGTAAAATAATTGAAATAAGTTTTTTGCCAAATAAGTTTTCTACTAAAGAACACCTGTTTTGGTCATTATTAGTTTCTAATAATTCTCAGCAGAAAAGCTGAACCAACATGTATTGATTTACAGCAGTCATGTGCAGCAAGCTGGAAACATTTTGCATGATCAATTATTTAGTAGCTACAGGTTTTTGTTGTTGTTATCATTGTGGAACTGAATGCGTGTCTGTATGGGTTTTACCTCTCAGCTTTAAACTAGATAACTCCTGATTTATGGAACATGGAGTGAGTTGCAGCAAGTGGTCCAAGATTGATCAGGTCAGACTTGTCTTGAGGGTGAATATTCCAAGATGAATAATCCTGTTGGGTTTGGACCTTTGTCGGCTCATTGCTGAAGAAGCCACAGACCGTTTCATAGCTCAGGGAGTGAGTTGTTCGGTGTCCTTTGGTAATTACATTGAGCTGAGAGACTTTAAAACCCCCACAGGGCCCCCGGTCTATCTCTCATTCTCATATTGCTGCAAAGCAAAGTGGTGAACACAGCTTTGAGTTTATTTAGTCCCAATGAAATACAATTCTGATGACACAGACTATAGCAGTTGTCACTCAAATACCTATTTTTTTTTCCCATCAAGGAAGACAAAAGTGGAATAAGATCCTTGTCTAGTCTTGGTATGAAAAAAAACCTAGAGCTGAACGTGTTTGCTTAATGTGCTTGCTTTTGCACCTGATTCTTCAGGACATCAACAGCCATTTATTGTGTTGAACTGTTGGATGGAAGTGTTTCAAAAGAGGCAAAATGGGAACTTTTGCAAGAGCGACCTGCCCAGAGCTAAAGCAGCCCTCTGCATTGGACATAGCCTGTCACTTTCCAAATGTCAGTAAATCAAAAGGGCAAAAATGTATCAGACAGCCACAGCGGCATAACTTTGTGCTCTTTTCCTTCCTTATTAAGCACAGCATCGCTTAACGTCTGCCTCATTTCAGATCCATATTAATTCCCTTCCTATTTGTTTATGCTTTAGTCACAACTGCCCTTATGGGTGGAAACAGGTCTGCAGGCAACAAAAGGGCCTGTATAAGGCACGGAGGTGGCATGCACAAAATTGTAGGATCGTAACCCGCTCGGTGAGTCCATAGAGCAAAAATGTTCATGCTTTTACTACGGGTATGCTGCGGGCGACAGTTGCTTGCAAACACATATACAACACCTAAAGATAAATTAGGGTGAAGTAGGTGAAACTCCCACGGCGTACAGATTTGTATTTTTTCCAAACCCTGCGCACTGTTCAATGAGCTCAAGTGTGTGACGATCAAACAATCAGAGTGTAATCTGTGTGGAAACCCCATGAGCACTTGCATATGACGTGCAAACCAACTATAGCACACGGTCAGTAAGGAGCCAGTGTGGACACCTCACTAAGGACTAAAGTGCTGGGTAAAGAGCAGCATCACTCCTTGTCATAAGTGTATCTTATCATTACAAATACTTCACAATACACTTACCACAACAACAATAGAACGTTCCATTTTCATGACGTCCCTTGAGGTGTCCCCACATGAGACTCAAGATGCAACCACTCTTGTCTTCGACCTTCTGCTACGTTCGCATGCTCACATTCTTGAACGTTGGTTTAGCCAATGGTGTTCACACTGGACTAGTTACTTCTCATTTTTTTCCCCTTTGTTTACTAGCGCATGTCTGCCACCTTCAGTTGGAAGAGGTTTGGTGCGAAATGTCAAAGCGGTGCAGATCTTGCTCCAGGCTTTTTCTTTCACAGATCTGTTCGGATATACAAAAAACTTGGTGTCAGAGAATTCTGGCTGAATATAAACCGCAAGTATTAGTTTCTCCTCAATGATCTGTACAAATCGTTAGCACTTCCGTGAATTAAAAGGGACGCCATCCAAACGTCACTACAAATCCCACATCCCAAATCACATCCAAATCCCAGATTAACCAAAGTTCGAACAGGTTTAACTTTCGAGGCGCATTCCATGGACACGCGTGATGTATGTAGAGCCCTAAAATGATTGTTGAAAGTTGCCTAGCTACACGTGAACGTGAGAGTTTGGAACGCAGAAGCCTGAAAGGAGCATTTACATGTGTTTCCATTGACTTTTCATCGTAAGTGGTCGGTGGAGCGTGCGTTTCCAAGGGCGGTGTGAACGTAACTCTCCATGGGCCCAAAAACGTGCAGCACCTGCACGGTTCAATGGGTAAGACTGCATGTGACTAAGGCCTTAGACATTAACAGTTGGGAGGTTGCATTGTCTGCCACTTGCACTCTTCTTGAGCTCCGAAGTAGACGGATGTACGTTTGCCTCCAAATAAAGCTGGCCTGGTGTCAGGCTCAATAAGTCCCACAAACGCGGTATCCGTCTGGTTCAGCCTCATTGGAGGCAATCAGACGTTTCCACTCAGGTAAGACGGTTAGTGACAGTGGGATTAAAGAAAACAGATTACACCTTCTTGATCTCAATCTTTTGTTTGTCAAACAAAAATATGAATCTGACTTCAAAAGAGTAGCATGTTTTTGGGTCAAAGAACATGAAGGTTTTTTTTTTTTGGTTAAGAGCTGTTGTTACTAAAGCAATGCCGCCACCCCCCCATGCCTGATCTGTAGTTTGCCTTAGAGCTATTAACACCATGCGTCGTATTCACTTTTGTACACTGGAATACCAATAGGAGTTTTAAGTTTTTTAACCTGATCTTTTACAATAGTTTACTCTTAAAAATCTTCTATTCGAGTTTCCTTTTTTGCCGCCGAACAGTTTTGCACTTAAGTTGCAGATTTATGAAACAATTTCCACTGCCTCCGTTACATGATGTCATTCTCCCCACCATGTCCCTTTATAGCTCAGATTTATAGAGGCCTCTCACAACTCTGCCGAAAGTTTCGGTGGTTATACCTGCCGTTGAAATTAATTGTTAGATGATTGACAAATGGCTTTCCATGGCCAAGGAGTCATTTGAACGACCACTACTGCCATCAAACTCCAACTAAATCTTCTGAATAGCCCTAAGTGAGAAGGGAAAGGCATTGGACTCCTGTAGAAAAGGGTGTGGACTTATTATTTAATGCCTTTGAAAAGACTGTTAACCATTTAACCTCCCTTTTCTTTCCGTTAAAGGCTAGAAAACGGTTTTGTGGTGCAAGATGCTGGTAATATTTTGCAAGAGATAACAACAGATGTGATGCTGTCTCCCAAACAAATGACGTGACCCAGTGAACTGATGCCTCGCCACGCTGATGCAACGCTTCAAACCAGACGCTGAAGGAAAGCTAAACCTTTCATCTAAGTCAAAATAGACCCTAAAGGAAATTGTAAATAGCAGAAACTCCCCCTCTGCGTTAATATGAAACTCACTGAGCTCAGGTAAAGCTGGAGTCACATGGAAAATAATCTGTCCTTTTCTGTTCTTAAAAGGCCAAAACGCTGTTGCTGTCCTGAACAACCAGAGTTTCTGTCTCTGTGAACTCCAACGGACCTTCACCTCTTTGCATGCCCGTACTCCTTGAATGCGTGGAGGTTGTTGCCTGGGTAACCACAAGACCTGCTGCTGTATTTCCTAGGTCACCCTAAGATTGTCCACAAGCGCGGGGTGAGAGCTCGACTCTTGAGGCTCTTTCCATGCTCCACAGGCAAAAAGCCCTCCTCCAGTCGTCAAAGCAAGTGGCTCCCTCTTTCTGTTTGTCTCTGATGATCTCATGTCGTCATCTCTTTGAGAAGCTTTTCTTTTGTTTCTCTCTCTGTGGCTTGTTTTTTTTTGTTTGAGTGTGCTGGAGCAACACTGCGGCTACTTTAAATCTCAGTAAATGGAAAACAATGTTTTTGTTTTTACAGATAAATGTGGTGACGCAAGAAAGAAGCAGTGAACAAATCAGCTCCTTTTCTGAGAACTCGCATCTTTTAAAGATAATGTATAGACTAAACTTAATAGCTGCTGTGTTTTACTGACAATATGTGGTCCAATACTGCAGGCGAATGCTCTACATTTGGTCCATAGCAGCGGGCTAAATGTGCTCCGCTTCAGTATTCGGGCTTTCAGCTGCAGGGCGCAATACAAGGCTGGATGCTAATGAGCCACTTTGACTCTCATGTACCTGTGCTGCGCTTGTGAGGACTGTGCAGTCAGTGACAGCATCTGCCGTCATTACAGAGCCATCAAAACATTCCACGGGGTTCGGCTGTGCAGCTAGAACCGCACACAGATGCTTCTGTTACGAACGCTGCTCTTCTATAGCTGTAGCAACGCTAATTATACTTCTGATATTTGTTGCAGGAAAGAAATTTATGGGTGGAATTAGTGTAAGAACAAATAAAAGAGCTGACATGAGTGCTTCAATGAACTCATCAGGATCTTATGCTGTTTTATGGAAAATTCCGGCCTTCAGACTGAAGGTCTTGCAAATATTCATGTCCGTTTGATAAATCAGTGCCGTAATTTGGTATTGTAATGGCCTGCCTTGAGATTCGGCCTCGATACACTTGCAAGGACTTTGATCGTGTTTGACCTTCTGCCGTTTCCTCTCCAGACAGCGTTGAAGATGAGCTCGAGCTTTCGACAGTACGTCATCGTCCTGAAGGCCTGGAGCAGCTGGAAGCACAGACTCGTTTCTCCCGTAAGGAGCTTCAGATCCTCTACCGGGGCTTCAAAAACGTAAGGAACACATCCATCCTGTGCAGCTTGAGCAACATACATAATGTGGATTGTTTTTGCTTTTTAACCTCTTAAAATTGGAACTTTAGCTCCAGTGTTGGCACTCTTCCACCGTTTAGGCAATTAACATAACATTCCAATGGATTCTGAAGGGGTGAAAAAGCAGCCTTTATATTAGTAATGCGTTGCATAACAGTGCAAAGCTTTTCTCTGTGTCAAAATCAGCTGATTCACGTCGATCGTCTCGACGATTAAAAAACTACGGTGTGTCAAAGAGCATTTGTTTTTTAGGTGTCACCGGTAACATGTCTGGTTTTAAAGGATTAAACTTATTTTTCTTATAAATTACAACTCAAGTCTGATTAGACTGTAAGCCATGTTTTGTTGTAAATCTTTTGTTTTTTTATATAATACATCAAAAAAAAAAAAGATGTTTTTTTTTTTGCTGTGCAAGGCATAATTGGGTCATGCCGTCTAGGGAGGATCACTGACGAGCAATCCAGGTCAGCATCCTGGAGAGGAGCCTGTATAAAAGCACCTCACTTCATTGACACCTCTGGTGTGAGGCCTAATGAGATGACCCAGAATCATCACAACCTCAATTGCTTGACAATGAAAGCGAATGGTGATAGTCTTGTTATGGTGGGATTCCCATGGAGCTTTAGTTTCCATAGCTCCATCCAAGTCCCAGTAAAGGCTTACCCATTAGTCTGCTTCCTAGAGGAGGAGGGGCAAGAGGTAAGAGGTGCTCTGAGGCTTTCATTTTGCATGACACATGACTTGAAATAATGCAGGCAGGATCAAATGTGTTTGCATACACTCTAATACCTTAAGCAGGCACATTTTATGTTTTATTGGTGGCTTTGGTGTCCAGCAAAACAGATGTATTTGCAATCATCTTCAGTTGTTGTTGAGATTTGTTTAAACGTTCAAATCCTTTCAATTGATTAAACCTCCAAGATTTCCATACAAAACTGGAGCTCAAAATGTCACATTTCATCATTATATAGTCTATTTCCATATAGTCTGTGATGCATGTCTTATTCAGAGCTAAAAACAAAGAAAGTATGAAGAAAAATGAGTGATATTAAATTATAGCTGTTGGATGGTTTGGCCCATTTTGTAGCTTAGCTATTTATCGCAGAGATCAAGCAGCACCTCTTTATTGTGCCCAATGCCAGTGACATTGGCCAAATGAAGGAGTGCTTTTAAGGCCAGCCAGACTAATAGATGCTGGCTGTGTGCCCATGATGAGAAGTTTGGACTTTTATCATTGGTTCTCTGGAGTTTCAAGGTAAATCAATTGGGGGATGCAGGTGGCAGCTCGTTTGTTTTTGACCAATATCTGTACACATCCATAAACCATCTAGGAGTGGGCAGCAGTAGTTCAAACATTGGTGTGCGACAACAATTTTGGTTTGTATTAAAGCAAACTAAAGTCCATTCTTCAGCTTTATTGGTCTCCATCATCTAGACCAAATATGGCGTCACAGTACCTGGACATTTCAAAAAAGGGCTTATAGGATGAACAAATCAGCTTGCTGACCAACAAGTGAATTTGAATGCAATGCCTTCGTTTGGGGGCAACTCAAATATAGCATAAAAAGATGACATGAATAAAAAAAATTCACGTCATTGTCACGGGTACATTGAATTTTATTGTACCAATGACAATGACTATAAAGCTCTATCTGTCATCAGTTTTAGTGCACACTTAGTACATAAGTTTTACTTCTGAGGAAAAAAGTGTTATTTTATGTTGTGAAGTTTGGCCAATAAGCTGAACAACTTGTAGTTACTTGGTAACTTGCTTCTAGCTTTTTTTTTTTTTGTAATGCGTTTCATTCCGGAAGTCAAAAGAAGAATTATTCTCCTAATTCTGACTTCATCTAGGACAGTGGTCTCCAACCCGTGGAACAGTACCAGTCTGTGGGTGACGGTTGGTACCGGACAGCACAGAAAATCCAGCTCATTATTGACTTAATCATGTGTGGAAAAAATACCTGCTACTTTTTTAAAGAGGCTGCTCCGACCGCCAAGTTGAAACCCCTTAGCTAGCAAAGTTAACAAACGAAGTCATGTACTTGGAAAATTTATTTTTGCAGAAAAGATCTTATGAGGAAAAAGAAGAGCTTTCAACTTCAAATATCTCTATTTTAAAAATATGACATTTCGTGACCAAACTTTATTATTTTTGTGTGTGTGTTTATTCGTCGCACCTTCAAAATCAGATGAAGCTAAAGTTGGCGTACAATTACTATTTTTTTTTTAGTTTCCAAATTGCCAAAGTTCTGACCTCTGACTAAATCGGCTAGCTTCCATGATTCACTCTGTGGTATGAGATAAAGGATAAAGAGCCAATGCCGGTAACTTTGTTTAACTCCGATCATCTTTTGATCGATATTCAAAACATTCCCAGAGGTCTTTTAATCATGATTATGCCGTTACTAGCCAAAATCAATAAACCTGTGTCGTTTTCTAGGACATAGTTACTGCAGGGTGGCAATAGTTCATTAGAAATTTACCTCTTGAGTTGTGGGTGGGACTGTTGGCATGGAAGTAAGCCTCCACTGATATCCCATCAACCCCTCACACCCCCCAGGATCATAATAGCGATGCAACAAAAATGGCGAGCATTTTAAGAGCTATCTGGCTGTACAGTTTTGAGCCAGACGCCGGCTCGGATGAAGGATCTAGTCGTCTACATCACAGTGGAGTGAAGCAGGGAGACTTTGGCCCGCCCATTTCAGTTTCTGCATCACAACGGAAAGCATTTTTCCAAAGTCCGTTTTTTAATCTTTTCCTGATTCTTCATGATTTGAACAAAATAATACTCAGTAATGCATTGTTAGTCTTACATTTGTTTATGTATGTCCTCCATTATGATAAAAATATCAAAACATGTTAAAAACACCATTTCATCACAGTGAGTCTTTAATTCGCTCTCTGCTGAGATGCTTCACAGACCTTCAGCTGAAACATCATCGCTGCACAGCACTTAAACAAACTGTGATTTTTATGTTTAGAAATGATGATTCCTGATAACTATATCAAAAAATGTGAAAAAATTTTTATTTGATGTAATAAAATGTTACTGAACAATACACGAGACAAGCAAACATCCAGCAAACGATGGCCTCAATGTTCGTGGAGCTCTCCTGTCAAAGATCCTGTCTCTTAAAATTTTCAGTTTTTGATTTAGAAGTGCATTAGCTCATACAGAAATCTTAAAAGTGCTTGGGTTGAGGGAGGAAAAAAATTAAATTAGAGTAGAGGGGTAATAGATAGATGAAATATTAATGAGGAGTATCAAAAAGTAGTGTGATAATTGATGTTTCTGTATTTTACTGATTAATGCACAGTAAGAAGGAGCTGCCTCTTTGGTCCTTTGAGAGGAGCTTCTGTGAAAGAACAGCGTGTGGATGTATCTCCGACTTTTAGCTTTGTAAGATCAAAGTTAATCGTCTCTTTGCTTCCAGTCACAGCGAGCTGTTTCTTTGAACTTTAAATTGAGTTGCAGGCCACCGTGTGGCAACTTGATGACACAAAGGGTCCATTCTCACTAAAAGGAAAAAAAAAAAAAAAAAAGACTGCCTTACTCATCAAACTGCAAGCAGGAAGATAAAAGGCAATCAGTGATGAGTTCTGCCTCTATTGTTCGTCTCCCTTGATTGCCGACATGCAGATTTCCTGCACATTTGTATGTTTTATTATCTGTATGTACAGTAAGTGTTTTTTTTTCTTGTCCATCTTAATTAATCACATGAAATTTCTTTTACACATCTTTTGTACTGAATTATGTCAAAAACATACAAACAGGAAGCTAATTACACTGGGTGTAGTAAACAAACAAATTAATTAATTTATTAACAAATATGCCATAGGAAATTGTTCGTCTTTGATATAATTTTGAAAATCATGTCAAAGCAGAAAATTTTCTTTTTTTTTTTTTTTTCTTCTCCCACCAGCCACATAAACCAGTGGTCCCCAACCTTTTGGTGTCTGCGGACTGGTCAACCCACGAGGATTTTTACAGCGGCCCAGTACTTTGTACTTGAATAAGGACATGTGCTCAAAACCTAATAATAAATAGTTCTGATAGTAGATTTGATCATCATTTCACTCAGTCATCTGACGTGTGCATTTTGTAGGATTGATTAAAACAAACATACCTGCTAAAAACATAAACATAATTAAGGCCTCTTAATTTAGTGTTGTGTCAGGAGTGGTTAAAATGAGTTTATTTTACTATTAAAAGATCATCTAATTAAAAAAAGACTTTAATACAGTAACAAAATGTAACCAACAAATCTATTATTTATACTGAATAAAAAACAAATCAGACTACTGATTTGCGCAGCTGTGCTGGGGTCACAACAGCACTTGGGAGCCCTTTGATATGGAGGTTCAGAAGAGACTAAATTAAATTATGGAAAGAAATATGTCATTAAATGTTTAAAAATGCTTTTTAATGACAATTTTTTATTTTAATGCTGCATATATTTAAACATTTATTTATTGATTTCCAATTTTATTAAAGCCTTTTATAAAAAATAAATTACACTTTTATTTATTTCATATGAAAAATATTTGTTTCAATTTGTCTCTTTTGGCCCACATTGGACAATAAAATTATTAAATATGTCAATAAATGTTTAAAAGTGCTTTTTAACTGCAATTTTAATATTTTAATGTCTCATATATTTAAACATTTATTTATTGATTTACAATTTTAAATATTTAATGCCCATTTTAAAAATTTATGACACTTTTATTTAATGATTTCATGGCGTATATATTTATTTAATATTGTCTCTTCTGAACCTCCGTACTTTAAAAGTCTAATCTACCAGTTCAACCCCTAAGTGCTGAATGTCAAGAAGTGGCCCTGATGTTTGTGTCTTTAGTGTCAGCCAACAATAGAAATTAACCATCTCATAGCCCCAGAGCTGATGGTTAACAATGACGTCCTGCTTTTCCAGACCAAGGCCGAATCTGAATTTTCCCCCTACACCTAGATTTAGTCCTCCAAAAGGAGAGTTATGGAAAAATTGGGTCTTCAGATTCAGACACTACTAACCCTCGATGATGTCATCAATAGTCAATGGTTATCTACGTTAGTGCATAGCTGCCAGTGCACATTAGTTTTACAACTTTAAAAAGTCATGCTAAACAAAAAAGTCATTACTTTTATTTAAATGTAAACTTCTTTGCTTCAGAGAACACCCATGTGAAGACGCGTGTTTCTCCTCCACGGCAGAGCACGATGCAGATCACCCAAGAATAAATAGCCACTTTTATGCCTTATTTTGCATTACTAACTGTATTACTTAATGCATTAGTTAGCAGTTAACTAATGTTTATTATTTAGCCTTACTTAACGTGTTACATAGGATTAATATAAACTGTCTTATGCAATTCCTTAGCATTATGTGTCCAATGAAAACACGTTAGTTAATGTTTGTAAAGCCTAAATCCTGTCTAAAGTAATCATTGATTATGCTTGTTATATTTTCATGGTTAGAAAACCTTTTTACATTTTTATCCTGACCTAACCCTTAAAAAAGGCTAAAAAGCCAGATAAGCATTACTTAAGCATTTCTTAATCTTAGTTAATGGTCATGAATTGAAACCTTATTGTAAGTGTAAACAAGTATCACTTTGGAAACACATTGTAATTGCTGAAAAACAAACATTTTATTGTCCTAAATTGTTGTTAAATTACTTTTAAACAACAGTTGGTGTTTCTGCATTTCTAATCCAAAAATTCTAACAAGAGAACTTATATTTTTAGACCAAACAGCAATGTCCTGCAGATTAAAAACAAGAATAAACTAATGAAAATTGTACACAGACTTTGAGCATCAAGTCCTTGAGGATGAGTCTCAAATCAAGTCCCAAGTGCATGTGAGGGCTTAGTGTGACTCCAGTCCAAGTCCTCATCTCCAGATGAGACACTTTTCTTACACTCCATGAAGAGAATTTTATTATTTGCAACAACAGCTTGCACCTCAAACTGTGGTGCACACAGTTAAACCCCAAAGTGACCTATAAACGTTTTTCTTCTTGGTGTTTCCTTACTTATCCTAAATCTAACCACTCATTGCATTTTTCTACCCTTTGTTTTCCTGTTGTCCCAGTTCATACTGCAGGATGTGCGGTTAGATCCGTGAGACAATGTGGGAGTTTGTCTGGGGGCCTTGGATACAACCTTGTCGCATCCTTTTAGCTGGTAACATAAGACGGCCATTTAAAAAGAAAAAAAAACAAATAAAACAGCAGTACTCCATTTTTTTTCTAAATGTGAATGTTCTGTGTCCCAAAATGGATGATCAAACATGCAGAAGGAGAGGTTATTGACTGTTCTAAAATAAAAAAAATCACAATTCTGGCCTTGTCCTTCAGACAGAAAGATTGATCAATAATTCTGTATTGATAGTCTGTAAGTTCTCTAATAATGTCTTCCTTTAAACAAACTGCTCACGTTGAAGCTTTGGTTGTTGTTTCTTCGTGTTTGATCTTGTGGACAGCTGTATTTTCTGGAATGCAGAGTTTGCTTTTCTTGGATACTCTTCACAGACAGTTCTATTTTGATCGGATCTTTCAGAACATTCTTTGACACAGGCCTGCGGTTTTTGTGTACAGGATATAATTCTTGGCAGACTACAGTCTGGCAGCTTTTCTGCCATACCTTAATTCCTGTTGTGTCCACGGTGTAAGCAGAAACATCAGCATGTTAGCCTGCAGACTACCTAACCCATGTTGCTTTTATGCTTCACATGAGCAACACAACTTTTATTATCCTTCAGATGAGTTGTTAGGGCTTGAGCCCAAAAATAATGCACAAAAACAGAAAGGTAGTAATTTTGCAAGTGTTACTACTTCATTTTTTTTTAACAAGTTGAGTTTTGAAGGTATTGGCAGCTTCAAAGTGGCTCCAACTCTCCAGAAAAGATTGTAATTTTGCCTTCACATCTGGCAAGAAGGGCTGGGATAAGCTCCAGTAACTCTGTGACTCCAAAGAGATTCTACAGGTGGATGGCACTTGCCAAGGTATTTTTAATAAGAGACAACAACCGAGGGAGAGAGTGAGAACTCACTCAATTCATGTACAGTTTGATGTTCCTTTCTTTTTTTTAATAATTATTTTTCATTTATTCAGCGCATTTTGTTAAGTTTAGTTTTATGTGCGAAATATGTATTTTTTTTTCTCTGAAAAGCCTAAAAAAAGTCCAATCAGGTCAATTTTTTAAAGTTACTGCATAAAATAACGATATATTTACATGTACATCCAATCAAATGATGTAAGTACAAGCAACCTACCTTTCATATGTGATTTTGTTGTTGTGTAAGCTGAGCGTGCACTGGGATGTGGGAGGGGTCTATGGCAGCACCTGCTGCCTGATAATGAATAGTGCAACACTAACATGTACTTTATGTAAAATAATTTTTAAAAATCCAACAACATAATTAAAAAATAGTTAGATTTGTCTCCAAAAGGTCGATGAAAATATACGCAAAATGTAAAAAAAAAAAAAAAAAGTGCTTTTTCTTATAGGACCAATTTTTCTTGATAGAATCTTCAATTTTTTTTCTTGGGCAAAACACTTTTCAAAAGTTTGAGGTCTTCGTTAGATTGTGAGTATGATGTTTAATTAGTTTTGTTATAACACAAGTTGAGCGGTTTTCACCAGTCTCACCAAATCATGAAAATGCTCCAATCTATCAGCCTGAGACAGAAACAGGCACCAATGAGCATTTATCCCAAACCCAATAGTTGTTGGGTTACACCAGTAAAGGAACTGTAGAGCTATACAGGCCCGTTTTGTTAAAAAAAAAAAAAAGTATTTTTATTTGCTTTTGTGGCCGAATATAAAAAAGAATATAAGCTCAAAGTCATAAATAGAATAGCGAGGCCGCTTTTAAAGCCCAGTTGTATCATGCTGTATGTTGAGACATATGTTTTTGTTAGAGAGGTTTTTTTATTTTATGTAACTGATGTAATCAATGAACTAATCAGAGTTTTAGGAGTGACAGTCAGTGTGGGTCATCACTTTTGACTTTTCCTTTTTTTTACTTAAAGCTGTTGGGCCTTATCTTGAGTTTGTACTCACAACCCTGAGAAGAACCTCCAGCCCCTGAGCTGGAATTGCATTGCCTGGCTTTCTCCATCACCTTTCTTGGCACAGTGTGGATTGCAGACTTGTGCCACACAGATTACAGCAAGGTCATCTCCACTCTCTTGGGTTGTTTGGCAACAAACAATTGTCCTTCACTCATAAAAGTGTTCATGAAAACCATCAGCTGGTAGACTGTTCTTTTTTTCTTGATGGAATCTCTGCTGAGGAATTAAATCATTTCTGGATCCAAACAACAAATTTTTTTCAGCCCCCTTTAGTTTTTCCACTGAAAGTTAAGCGCTTTGATCAGGACGATCTTTATTTCCACTAATTAATCTGAACAATCCCATCGTGTCTTCCAGGAATGCCCTAGTGGAGTCGTCAATGAAGAAACTTTTAAAGACATCTACTCACAGTTCTTCCCACAAGGAGGTCTGCTCTTTCTGCTTTACTTCCTCTTAATTTGTTGTGTGCTAACTTATCTGAAATTAATTAGTTAATTAATATATGTAGCCTTTAACTCTTTTATTTCATCACAAAGCACAAGTTCTTCTTCGGGAAAAAGACAGAAAAGCTAAAGTGGAAACGATGATAAAAGTCTTCTTTTCTTTCCCTCTCTAAACGAGTCTAGTTCTATGTAGTTGCTCAGTAGTTCTATCTGTTCTCTTTTCTTTCTGCAGATGCTTCGACGTATGCGCACTTCCTGTTCAACGCATTCGACACAGATCACAACGGCTCTGTGAGTTTTGAGGTAAGCCACGCACTAGAAAACCTTCATAATGATGGAGACTGTTGATATCAAATTGTCCAGGAGACTACTGTACTTTCCGGAGTATAAGTCTCATCAGAGAAAAAGTCACAGGAGCCAAAAAAAGGCATAATAAAGAAGAAAAACGCTTCCTGTGTTGCTGTCAGTAGCAAATACTGATGCACACACTTACAGTGCCCTCTAGTGGTTGTCAGTGGGAAATAGCCGCTTACTACTAAACGGCAACCAGTTATTCGTGAGAAAATAACAAATATATGAGCCTTTTTGTATATGTATGTATATATATATATATATATATATATATATATATATATATATATATATAACAAATCACAAATAGGTCTCCCCTGAGTATAAGTCGCAACCCTGGCACAATTTTGCAAAAAAACTGCAGCTCTTGCAATTATTTCTCCTCCATCATCAATTTTCTTACCGGTTGCCACTTCCATTAATTAAAAAGGACACCATCCATACATCATTATCGAATTCAAGTTCGTTATTGATCAAAGTTCAACCAGGCTTAACTTTCAATGTGAGTTGAATGGACTTGTATTTTCTCGCTCTTATCTGTTTAGCTACGTGTGAATGTGAGTTTGAAACACGGAACCCCGAAATACACATCCACACACGTTTACGTAGACTTTTCATTACAAGTGGCCTCTTGAACATTGCAGAGGGCAATGTGAGCATAACTTTGTGTTGAAGCATCATTCACAGTTGTTTAGCTGAGATGCTAGAGAAGGTTTAATATTCAAAGATGTGCTTCTTAGGACATAAAAAGCTGTTATCAAAATGTGCAACAAAACCTCTTAAAGCTCCTACAGAGAATGAGGTTCCTTTTTAACTGAGTGATGAGGTGTTGATGAATTCTGGTGCCTGCACATTTCCTGACTTATCACTCGACTTGAATTAATGACTGACAAGATGACAAATAGATGAAACGGGTTGTTTTTGTTTTTTTGTTCACAAAATGTGCATCTGTTTTTTAATAAAACTCTTAACTGAACCTTGTTTCCTTTGCAGGACTTCGTTATGGGGCTTTCCATCCTCCTGAGGGGCACGGTCCAAGAAAAACTCATCTGGGCCTTCAATCTTTATGACATCAATAAAGATGGATACATATCTAAAGAGGTTTGTTTTCCCGCTATCACTGCTATGAGACAGAAACCTCCATATTTATTTATTTTTATTAACTTGTCCTGTCCAACAGCTGAGCAGACAGATATGAGCTGAAAGCCTCTTGCATTAGACAGATTTTACTCTTACAATCGGGGGTTATAAATCATTGGGAACACAAATTGTATGTTGGTATAAGCCCCTTTTGTAATTTAAATGAAACTTTATTAATATTAATTTTGTTTGTGTTCTTTTTGTTGGACCGGACGGAAAAAGAAAGGGGGAAAGAGGGGGGGGGGGACGGTGGATAATAGATTTTAGAGGATGACTAATGGAAAGGGAAAGAAGAGTTGCGAATCTACAGGCAACAAAATGTTGGAGCCTATACCCATTAAAATAGTGAATGTTGGTCTAAATTGGGCGGGGCCTGTCCACACACTCAGCTGCCACAAACATACCTGCTGGTTCCAAGAGTGTTCGCAAACAAGAAACCTCCATATTTATAAAGGAGCTGCAGCTCAAGGGTATGCCATTCATTTTTACTGCCAAGTTGGCAATACGTATCACGATACACGTGACAATATGATTTATGACAGTAAATCACATTTTTTTAAAAGAGTTTGAAAAACTTTACCTAAATACTTAGCTTATACGGCATTCACATGAATCAAAATGTATAAAATAACTAATAAAACAGCAAAACTAGATTTTTTTTTTTTCTTGGCCTTTGGGGTTTAAAATGAAAAAAAAAAAAAGTCAACAGCCTTTTAGCAAAAGTTGCTTCAGAATGAAGCTGTGCGTTGTTGTGTGTGTGCGCGTGTGAAGGGGGTTTATTGACTGTATTTAGAGAACTGGACAGAGCGAGTGTGATGTCAGCCATAGAAAATGTGGAAAAGAAGTCAATTCAGACACAGTTTTTCTGCGATCTGGACGTCGCCATGTTGGAACCAGACGACAGTAGCCGTGTTTGAGATCACCCACGCAGATTCAGTGCTGCGCTGATTGCCTGGATTGCAGTGCATGCTGGTTAGTTTTTTGAACCGACGTGACAAGTGCGTTGTCACGAAAGTATCGCAGCAAAGGGGCGGGAGCAAGGCGCCTACCGAGGCGAGCGCAGCCAGAAAATATGCGCAAGCCGCCTTGATTACTACAGAATAATGCATTGTGGGAAACTGTGTCCTGACAGTTCTTGTATTTCAAAGTGATGCTGATCAGAAATGATTAATCAGGGAAATGTGTGTATTTTGTAACTCTTTCTGTAAATAGTGAATCACTGATGAAAAAAATAAAAAAGATTACTATTTATTTTTGGTTGTAGTACCTGAAATTAACATTACTCAGATTACTTTATCATTAAAACATATTTTACTTAAAACATTTCATCATTGTATTTTCTTCTACTGATAATCATTTTGGTTTTCATGTGAAACATCACAAAGACATTTGCATTTATACAACAAAAGGAACTCAGAAGTACAGGAATCACAAATCATCTGTGGTTTTGCGTTTATTGTTGTCCTTAAAAGTTCACTTCCATTTCCATTGTATTTATTTCTCTGGGACAGTGCACATTCAATGATCCCAGCGGCTGTTTTTCTTCTGTTTAGCCCGGACTGATGTTAAAATTGTCTACGTGCGAAGATGAGAAATATAAAATAAAAACACAAATGTGAGACATCCAATTCAAATACGTATAGATAAAAAATACACACATCACAACAATTAAAAGTAATATAAAATGCACAATAGCACAGATCGTACTAGGTGGGAGAGGCATATTAAAATTCAACCGAATCTTAAGGACAATCCCAACTTCCTGTTCTCGTTCATTCTCGCTGCTGCTCAGCATTCGCCTTCATCTCAGGCGCCTTTCCCTGCAGCCGCCTGGTCTCGCTGACGATCCAGGCGAGGCGCTGGGTCATCTCAAACACACCTAGTGATTGGTCTGAGTCTGTGTTTCTATGGCAACTTCTGTCGCCAATCAGGAGTTGTCCAAAGTTCCCACCCCTTCCACTGAAAGCGGGCTCAGGAGAATCGATCACATGTTCGAGGTGGGGGCCAGCGGGCACCACATGCTTTTACTCTCAGGGCATCTGATTGGTCAGTGTAGAATTTGAATTAATGATGGAGAAAAAATATCACAAAAAAATGACAGAGAAGATGTTTAAAAAAAAAAAAAAAAGTATCAGAACAAGAAGGGTTATTCTGAGTAAAAGCTGTTTATTTCTCCATCAAAGTCTCTGGGATTTAATGGCGTTTTCCCACCAGCTCCCCTCCAAATCCCTGATCATATTCTCTGTTTGGTTTGAGCCTCAAAAATACAATAAGCAAATAAAATCAGACATCAGTAAACTTCAGGGATCACCATCACCCCCCTCTGAAGACTTTAGCAGTATGACCTTCCTGTTTTTACATGAAAACTGGCCAACAAAAGCAGACAGGACAGGAAAAAAACCTCAAACTTAAATTGATACACAGAGGTGGACGTATCATGATTAGGGGCTTGTTTAGTGATTCCAGAGGCTGTAATCTTATGATTCCTCACAATACTCTAGAGGCAGAGTCAGTAACACTAAAAATGTCAATCCTACTAAAAGTGGATCTGTTTTGTGCTCAAGGAAATGCTGGATATCATGAAGGCCATCTACGACATGATGGGTAAATGCACATACCCCGTCCTCAAAGAGGAGACGCCGCGTCAGCATGTGGAAGTATTCTTTCAGGCAAGTGTCTTCATTGTGCTGCAAGCTTTAGAAATCTGTCCTACTTTCTGGTTTTTATCTTTTTCTTCCTTCTGTCCAACAGAAAATGGATAAGAACAAAGATGGAGTAGTAACCATAGATGAGTTCATCGACTCTTGCCAAAATGTAAGATAAAACTCATCTGCTCTTAACCCAGTTGAGATCAATTCATTGTTTTTCTTTTCTCTTTTCTATCTTCAGGATGAAAACATCATGAGATCAATGCACCTCTTTGAGAACGTTCTTTAGCTTCTGGGACACGCGTGGAGGCTGCAGGAGAACGGCATCTTTAGCATGACCCGGTTCCTGACCTGGATTTTTACTGTGTACAGTGTGCTATGCAGACTTTTAACCATAGATAGAATAATGTTCATTACTGTGGGCCGCCGTTAGGAGTAGGCAGGATGGCATGAACACTCTGGAACAAGCTTCTTTTTTAAACGATTCATGGTTACTAAAAAGACAAAACACTTTTTAATTCTTTGGAGTGTAGATTCTATCAAAGGACTTCTAAAGTTGCTTTTTGTTCTCTCTAATTTTCTTTGCTGCCAACTGGACACACTGTGACTTCTTTAGCATCCAAAACGGTCAGAACAAAATTGAAGTCAACCTCCTCCTTTCCCCTCAGTCTCAGTCAGTTCCAGAGTGTTTTGACTTTTTTCCTTTGCTTTCTGATTGAAGAATTTTGAGAAAAATAAAACATAAATTTTACAGTTTAATATGTGTACATACTATAGAAACAGAATTAGAACTCTTTGAGAAATGTTTAGACTGTTCATGTTTACTTGCCAACTAGAATAAGAAAACACAAGGATTGTATTGATATCAAAAAGAAATTTGGACCATAATGTGGATATTTTCTCTACGGAAGCACACAGGTAGTTAGTTTACCACCAGTTTCATGTTAGACAATGTTATCTTTATTATAAGAAAGGAAAAAAATGCTGCTTTCAGTGTACTTTATTTAACCTTATGTAGGTATGGTTGCTGCAAACCATCTACAAACATGTTTTTACTTCAGTTTTGGATTTTTCACGAAGAAGCAGTGTTTGAGGTTATTTATATGGTATTATTGGCCATTGTACAGACGCTTGTTAGATGTACAGTATTAAAGATGAATCCAATCTGGGTGAGTTGCAGTTGTCTTTAGGTCATTTTTATGGTATTTAAAGAAAGTAGCAGGGTGAGGATTCCTGTAGTTTCCCAATGCGTTTAACAGTGATTTTTTTTAAATTGACAAATGCAATTTCTTTTCAGAAAAATAATTATAAAAAAAATAACATTTTTAAAATACAATTTTAATTGGAGTGGGTCTTCAAAGCAATGCAATTTGTTCTTAAAAAAAGCTATAAAATAAATCCCAAAAATGGTCAATATGCACCCCTAGTGGTTACTTTAAGACATTACAATTTAAAATGTCTTTAAAACTAACTATTAATGTTAACTTTATTTTTTTCCCCCTTTTTTTAAGGTACAACAACAAAAATCTGATTTTGACTACTTTAATTTGGTCCATTACATGAAATAAATTGTAAACAAGCCAGATTACATTTTCAGGATTAGAACTGAAATTTCCATTGCACATCACAACTACTCCATTAACAGCTATTCATATCCAGTTTCCCTTTTTTGTTTTGTTTTAAACATGAAGTAATAGGTTTAGAAATCACCTGAGAAATCTTTGCATACAAACAGAAAAAAAATGAAATCCTCCACAACTACTATTACGGCAGGTGGTTCAAAAACAACCAAAAAAATGTTACAAGCTCAATCATTTGATGTGAACAGATTATATGCATATAAAAAATAAGTGATATAGGTTGGTTCTGTAGCTGTACAGTCCAGACTGAAGATAAATATTTCTACACAATATTTAATAAATCTGAATGGTTAAATGGTAAAGCCTCAGAGGGAAAACATAATGCAATGTTATGTTATGATGTCATTACTTTTTTATTTCCATAAAAATGTGGCGCAAATGAAAAATCGCTTAATCCGTCCCTTTGTCTTCTTTGTATTGTAAAGCATTAGCAGTGCGCACTATGTTTACTCGGAAAAGAAAAGAGATCCTTTGAGCGCGACAAGGAGGAAGTCTCAACCTTAAATGGTCAAAGAATTTCTTGATCTTTTGGAGAAGGACCGATTTAATCTTTTGACTTTCTGGAATTTTTATATTCAAGATAACTTTTGCTGTATTTCACTTTCAGGCAAGACAGCAAAGTTGGAGAATTGTAGAAAGCTTTGATCTTTCAATACTGAAAATATTCTGCGAGCAAAACTTTCAAAGTCTGAGTAAAGTTTGTTGGTCAAAACAGGAAGTTTATTCTATCGTTTTAATAGAAATAAGAAAGATGTTACTTCTGACATCAACAGTTTTCACTTCTTGAACAAGTTGATTTTGCACAAAGCTTTTCTGTACGACAGTAGTTCCTGTGGGAACTCTGCTTTGATGCAAATCCCCCTTAAAACCTATTTCCTGTCTGCAGGGCAGCATTTCTGCATCCAATTATTTAATTTCAGCAAATGATTGAGCTTTTTCGACTTTTTCATACTTCACTCAAACTTTAAAAAAAATACTTTTTTTGTTTTGCGAAGCATTTAGCTCTCCTTTAATGCACAGCCTTATCCAGACTGTTCACATTTATAAAGGGGGGGCAAACAAAGAGCTTTAACTAATTGAAAACACAGTAGATGCTGTATTGCTTAATGCCAGAAGGCTGAGTGCCAAAATCCACTTCAGCCTCAGGCACTCCAGTCAATCCATCACACTAACAATGAGCGGGAAAGTCTGGAAGTGTTTGTCCAAGAAACTTTTCTGAGTGACAGGTGATGTTTGAAAGAACAAACACAGCTCTGAGACTTTGGATTCGCTCTTCCACTAAGAAGTCTGCACGTCGCTTTGGTTGGGTCGTGTTAAATCTTCAAACCGAACCTCCTGGCCCGTTAGGGGGCTGGGGTTCACCGGGGGTGGAGGAGCGGAGCCGTCTAAGTGAGGAGCTGCCTGATCTCTCTGTGAACGTAACAAAGGAAGTCCACATAGGAAGCGCCTCCGTGTAAGCCTTTGTCCTCCACCAAGAAGTGTCGGAACAGCATCTCCGGTTTGTCTTTCTGCCTCACGATCTGCAGCTAAACAAAGAAACATCAGTATGCCAGAACAGAAAGGAGACATTTCACATCTACCAGTTAGTTTTTTTTTTAAACAAAAACAGAACACAAAAGAGGAAAAAATTTACTTTCACCGCTTTAGACCATTGAAAAAAGTTTTTGTCCTTTTTTTGTTCTCTTTTGAAAGCTCTTTCACTCTAAAAACTCCACAGTTAAGAATTACCAAAATTAGGTTAATTTTTACAACTCTGAGGTTAAAAATTGACTACTTTATTCTGGGTTTTTAAAAATAACTATAAAACCATAAATGGTATTACTCTAGAAAGTAACCCAAAAATATATCCCGACATGAAAGAACTCAGTGGTTTTGTATATAAGAGTCCAAAAACGGTCGTAGAAACTTGTGTAGTTACGTGTGCAATGCAAGAATGCAAGAGTTTTGAATGGATAGCCTGAACTATGCATGTACATACGCTTTTCATCGGAAGTGGATGCGCGTTGTCGATGACGGTAGCTTAAGTAGTCTGGGCCCTCATTTGCACCAGTTTTTCAGATATCTTTTCATTATTTTACACAATTATTCTGCAATAAACCCTAAACTGTTAGAAAAAATTCCAAATAGTAAATTTGGCCAGTGAGAGTGCGGAGTCTACTGAGGACTAAACACTTTTGTCTTAACACCATCACGTAAAATGATACATAAACATCCACCATGCTACTCTAAACTCAAACACAAGTGTCTGATTAGTTTTGTGTTGACTTATAAAAGTAACGTTATTTTAAAAAATTGACAAATGCTACAAAAAAGAAACTCAACAGGAAGAATTTGATTAACCTCCACTAGAGGGAGACGGAGATTTCCAAAAGGTGTTTGGCAAACAAAAGTCACTTCTTCCTACGAGTTTGTGCTTAACTCCTTACCTTCATTGAGTTTGGTCTTTTATTTTGAAGGTCCCTTATAACAGTTCGGATTTTCTTTGATAGTGGATTGTCTACGTCTGGAAGTGTGGACTGAAAAACAAAATCAGAGAGAAGTTTGAGCTGAAAAAAATCCTCTGATCAAAAATATCTAAAAGTGAGTTACTTGTTGAAAGTTTGTTTAAAGATGTTAACTTTGCTAAAAAAAAAAAAAGTTTAAGCTTTTCAAATTGTTTCCATCACCACTACATCTGCTGAAATCAGCCTCATTTCGTTTTGGCAGAAATCCTGACATTCCTCTGACATGATGTCACGTTCAGGATGCTGAACCAGTGATTATAAATCTCTACAAGCAGAAACGTGTGATTAAAGGAGCTTTGACCATGTGTCCTTGGAAGTGGGCAAGCGAGGGCAGGTTGAAGATGCTCTGGATGAGGTCTGGAGGGGCCGCCTGACCGATCCACAAAAACATGGAGTGTCCATTCTCCAGCAGGAACAAGCCGGAATCTGTGAGACGCTCCTCGGAGCAGCGCACAGGAGCCGGCGCCACCTCGCTGCTGACGTCCATGTTGTGCTGGGAAAATAAAATAACGTCATTTTTTGTTTCTGTTTTAACAACCAACATAGAAATTCTTTAACCCTTGAAGACCCACTCTGATAAAAATTGTGTTTTTAACATGTTTTTTGTGCATTTTTCTGATGGAAGACATGTATGAAGAAAATTCAACTTAAACTTGCATTTCTGAGCATCTCTTTTTTTTCAGATCATAGTGAACCAGGAGCAGACAAAAAAAATGCAGTGACGGGAAGGGGGGATGGGGCTGGTCTGTACCAACGGTCCCGCCCACAAGTTAGAGGTGAATTTCTAATGAACCCCTGCCGCTCTGCAGTAACTGTCCTAGAAAACAACACAGGTTTTTAGATTTGGGCTAAAAACGTCAGAATCATAATTAAAAGACCGCACAGAACACTTTGAAAATGGCTCAAAAGATGATCAGAGTGGGTCTTTAAAACGCAATATTTGACTTAAAAGCTGTGCACCAGTGGAATCAGTCGTGGGTACAGCAGCAGCTGCGTGTCCTCCACCCCCATGGCCATAACCGCCAGCCTCTGGTGGGCCCTGTCGTCTGTGGAGAGCTCGGTGCTGCCCACTAGAGGAGCCATTTTCATCAGGCTGTTCATGTAAACTGGGAACACTTTCATGGCATCAGGCAGGATCAACTGCATGCAGACAAGAAAGTCAAGTTAATTCAACAGGTGAATCAAAGCAGAGACCTTCCACCAGCCACCAACCTGACTGGCAGCCGACGGGCTGGCACAGTTCTTCCTGTAGCAAGCCAGCATGTGGGCGGTTTGGTTAACCAGGATCTCCCTCACGTTCTTTAAAGGCTGGTTCAGGATGGCACGGTAAGCTAAAAACACAAAGAGGACATTTCTCAGACATTTTTTTAGCTCATAAGTTAAAAAATGACGCTTTTTTTTCGCCCCAATCAGATTTATTTAACTTGAAGAATTTGCCAATAGAGAGACCTGATCTGATACTTTTGTAACATATTGAAAAAAGAACACATTTATGTTAATAAATGTAATTAAAAAAAATTTAATTTCTTAATGTATTAACCACCTTTTATAATTTAACACCTAAACAGTTTGTTGAACCTTTATTTGTGAGAACAATTCCTCATTTACGTCACAGAGTTTGCGCCAACAACACAAAAACAGTTACGAATTGTTTTCGATAGAAAGTTTGGGCACCCCAGTAAAATATCATATTTGCACAACAAAATAACATTTTACCTGGGGTACCCAAACTTTCAATCTCCATTGTACATATTCATAAGACATCACATCTTCGCACATCAAGGACAGAAGAAACCTTTTTTGTCCAACAAAAAGAAGGATACAAACATAATTAATATAAAGTTTAGTTTAAAATACAAAAGGGCTTTATACAAATATACACCTTGTGTGTCTGATGATTTATAACCCCGGTTGTAACACTAAAATCTGTCTAACGCAAGAGGCTCTCAGCTTATATCTCTTTGGCATTTGGTAAACAGGAAAATTAAGTTTTGTTGTCTACGATTTTCACCACCTGCCAAAGCTTTTTGGGGTCAGAACTACATTTTAAGAATTGACCTTTCAGATTTTACTTTTCTGACAGTTTGAGTACATTCTGAAACATTTACAAACTACAATAAGTGCTTCAAACAAATCAAGTCTACCAAATCATTGTAGATGGTCCCTTAGCAGCTGCCTTACTTCTGTCTCTCTTGTAAAAAATAATAAATACATATTCTGTTAAAATCCCTTTGATGGTTGTTTGTGATACGATAAACCAATAGAGACACTTGCTGTCAGTTTTAAATATTTATTAAGAGTCATAGAATCCAGAAATCTGAATCTGGGAATACTTTGCTAACTTTATCGAACTGTTTTTGTTCACCTGCTGCTCAAACTACTGATGTATTTCAGTGCTTTTTACAGCAACAAAATGCTGTGATCCGCTCATGATATGCAGACTTCCAGTAGGGTATTTATCTGTAATGATAAGCTTGAAATATAAAGCGCTGGTCATAATAAGATAAATATCCAATCCCTGATGGGGATACAACATCTGATGTCAAGCTTCTCAAAAGTCAGTAGAGAAGCCTGTATGAAGCTACAGTAGATGTGATGTTTGAAAGGCGACAAAGTTCAAAAGTGAAGCGAAACTCACCAGATTTGGCAAAGAAGTTGATGAGGGAGTCTGTTTCACAGCTCTTGTACAGCTCTGACAGCTGGGAGCTGCAGTTCAGGCTGAGGTTGTGGATGCGGAGGCGCCGCTGCCCGCTGATGCTGGTGTACAACAAGGCACACTGGGAAACAGAGTTCAAACAGACATTCTCACAAAAGGAAACCATTAAAGAACCGCTTTTCTTTTTGAAAAAAGGGGACGCACCTGGATGAGAGCACCGCTCTCCTCGCTGAGAGCATCGTCATGCTTGAACTCCACCGTCATGGCTTTGTCGCAATCCACGGCGGCCATTTCCACGTCTGTGGTGGTGTTCATGTGAACGGCGCCGAAGAAATCTGTGGCTCTGAACCCTGGAGTGAGACGCACAAAATTGGGAGCCATCCATGCAAAGCATGATGTGTGTTCCTTGTACGTTAACGTACCAGTGCTCGTACGAACTCGCATAATGGCATCAAATCCGATGTGCTTCTGCACACTCTTCCTCAGGTCGGTCAGGAAATGCTCCCCATCCGTTTCCATCTGTCAACCAGCAGATGTCAGCATTCTCCCCTCACAATCCACCTTTTTATTAGACTAAAACGGCCTTTCCTGTTCGTGCTGATCACTCAACAAATGCGCTTAATACCTGGAAGTTGCTGTACTTGTAGACAGAACCACCAGTGTGTGAGGGCACATCAGCCATGGTGGCCAAATCCAGGTACTGGTTGGGGAACAGGAAGAGGTCAACACAGCATCCCTGCGCCACGCAGTCCTTGGACAGCTGCTCATACACACCCTTCTGAGGCTGGAACAGGGTCTATAGAGACAGAAACAACAGCAAAAGAAATCTTCAGATTTGGGTAAATCCTCCCAGTACTCAGGTTAATTTCCACGAAAGCCCCATCTTCCAAAAAGCTCATTCTCTGCTCAGACATCCGGCTCAATTCTCATCCGTCAAAAGCAGCGTGAGGTGAGAAAAACAAACCCCAACAGCGGCTTACTTTCTCTTTGTCGGTATTGACCAGTTTTTTGTCATCTCTGTTTTTCAGTTTGCCGGGAGCTTCCGCCGTCGGCATGGACGACTGGAAGATGAAGAGCTTTCCGCTGCACTCTGCTGCCTGCAAAAGGACAAAATACAACCAGGAAAGGACATCTATGAGATGAGAAATGCATACTTTCTAACACTAACCCACTGTTTTATTGTTATTGTTTTATTTCTTTTAATGACTTGTTGCTTTTATTACTTCTTTTATTGTATTGCATAATGATTTTATGTATATTTGATTTTATGTTCAGCACTTTGGCTGCTTCGGCTTTTATAAGTGCTTTATTAACAAATTCATTGACTTTCATTCATTCTGTTCTGTCCAGAGCTACATGGGTTGCTGGAGCCTATCCCAGCTATGCAAGAGCAGAAGTGGAGTAAAAACCCTGGACAATTGCCCCTGCTGACTGCAGGGCCACATACACACACACACTACAACACGCTCCCTACTACAGGAACATTTTAAAACAAATGACCCAAAAAATACGTCTAGACGATTAAAAATTCCCAGTGGCAGCATCTTTTTGTAAAGACATTAGTACAGTGCTGCTTGTACAGAATCCTAGCAAGTTGTTGCATTACATGCTGACAGGTGTCACCGGGTGTCTAACCTTAAATGCCTCCACGCCGGCCTGGATGACGGGAGCAAAGACCGTCTCACTCTCTGTGGTGTCTGCAAACATGGTGGGGATCTGATCCAGGAGGCTGATGGGAAAACAGGAGGGTTAGCTACACCTAAGAAACTAATTGTGTCTTATTCACTCACTGCTCCCTGGTTAGTGCACTGTATATGGCATTTGCCATTTTGTTGTATTTGTTGAATCTACAATTCCAAAATTCAATTTCCTGGAAGTCTCTATGAAAAACAAGTGTTCATAGATGCTTACTAGATTGGCAAATATAGACCACAATGCATTGAGTTTGAACAATTTGTCATTTTAAAACTATCGTCTTCGCATTTATTACTGCTTTACTTTGGGAAATTGGTGACATCATATTTGGTGTTTAAAAAAAAAAGATGTGATAGTCTAGATAGTCCAACACTATAGTGTTTACAGATTTGGGAGTAGGAAGGGAATTCAGACCACTTGAACCAAAGACAGAAATATAATTGACAGCAATTCAGGTAGAAAGTCTACTCATCGGCACAAGGATGAACCGTACTTGCAGATAACTGCCTTGGAGTCCTGGTAGCTCACGAGGAAGCCGTCAAGCAGAGGCACGAACATCTCCGTCGTGTCCGACACCACCATCATCTGGGGCTGGGCCAAAGCGCTCTTCACATTGTAGAAATGAAGGACCTTGTTGTAGGTGACGAAGCCCACTTTCACAGCAGAGCTGTCTGCACCCTCCTCCCTGCAGACACGACCGGAGAAGCACCAAAACACTTCACTGAGCGGGACTTTATTTGAAGCAGCTGTTTGGAGTGGGCTCATTCAGATGTCAGGGCTGAAGACGGACTCCAGCCGGCAACAGACACTGACCCTGAGGAGGCCGGGTTGGGGGATGGGAGTGCCAGTGCTGTGTTTACAGTGGCTTTGCAACAAAAACCCAACTGTCTAGTAAATTTGAATAACTGAATAGCATGTCGAACTAGCTTAACTGAGCCTAAAACATAGCTTATTTGCGCCCTCAAGCAAATATTCTGCCCCTGCCACACACTCAAAAACTCACCAAAATTTGCACACACCCAATATCCAGTGAAATTTGATTTTTGACAGTGAACCACCAGAAATGATGACATCACGGCGAGAAAACAAATGTAAAAAAAAAAACAATAAACAACGGGATCTAAATTTCTTATGGGGTTTAAACATATACATTTCGAAATGCACTAACAAAACCAAAACACACGTCAGGGATATACAAAGGAAGTTTTCAAAATTACTATGGGATGGCCACAGGACTTACGGCTTATTTTGTGTCAAAGTGTGAATTTCAGCGATTTTCACATCTTTGCACAACCTTGGACACAAACATTTAGTTCGAGAAGTTTTCTTACAAAAATTCACACAAACGCCGCCAAGTTAAGTCTAAAACCACAACCGAAGTTTTGTTGACCTTTGACCTCAGGAAGAGGCTGCCATCTTAAATTTTTCTCCTTTAGTACCAGCTACAAATTTAAACTCCTCCTAGGGATTTCGATCTATTGCCTTCTAACTCCTCAAGCATCATTGGGAACCTACTTGTCGAAAAAAAATCTTGATTTTAAAAGTTGTAACGTCGTTAGCATGGCGAGCTCGCAAAAGTGGCATCCACCTCGTTTGAACTTTTTTTTTAATGGAATACTGTGAACATTTGAATTATTGACTCAAGCTGAACAAAATGGCATGAGATATGATATGAACATATTGGGAATGTGAGTGTAGTTAAGAAAAAACATCAGTTGCCAAGGAAAACCAAGTTTACTTTTGGAGATTTTTCTAAAAATTACGTAGACTTTCGTCATCCACAGGCGACCAAAAACATTTAATGGTTGCTTTGGAAAGTAAAACAAATGAAAAGCTGCCATTTGGGAGAAAAAAATTGGTTTTCATGAATTTGTGTCAAAATGGGGCGGCGAGGGGGCGGGAGGCTAGTGCCCATACAACACCCCTCGCAGATTACATTTTTGATTTGGTTGAATGTTTTAGAAAGTTTTGAAGGAACATCTCTGTTAAACTTCAATTCTGCTTGCCCTCATTTTTGTGCAAAAGCACCCGCTTTGTTTCTCATCTTTGCTTTAACGCCGACAAGTTCTTTATCTGTTTATCTCCAGTTGAAGAAAAACATTGGCAGGGCGCCGTGACATTTGCCAGAACACTCAGTTTTTTATGGTTTTACTGATAGCTGCTTTGAAGCCGTCGTCCTCTGAGAAACTTGCTGCAGTTTCTACAACTCCCCTTTTAAATCATTCAGACACACTGAGGGACGAATAATGAGACTGACAGTTACTTTAAAGCAATACAAGAAGAATTTAATGGCAGTTCTCTTCCATCCACACTCTCACTGTCTGAACATGAGACACTAGCAGCTTTGAAAAAACAGATTTAAAGTTTTAAAGTCATTTCAAAATAATTGAAAAAATGTTGATTACAAGACTAATTCCACATCTGGATTGACTTCCAAAGGGAGTCTAGTTTCTTTATTTAATGAATTCATCACACGTTAAAGCAAAGACAATCCTCAGAGCATATGATTTCTTATTTAATAGCTGTGCAAACAAAGGGGAGGACACGAGCAGCAGAAACGCTTTTTTTTTTTCCCTCTCCGGGATAAATCTGATCTAAACTATCGCTCAGCTTTATGCATGTGTTTATTTTATTTGCTAAATTGAATTTGATCAATTTCAGGTTATTTGGTAAACTGAAACATTTTCGGGGGTCTGCGTTACACATTTTATTTTGACACTTATCTTACTCCATACTGTTTGACCAGTTAAATTTAGCAACAGTCATACCTGGGCAGCTTCTCCAGCAGAGTTTTCAGCTCATCGCATATCAGTTTGACAAGGCCGCTTTTAATGTTGTTATAGGACACATCTATCATAAAGATGAAGGCTGGAGGATTGGGAGGCTTGTTGTTCTGTGAGGGGAAAAAGACAGCAGATATAATAGATCAGATTCAGATTTGTTTTTGTGTCAGCAGCTTGATTTTAATAGAAAAAACAAACTGGGTGTGACTGAATCAGATAGGAAACATGGATAAAGCAGTAGAACAAGCGAACTGTCCTATCGGTAACTATTGTGTTTCATGACTCAGTTGGAAGCTTTTGTTGTTTGTTATCAGCAGGTATTCATTTTTTGACTTTTATAAACAGAGAAGAAAATGAGTCAATGGAGAGACAATTTTTCCATCAACTTTTACCTTTTTCCTGTCCATTTGGCTATTCAATACAGCTTTGTTAAAAACAGTGACTATATATGAGAACTGGACTGAGTGAACCCTTCTCCCTGGTGTTTCAAATAGGAAGTACCAACTGGCTCCAAGAAGCCAAAATCCCATAAACTTCTATTGAGAAACAAACACCTATTACTCAGACATTATATTTGTCAGAATAATCATTCTTGCTTAGCTACCTTTTTTAACATGTTTATACCAATTATAATTTTTTAAAATAATATTTTTCTGTAGTGCAAATTATTAAAGTTATAAATTGATCAATCAGATGCCTCCATAAAAAACTTAGTTGCATTTTTTTTGCATAGTTTGGCTAGGGGTGCAACTTATACTCAGGAGTGACTTATATGAGTTATTTAGAAAATAAATATTGTCTCATATATTCGCTATTTTCCCACTAACAACCGGTTGCCCTTTAATCCGTTAAAAAGGCACTGTAAGTGTGTGTGTCAGTATTTACTACTTGCAGCAACGCAGAAGAAGCATCGTCAAAAACAAACACGGAGGAGAATGTGAGCGTTCTCCTCTTGAACTTTATGATATTTCTCTTATTTGCATCGAGACATTTTTATTCTTGTTTCTATTTTTTTTTCCTTCCGTCTGGCGAAAAAATCTCTGCCGAAATCACCTGTGTGAATCAGTGAAATGCTAAGTCACTGTGGCAACCCCTGATGGAATGTACATAGTACATGGTTTGTAGTTTGATTGATAGATTTCGTGTAGCCCACTTTTAAAGTGATATGGGTGTGGCCTTCCAACAGCCTTACTTCTGATTGGTGAGTGTGGTTGCCAAAGAAATGTTTACTCAGACTGACTGACATTGTCTGGTTCCAACATGGTGATGTCTGCACTGTAAAAAAAATGGTGACTGAATTGACTACATTTGGTTGGAGTCAGAAGTAAACCATTTTCTATGGGTGATGCATCACTCACTCAGTCCAGTTTTCAAATACTGTCAATTTTTAAGAAATGGATCCCACTGAAAATTGATTGAACAGACCTTAAAAACACATTCATTTGGTATCATTTAAAATTTATCGTTTAAAAAAAACTGGCTCCACCTATCTCATTGGCCCAATTTATTGCAATCTTAATGCTAAGCAACAGCTGGCATTACTCAGGTTCTCACTGGGTACCTTGCAATAATCCATAGTGGCTACAAACTCATAGGATCCTAAAGACAGTTCAGGCCTCTCATAGAAGTCCACCCTCCGACCCATGTGGTCCAGATGCTGGAAGTAGAAAACCGGCACTGAAAAATAAAAAAAGACAGTTTTAAACTAAACACAGAGATACAGTTTGGTCAACCTGCTAATTCCACTGGTGATTTAAACAACAGTTACTCCATTTACATAAACAGCAAGTTTTCAGTAAAAACCAGATTCAGGGTAATTAAAGTGTTTCCATGTGTTGAAGCAACACGATTATTACATTGAAATCCCTGAGATTTCAATGAAATTCCTAAATCCTTGAGAATATTTTCACATTTTTAGCAGACGAGGTCACCACATCACATGTTGACGTTCATCAACAACTCTCATCCCAGCAAGTGAAGCCATGAAGCTTTTGAAGTATCTGAAGTTCTCTTTCCGATTATCTGATCACCCAGTCTTCTTTGTATTTTTTTTTTTAGGTTTAAGCATTCTTCTGCATCATACCAACCCTCATTGACACAGTTGCAGAAGGTGCACTGGTAGCGGCGACCACCATCGATGAACTGCATGTAGGGACACATGTAGGCCTTGCATCGATTGCAGCGGATCGGACCGGTGTCCCCGTGATTCACTGCATACAGAGGAGTCTGCAGGAACAGAAAACATGACATGTAAGGGAAGCCGGGAAACATCATGTGACTGCAGCAGCTGCCGCATAGGAGCTGCAGATAATTTTTGAAAGTGATATTCTGTGTTTAGTATGTTTAATGCCCATTTACCTGATGGTAAAACACAGGATGATCTGAATGAATGGACTATTAAGCCCCTCAGGATCATTAGTGGCTCCAAAAACTACACAAAGTTCTTTTAAACTCTTAATACTGTTCTGCATCTGCTTTAAATGTTCTTTGTACACTATATTTTGTGTAGGAACCATTAAATTGTAATAAATAAAATTGGATACTATTTGGACCAATAAACTGGTATTTTCTGAACACAATAATAAATGTAAATTCACAGTTTTAGCAACTTTATTAGCAGCATTCTCATAACATTAGACAGCCAGTTGCTGAATATTAAGCATGATTAATTAATAATGCATTATTATCATGGTGTGTGGGAACACCTGTCACAATACATCCATATTTAGAGTAAAGACTCCTGTTTTTTGTCTGTTAAATGTAGATTTCTTTTATCTTGAAGTCAAAAGCTCTTCTGTTTCCTCGCTGACTCTTTTCTGCGAAAAACACATTTTCCAAATAGGTTTGTTTTTGCTAGCTTTGCTAGCTTTAGGGTTTCAATGTAAGCTGTTGGAGCAGCCGCTATAAGAAAGTAGAGGATGGCTTTTCAACACGTGACCGAGCGACGTGACATGTGTCAAGAATGAGTCTCATGTGGTGGAGAGAATCCGGTAGTTTTTCAAAATAAAACTTCCTTCAGAATCAGATAAAAAAATAAAAGAAAAAGAATACTGGCAGTACTCTAAGCTAGCATTGCTGATGACGCTGGTAATCTTTGCTCTGTTTGTTTAAAACTCTGCTGGCTTTGAGGACATAAATTACACATGCTTCAATCAAACGAACGCAACTACTTTTAAATCCAATCAAACAAGGAGGAAAGTAGCTTTATTCTTAGATTCGTATTTTTCATATCTTAGACATGTTTACTAATACAGAATACAAATCTATAAAAAAAAAAAACAACTGTCCTTCACAGCGTGGGCTTTTCAGCCATGTAAAAACCCAAACACTGAACAAACTTGCCTCCTCGCCGTTGTGCTGCCTCCTCTCAGGTTTAGTGTAAACCTCCTCTTTTCCCTCCAACATTTTTGACATTAGCTAATTAGTCTTAAAGCCAGATGAGTGAGGGTGAACATTTCCTAAAAAGGACTGCGTGTGTGACAGCACGAGTGCAGGGAGAGGACAGGACTCTTAGACCACACAAGATCAGGTCATTCACAGGACAAATTCACTTTGATAAAGCATGGGGTATTCCATCAAAGGACAGATAGTCCTATGACATGTGTAACTAAATGTAAAATATATATTTTTAAAAGAATAACCGTTTAGGTGAATTTTTGTACTGGATAGCATCCAGCAGCCCCATGACCCAAACAGGGATTACGTTGGCTTAGAAGATGAATGAATGGATGATTTTTTTTAGTCATTTGGATAACATTCTGTCTGCAAAAACTGAAAGAACATTTGTTCAACACTTAATTTTGTTGTTTAAAATGTCTTTTTTGTTACTGTGATAAGGAATTGTGACACCTACCTCGTTTTTCGGCAGATTGGCCAAGGGCTTGACAATGGCAGCTAGAGGTACTTGGCACTGCTTAGCCAATTCTGCGGTGCAGGGCAGGGTGTAAGTGGTGCAGCGTATGAACCTGGGACTTGCATTTCCTGGTACAGAGACATGTGAGTGAACATCTTTAAAGCAGCATATCAACACAAAGTATGCACACACATGCACACAGCAAGCAAAAAGGTAAAAATAAAGGACTCAAAGATGGCACTTTGTCATCAGGGCAGACCCTATTTTAAATCTCAATGTAAGAAAACACAAATACAGAACATTAACAATGTGCCTGTTTTGCTCTAAACTATGTTAAGTATGAAGCAGCATGAGAAAAATCTATGTTAAAAAAATTATATATATACATTCATTCATTCATTCATTTTCCAAGCCGCTTTATCCCTTTCGGGGTCACGGGGTTGCCGGAGCCTAACCCGGCTACTCATGGGCGAAGGCAGGGTACACCCCTGGACTGGTCGCCAGTCTGTCGCAGGGGCCACAATCACACACCCATGCACACTCACATTCACAACTAGGGACAATTTAGAGCGACCAATTAACCTATGAAGCATGTTTTTGGACGGTGGGAGGAAGCCGGAGTTCCCGGAGAAAACCCACGCATGCACAGTGAGAACATGCAAACTCCACACAGAAAGGTCCACCAGCCAGGACTTGAACCAGGAACCTTCTTGCTGTGAGGCAGGAGCGCTAACCACTGCGCCACCGTGCAGCCCATATATATACATGTTTTTCTTTATTAAAACTGGAACTGTAATACAGCTTTATTTAAAGGTTAGAAAAGGTCATGCAATCAAAATGTCCTGGATTAAAAAAAATATAAAAACAATTTTGAAAAAAAAAATCTGTCAATGCCAAATTCTCTGGGTGAGAATTTGAAATATTTTACTCACATTAAAGCAGATTTGTTGAAAACTTTTCAAAAGGAAACATAGAAAAATATAAAGTCCCTGACACATCTGGAAAGTTCCCTTTATCTGATTTACCTTGATCCTGAACTGTGAATTCCGTGGTGACAAACGGCGGGACTTGTCCTCTGATATTTGTGCAGTAAACCTGCCCCCCCTTCTTTGCTTTGTCATCTTCAATCACTTGTGTCTAAAACACATAAATGAACCTCAAACTTTTGTTTGTTTTTTTTGCTTTTTAAAGCTCAAACAAATACACTAATTTATGGTAACATTTAAAGAACATCTCACTGTGCTTGGAATTGCATCAGGATCCAGTTTCTTCTGGGGTGGGCCTGCCATTGCCCCGGGAAAGCCCCCCTGCATGCCTGTCTGCGGTTCAGCCATCATTCCCCCGAACTGACCTGAAAATGCAAGACACGGCGAATTAAAAAACAAGAATTTTTGTTCCACACAACAATCTTTGCTGACTCAGCATAAGTGTGCAACATCAGCTAACATTTTTTTGAGGACTGTGAGAAAGACATTGATGAAAAAGGAATACTTCTGTGCTTTTATCTGTGTCAAAGTTTCAAAAACACATAAAGCAAACGTCTCACCTCATAAGAATCTGTGGTACAAAAAATCCCTTCCAACAATAGGTAAAATAAACATGCAAATTTTAATTGATATTTTATGATCTGATTGGTAAAAATGACCTGCTTGTTGTGGATATCCTGGTGGACAAGCTTGTCCAGGACCGTGCTGGAAACCTCCAGGGCCTGCTGGGGGTGGCGGCCCAGAAAATGGGCCGCTCATGCCAGCCATTGGTTGGCCAACCATCAGTGGTCCACCACCTGCTGGACCTCCCATTGACTGGCCTCCCATGGGCGGTCCTCCCATTGGTGGGCCTTGCATCGGCTGACTAGCTATTGACGTGTTTGTTGGGGGTGACAGTGGCTGGGACATTTGGGGAGACACATGATGCACCTGTGGGCCTAAATGCATCTGTGGCTGACCAACTGCAGGAGGAGGTGGAGACTGGAAAGACTGTTGCACCACAGGACTTGTTGGTGGATGCTGCATATGGTTTTGGCCTGGAATAAAAAACAATTATAAATTAAAGGTGTGAGCGGCATTGCAAGTGTTAAATTTAAACACTTCTTTGAAAATATTGACTTTTCTGTTGTTTTTTTCTGAATAGCAACAACTTTATTTTTTGGTCACCTGGAGGTGACGAACAGGTCTATGTAATTTTTAGAAGAACTGACAAAAGTAAACTTTTGGATTTCGTTGGCAACAGAGGGTTTTGTTAACCAAACCCACATTCCTAAAATCTTCATATTGTATGTTATATTGTTTTATTAAGATTGAGCCAACAACTCCTGTATAAAATTTTCACTCTATTCTGGTAAAAACGTGCGAGCTTGACACACAAACTTCTGAAACCAAGACTTTCTCCAAAGTAGCCGTTAGGGGAGTTATGAGGGGATCGATCAAATTCTCTAGCAGAAGTTTAAATTTGCAGAAGTTACAAAAGCTCTTTTATTTTTAAACTCCAGATGGCGTTCTATTGAGGTCAACAGAACCTTGGTTGTGGTTGTAGACTTAGGCTGGGGGCATGTGTGTGTGAAGTTTCATGAAGAGAGCTAAAACAAAAGTTTATTTTTCCATATTGTAGAGAAAATGTAAAAATTGCCAAATTTCTAACTTTGCCACAAAATGGCCAGCAAGCCGTAGATCCTGCGCCCATCCCATAAAAATTTTAAAACTTCCTTTGGATATCCTCGGTACGGGTGTATGTGGCAGGGGGGATCTTAACTCAAAGGCAAAGTTAGAAAGTGGGATATGAAAAGAGAACTGGCATCATCTTGAAGGTGGATGACTTCCTTGTTATAACAATGCTTTTATAGAGATGGCGATACAAGTCATATTGTTGGGATTGCTGACCCTTTCCTTTGAAAAATGACACCAGTTTTCAAATCAACTAAAAGATGAGCAGCAGAGCTGAATATGTGTCTCATCTTGATATTTTCTCTGCACTGAAGTTTCCATCAATGACATTTAATTTTTCTTATTAAAAAAAAAAGTTTACACTACCAACATGCTGCTAATTAGTATTGCGTCAACAAAGGAGATAATCTACCAAAGACAACATTCTTTGCGTTTTGTACGAAGTTCATGAACAAAATGTTTTGTTGCAAACACAAGCTACACAACACACAAGCTAAATTGTTAGCATTCTTACCATAGCCACCTAAATTCATAGCATTCATCTGATTGGTGATTTGTTGTGTTGGGGGAGGGCCCGGTGAGGCCACGCTGGAAGGCAGGGAATGTGGAGGCGGACCATGAGAAACAGCTGGTGGAGCGGGGTACCTGAAGTTAACAATGACTGTTAACAATGAGTGCTGTACAGAAAGTTCAATCAAATGTGATAACTTTTATAGAAACAGAAAATAACAAAATTTCAAGAAATATCAAACTGTAGGCAGTGACGAGTGCTACAATAGGTCATAAATGAGCAGCCATAAAAATTGTTAGCATCACAAAACTCTTCTTGTATTTTTCTGCAAATCAACATCACTTTTAAGTGGATCAAAAAAGAAAACAAAAAATTTTAAAATAGATATTTTACATTTCAAAATAATATGTTAAACTTGAAAGAAAATGACATTATTTGGCAGCCAATGGGCAAAGTCTGAATTCAAACTATAAACTGAGGATTGAAAGTGAAGTAAATAATGAAAAAAAAAAATGTTGAAAATCCCAAACTGAAGCTGTTTTTTGTATTTTTTTTCTTATTCAGTAACAGTATATTTTAATTCAAGTTTTAAATGCAAAATTTTTCAAACATTTATTACAAATTAAAAATATATTTTTTCCAAATCTACAATTTGCCCCATTACTTTTCTTTTAACACAATTGTTGAGCATTAAACATGTTTTAATGCATTTTAATTGCCTTTTTTTTGTCTTTTAAATTAGAAATTGAAGCAACAAATATTTTTTTAACCTTGTAAACAACTTCTTAAAAACTATGTTTTGCGTCTGCTTTTAATGCTACAACAAAAGTGAACTGTTTTGCATTGGGAGGCTGAGACACCACCTGATAATCAAAAGCCAGAGGCATTAAGTAAACCTCTGTTAGATGACGATCAGTACCTTTGTTGATGAGAACCATTCTGCTGATAATTTAGATTGTACTGACTGGACACTGGAGGCTGCACTATTCCAGCAGCTGTGGAAACTGGAGACTTCATCACACCTCCTGTCAGAACCAAACGTATGCATTTTTATTGTCGCGTGAACAAAACTCAAAAAGTCAAAGGATCTTAAAAAGGAAAACTACATAAAATGTGCTTCTACGACAACTAAAATTAAACCAACTGGTTTCATCTCTGCACGTCCCTGGTTCCACATATGCTCATGTCTTCCTCTCTGTACATTTAAAAAAATATATGTATATATTGCATATCAATAGATGTTTGGAGGTATTTGTGATTACATTTCTACATTTGAATCATGCAAAACATTCTTTAGCTTGAAATGGTTCCTAAGAAATTGATTCTTGAGATGCAAACACACAAAAAGTAATGCTTTTGAAATATGTCACTAAAAGCTGAACCTTATTATCCTCACTTTAGTTGGAACTTTTAAAGTGGAATCTCTATGAAAAGAAAAGAATGGTACCTGCTCCTGGAGCACTGAACGGGTGGGGGGCTACTCCATGGTGTCCATAGAGGGGCTGCGCAGGACCGGCTCCGTATCCAACCTGATAGCCCCCCATTCCCGGTGGGGCCTGGGAGTACGGAGGTGCAGCTACATAACCCTGTTGGCTCATTTTGGCAGGATGGGCTGTCACTGACTTCTCATGCCAAGACAACCCACTTTTGACTATCTGTGGAGGCAAACGTAAAATTTTAAGACTTTAAGTGTTCCCAGTGGTTTTATGTAATTATCGTGGCTGTTGGTTATGTAAACATTGTTTCTAAAGAGCGGCAGGAGTTCATTAGAAATTGCTTCTGAGTTTTGGAGTAAGCCTTCCCCCACTTCCCATCATCCATCTGTTTACATGTTTTACCGCTAGCTTACAGATCCTCACAACCCCAACCTAAGATCACCTGTGTAACAGATGCCAGCTCAGACGAAGAGAACAAAGACGTAAATGGTTCTGTTTGTCTAAAAGTGGATGCATCAGAATGGAGCGAAGCCCGGAGCTTGTATCTCGCTGAGCGTATTTTCTTCATCCAAAATGTGATCTTTTACAAACAAAAGATTCACAACAACTTAAATAAAAAAAAATACTCACTCATAATTTTTTTAATGCTAGAAGAACTAATAAAAACACAAAAAACTATTTTCATTGGAATAGAACTTTAAAAAGTTAGAATCTAAATGTTTAGGTGTTTATTAACGCTAGAAAAAAGTTTTTTTTTTCATAGAATATTACTTTAACAACAACGCAATTACAAAAGTCCATACATTTGCCACTGATCATAACATCAAAATCATATTTTCTATGGCTCACGTGTTTACAAGCAGCAGTGAAGTGATATTTGACCTCATGCAATCACCACAGTTTTACAACAAGGACCTTTGGCATTGTTTATTAAGAGATAAAGCAACCTATCATTGACTGATTTTTTATAAAACAGCACAAAAACAGAGCCACCATTAAAAAAACTAACAATTTCTGCCATTTAAAACAATTCCAGCTGGGGAAAAGTAAGTAAAAATAGCATTTTGTTCGTCAAAATACAAGCTAAAATCGATTTATTGCAATAAAGTAGCGCGAAATAATAGCTTTAACACAACCAAAGGTCTACATATGAGGTGGATGTTGAACTCCAGAGGTTAATTCAACTTCCGAGAATTGCCACGTCAAGAACCGTTATGATGGTCATTTGAAAAAGTCACAAGAAGAGGCGATAAGATGTTTGGTTTATTGTGTCCTAATTTTAAAAAAGGGGGTGGGGGGGCTTTTAGCTCCTCCACTTTTAAGGCATCGTTGAAGTGAAAGCTTTTTAAAAGCTGCTCCACAGTTGTAGACATATGAGAACGTCTTGCTAGCAAAGCGGAAATTATTACAAAGTTTTTTGCTTTGTCATAAAACAAAAACAAGTCGGACGTCAAATAATTCGACAGAGACGTATTCATTTTGCTCTGGAACGGTTTATAGTTCCAGAGTCTTACCTGAATACACGGCGGAGTCCTCTTGCGGCTGTCTCTCTCAGTGGAAGCAGAGTGCCACGTCAAACTCCTCCGTATCACCGGTGTCCCTCCGTAGGAGGTGTGACGGATGAAAATCAATGCGGTCAATTTCCAGAAAAGAAAGTCAATTTCCGGTTTAGAGTTTCAAAGTAAAACTTTCCTAGAACAAGATTAACGTTTTTTGGCGACAAAAGCAAAGCCTAAAAAAATACGATTACGTTTATAACAATTTATATTATAGTTTACATGTAATAGTTCAAAAATACTGTATTTAGCGCTGCAAACCCTCGGTCAGGAATGAGAGTTTGCTTTATGTTAATAAGCTGAAAATTTCCTTTTACTTATACTTCCAGCTTTATGAATTGGTTTTACGCATGCGTGAAACGGGGAGTACCCATACACACGTCAGCAGCAGGCCGTGGAGCTGAATGGTGCCTCAGGACATAATAAAATAATTTATACTTTTAGCAGCATTACTAACAAGGTGCCTGAAAAGTACCAATTATTTCCCAGCATGGTGAAAACAACGACATCTTAATTTAATTTGAATTAGGAGTTTAAAACAAAATAGATAGCAGAAGAACATTAAAAAAGAACCAATACTTTGCATTTACCAAAGAGAAATACAGTTTTCTATTTAAATACTAGTTAAAGTACTTCGAGTTACTATTGGAAAGTGAAGACAAAAAGTATTTTTTTGTCATTTTCATATACTATTTATATATACTTTGTATATATTTTAGAGCATTCAATGAACTTTAGTTGATGCTTAAGCTTAGTGATGCGCAGCCTGATATATGGGCTGCATCTGGAGCGTAAACCACCAGTTGCATGCAGCCTCTGCAGGCGTGTCCGTGCGCCATGACACATTCAGGGGCGGGCAGGACTCAACTGGAACGCAGATGATGAGGATAAGGCAGCGGTAAGGAGGTGGAGGTGATCTCTTTGCGGAGCTGTGGAAGTTTGGCTGAGCAGCTGCGCATCATGGGCACTGGAGATTACGTCTGTGTAACCCTGAGCGGAGCAGCACCCTGGGGATTCACCTTGGAAGAGGGAGAAGTTGACAACCAAAGATCTTTTCTGGTCTCCCAGGTATGCATATGTGTGTCAGTTTCGGTTTAAAGCACAATTTAATACGAATAATGTTTGTTTTATTTTTTTCTGGGAATTTGCCATCCAAATACTCATTTAAAACTTTTATTCTAACTTTTATAAGTTATTTTGTTACCTGAAATGTTTTCAATTTCCAAGGTTAGAAAAAAATAGGCCTTTTCTAGATTGTAAACCAGAGTAGGAAAGTCTTCAGAGTGCATTTTTGTGCGCCTTGGCCATGTTTTGGTGAGAGATTCTCAAGCACCCTTATATGGTCAAGGCTAAGAGTGAGTGTGAGGCTCATGGTAGTGTAATCCATCATCCATTACAGAGCTTCAAGCAAATAAGCAGAGCAGTACTTAAGCTGCTGCAAACAAGCAGAATTCCCCAAACTGTAGTGAAAACCAAATTAAGATCACAAATACAAAATATAAGTAGTGTAGCTAAGTAATAGGTTTAAAAAAAACTGGTGAATATAATCTGACAATGAGGTAAACACCAAGGAGAATTTTACCTGATTTACCTGATCTTACATACTGTCTACACCCCCTGGATGTATATTGAGGCACAAACATAAGGATTTATTCAGATTTTTGCCTTTTTGACTTATCTTTGTTTCTTTTATGGAACCATTGAGTTCCCCTTACCTTTCTTGTTTTGTTGTTGTTGTTGTTTGTTTTTGGCTTATAAGTGCAATTTTAATGCAGTCTATGAAGATTAAATTCAGAAAATTAAATTTGCAGCATTTATAGCAGTAAGCCGCGTACCTTTCCTTTGAAAATCTTCAAACCTTCTTTTGATGCAAAAAAAACCCTCAGGTTATTATCTAAGCAGTACATGGATCATCTTTTGATCTATTTTCAAAGCATTCCCCGTGGTCTTTTAGTTATGATTATGCTATTTTAGCAAAAATTCAAAAACCTGTCGTATTCTAGGACATAGTTTCTGCAGAGCGGCAGTAGTTTGTTAGAAATTGTCACTGAGTTTTTGAGTAAGCCCGCCCCCTCTTACCATCATCCAGAGAGGGACCTGGTTGCAGACAAGATGGCACCCAAACACATCATTAAAAACATCATTAAACTTATCATTAGCTAGAAGTGGAAATTTTGCAACTTCAGCCAGAAGCAGAACTTGCATATCTACATTAGAAGATTCCTATCCTAACCCGGTTTCAGTCTTTCTAGGGGAAGACTTCAGTCAGGGACTTCTAGCTCATGATGCTCTGGTGCCATGTTGGCACCATGTTGTTGTCTCTGGCCAGAGACATCCATCTGTTTACATGTTCTCCCGCTAGCGAACAGCTTCTCACAACTCCAACCTAACATTTAAAATTAATTTTGCATTTCTGAATATTAGTTGAGTACTAGTTCTTTATTCAAATAATTGAGAATCAGGAGCGGATGAAAACAATGCAATATTTTGTTGTATGGTGCTACAGTCGGTGGGTCACCAGCTCCCTGCACTGCTCCATTCTGATGCATCCACCTGCAGACAAATAGATCCATGTACGTCCTAATTTTCCTTGTCTGAGCTGTACGGCTGGATGGCTCCAATATTGCTTGCTATTTTTGTTGCACTGCTAATGTTAACTTGGGGTTGTGAGGGGCTGTAAGCTAGTGTGAGAGAGTGTAAACAAAGAGGATAATGGGAAATGAAGGAAGGCTTACACCACACCAACAGTCCCGCCAACAACTCAGAGGTGAATTTCTAACGAATTACTACAGCGCTGCAGAAACTGTCCTAGAAAACAACCGTTTTTTTGGATTTTGGCTAAATATGGAATAATCCTAATTAAAAGACCACTGGGAACAATTTTTTAGGTCAAACGATAATCAGGACTTTAAGTCCTCACTTAACAATAGTGTGTTCTATGTTTATTTGTTGGAAGAAAGTGATGGTTTAGTGAGGCTAGCTCAGTACTTGTGGTATCCACTTTTAAAATGTTCTCTCCAAATAAGGAATCTGTGTTTGTTATGGCGTCTTTACCTGAGTTTGAAATTTATGGGGTGACTACCAGCAGCACATGAAAAAACAGGTTTCTACATCTGCTTTGCTGCAGACAGAAAGACACAGTTTCTTATGCAAAGGTGCATTAATGCCGAACAGATTTTTTTCCATTAGAGAAATGTATTCCTCCTGCCAAACAAACTGAGAAATAGTTTGGCCTGATTGCTCAGGTTTTTCATCTCAGTGTTCAGAATGTTGACATGGATCAGAGCAGACAATTTCCAGATTTAGAGACTTTCCATGTGTGCATAATCTATAATCTAATACTTTTCGCATACATTTAAACCCTTAGACTAAGTAGTCTTCTTTTTTTTTTCCATGGTTGTTTTAAAGAGCAAAAGAGGCCTCTTGTTGCTGATGTTCCAGTCCTAATTGAGCACCACAGGAACGTCATTAAGCTGTCAAGCAATCAAGAAAATACCATTGCCTCTGTCATTCTGTTGTGTTTTCCTGCTGCGCTCTAGTACGAGAGTTGTGGCATTGTAGATCGAACATTGTCTCGTTTCCTGAGAGAGAAATGGAAAAACCTCCAAAGAACTGTTAGTTTCTGCTGTTTTGCTTCAAAAATCCAGCAGTTGAGCGGATTTATTTCAGTTTGCTGGCCTTTGCAGGGAAAACTAAATCTAAGAGAAATTGATCTGATGGTTCAGAACGTAGCAGAATAACAGAGAGGAGTGGAATGATGCTTTCTGCATGGCTCCAGGCTTTAAGATTTCTATCCAGCTTACTGACTTATTCTTTTTTTTAGCACATTTTGTGATGGAAAGAATTGATGGTTCAAGAATAATTGCCTCCAGCTACAAAGTAAAACATAGTTCTGGTATTTGCACCATGGACACTTTTATATGTGCAATGTTTCTCAGCAGAAGAGTTGGTTTAAAACATTTGAAATGTTTTTTTTAAGGAAATGATTCTGTCAAAAATGTGCTGTTTATGTTCAAATATGAGTTTGCATTTGATGTTTGACATTACTGTATCTAGACATGGTCTGTTTTAATTTTCAGCATTGATTAGGAAATGGCAACGCTCAGATACCAAAAACTGAAAGATCCAATGATAAATTAAAAAGTTTAGTCCATTTGTTAGGACCAAATAGCACTTTATTGAAATAAATAATTTACCCAAAGTTAAAACTCTTGAATATTTCATGGAGGAAAACCTTTGATTGAAGTTTTTTTTTTCAAGGAGCTAAAATGTTTTTTAAATTATTTTCTCAAAAAGTCATGTATACTTGTGACATAAACTTGCTTTTGCATATGAACCACTGACAAACCAATTAAAGCTGCATTGCTGCTTTTTACCACCATCTTTGGCTGAGAAACTGCCTCAAGTTATTCACTCTCCCCTGTCCACCTCTGACAGCCTCATCAGAGCTGTACGTGACAAATTGTAAAAAAAAAACAGCTTTTTTCAAAATGGAGACTTCTCTGTTAGTTTTAATCCATAGCAACCATTTTATTTTTTGATCGCCTGGGAGTGGCAAACAGGTCTACATAATGTTTGGAGGAATTGGCAAAAATAAACTTTCGGATTTCCTTGACAACTGAGGTTTTTTGTCAACCACAGCCACATTTCTTAAATGTTCATGCTGAATGTCATATTGTTTCGTTCCGCTTAAGGTAATGAGTTATATATTACATTTTTTGAATACTTCGCCAATTTGGGATTTCCCAACGCTCGTTTTAAAAATCTACAGCTTCTAATTCCAACATTTTTTTTCACACGGAGCTTCCCAATGATGCTCAAAGTTTGGAAGCGACAGATAGAAATCCTTAGGAAGAGTTTAAATTTGTAGGTGGAACTAAATGTGACTTTTTTCTTTCTTCTTCCTGAGGTCAAAGTTCAATGAAACTTATAGACTTAAGCTAGCGGCATGTATGTAAAATGTTGTGAAAATAGTTTTTTTTTCTCTTAAGTGTGAAAATTACCTAATTTCACTTTTTGTCGCAATATATAAATTCAAATATTCCTTTAGGTATTACAGACACATAATATTTTAATTTAGTCGTGGACTTTGAACTGTTTCTTTTCTTTTTGAGCCCCATAAGAAATTTAAAGAGAGTTTTTGATTACAAGGGGGGTCAATTTTTTTGCTCAAACACACAGAAAAAGAAAAAAGGATTACAAAAACAATCAGATGCTTTTATTTACAACACAATAAATGTCTTTAAATGCAGTTTGGGGGTCCAGCAGTGGAAGAATAGAGGAACAGGGAAGGAACAAGTCATTTAAATGTAAATCTTTTCCACATTGTGTTGTTACCTGCAAACCAGCTGGAATGTGTTTACCAAATTGCTCAAAGCTGTGAAAGGCAGGAACCCCTCAGCGCTGTGGAGCCACAGTGACATGCAGTTTGATACTTCCTGTGATTTTCTGTTAAGTTCCCGCGCCGTTTTTAAATAACGGATTTGAGTGGAAAGCAGCACTCTTCTGCAAGTGTTCTTCTCATGTCTTCAAACAGCAGCATTCACCTTTAAATGTGCTGAACTTGTCTTTACAAGCAGCAGGATTTCGACAACAAATGGGACCTTCTCAGAGCTCTGACATTCTGTGTATCTTTGAGCTGAAGGAGAGACACTGGTCAAAATATTGTCTCCTTTTTTGGAGTACAAATGGCTCGCTGTGACATTCCGCACAAATCCATCCTCCCTGAAGTGAGGTGTAAGTCCCCGTGGAGTGGCACTCTGACTGCCTTATAGGGCTTGTTTAACTACTGCTAACTCTTAAAATCTACAGCTAAGACTCAGATGACGACTTTATATGAAAGCTAGCAGCACTGTAAAGTTACTTGTGACCTTTTTGTTTTATTTATTTAGCTGTTTTATTGTCCTGGATCTTGTTGAACTTGAGGCGCTCAGTGGATGGAACTCTATCTGTTTCGCATGTAAATGTAAAGTAAATGCCAAAAAAACGAGCAAAAATTGTGCTGTTTTTTATATATATATATTTATAGTCTCTCTCTCTCTTCATATTTTCAGTCCTACTCTCCTTTCAATTGCAAAACATGTGCATGTACTGCCATCTAGTGGTCAATACTTTGTACAGCAGGTTTCCAAATAGGAAGTAAACTGAAAAAAATAGTTTTGTAAAGTTTTTTATTTAATTATTTTCTAAAGATTTTACTTTACCTTTTATAAAAATCAATAAACAACATTTGTCTTTCCATCAATGTGTTGTAAGAAATTATTTAGTGCTTTTTCTGTTGAGTTGGAAACAACATTTTATGTTTTTAGACATGCACCCTGGAAATGAGGCATTTAAAAAAACTCAGCTTGTGTTTTAAAAAGTGAATAGAGCAATCGATGGATGTTTTTTCTTACTTTATTTGTTTCATTAGGCGTATTAATTTGCTTTAGAATATAAGGGAAAAAAAGAGCTGCACTGTGTTGCGGTGGTTGGCGCTCGTGCCTCACAGTGAGAAGGCCCCGGTTTAAATCCCGGCTGGGTCTTTTCTTTGTGCCGTTTGCATGTTCTCCTCGTGCATCTGCGGGTTTTCTACAGGCCCTCTGATTTTTCTCCCACAGTCCAAAAACATGCTTCATAGGTTTATAAGTTTCATATATTTGCCCCAATGTGTGAATGTGAGTGTGTGATTGTGTGGCCCTGCAACAGACAGGCGGCCTGTCCAGACTGTACCCCACCTTTGCCCAACAGCAGCTGGGATAGGCTCCAGCAACCCGTGACCCCGAAGGGGATTTAGCAGCTTTTGAAAATGGATGGATGGAAGAAAAAAAACGAACATTGCAACTATTTAAATATACACATTTATTGATTTATGCAAAAAAATGCTCACTCTTAGTGTCAAAAACACTTTTCCTGCAGGAAATTCTGTAAGTCGAGACATATGAAGGATGAGCTTCTAAAAAAAAAAGGACATTAAAAAAATGTTAGGATTTAAAACCTATAAAAATTTTTCAGAACTGCTTACGAACAATGGAAACCATAGAATGCTTTCAGAGCTTTAACAATAAGCAAGCAACTTAAAGGTCTTTATTTTTGTGATTTACTCACTGTAGTTTTCCAAAAGAGCTTTTTGTGAACATTTGTGAGGTTAAAGTGACAATTTAATCCCCTGGAACTCCCAGTGACCTTTAGCATAGTATTTATGGCTACTCCCACTTTTAAATTCTTTTGTTAACGAACCATTTGGCTGCAAAAACCAATTACAAGGAAATAAAACCATCGGTCATTGGTTTAGCTCTGGTAAAGAAGTGCCCTTTAAATGGATGAGTGCTATTCTGGCCCACTGCTTTAACACACAAATGGTGCAGATGCAATTAAAGATGAGATTGACACTTCTTAAAGTTCAGTTACTGTTAACCCAGCAATCACAGAACACATTCTTTAAGAAGGCATGAAGGGACACTTCAAACACTTTTTTTTTTAAAATTTCTCAAATTAATAATGTTCTCTTCTTTGTGATCATATATAATTTTTTTATTTTTATGATATATATATGATATATATATATATATATATATATATATATATATATATATATATATATATAGTTTCTATGCGGGTATAAAACACAGATTTTTGAGCTTTTGTGTCTTTTTTTTCTTATGCTACATTTAGGCTACGTTCATGCCAACCTTAACGACACGAGTTCAAGCGAGCACTTCCAATTAAAAGTCTACGTAAAGGCACATAATTGGAGTTTAGGGTCTGCGTTCCAAACTCTTGCGTTCACACTACGCTATGCACGTTTTTAAGAGTTTTTGGATGTAATTTTCCCACTCTTTGCAGGTGGAGCAGGGTGGTCAGGCCTTCCTGGCTGGAATACAAGATGGCGATGAGGTGGTGTCCATCAACGGGAAACCATGTGCTGATCTCACACTTTTACGAGCATCTGCTCTCATCGACACTTCAACTGACAGTCTGCAGTTATGTCTCAAAAGGTAGTATTAGACCAAAAAACAACAAAAACCCAGTGCATACGTTTCTAGAGGGGAAAATCATCAATGCTGTAAAACAGAGCAGTTTGGTGTCTCATGAAGAGTGGGACGAAACAATTTAAACACTATATTGAGATAGCTTTTTTTTAATGATCTGTGTCCCTTTGTATTCCCCCTTTATATTTTAAAAACCCACTCCATGGAAAATTGTGTTTTTAGTGTTTTTAGCATGTTCTGCAGTAAGCTAGCAGGAGAGGGTGTAAACGGAAAGCTCTCAGCAACGGGGAGGGGGGCGGAGTTGCTCAATGTCAACAGTCCCGCCCACAACTCGAAGACAAATTTCTACTGACTCCTATGTCCTAGAAATAGAAACCATGTCCTCGAAAATGACACCGTTTTGTTTAGATTTTGTCTAAAAACGGCATAATCATAAGTAAAAGACCACTTGGAACGCTTTGAAAATAGATTAAAAGATGGTCAAAGTGAGGAGGATAAGTTGCTTCCTTTTTAGCCATCAAATATATGAAGTTACCCTTGTTTTTCCTATATGGACTTTGAAGTAAAAGAATAACCGTTGACTGTCTGTCTCTCTCTTTGTCACCTTACCAAAAATCTAGACTATAAAGGTCTTTTTCACTAATTTTACTGTTGTATTGATTTTACTGATGGTTGTTTGATGTCTTTAGGTGCTATTACTATTTACTTTGGCTTCCTGAATTTTTGATGATACAGACTGGATTGGTGATTTGGCATGTATGTGACTTTAGTACAGTATTTTTAGGTAGAAAATAATAATGAGAGTTTTACTGATAAAATAAGCTGATTCTAGAGTTTTAAAAAAATGAACTCGCCTTAAAATCCCACTCTGATCATCTTTTGATCTATTGTAAAATCATTGCCAGTGGTCTTTCAATTACGATTATGCAGTTTTTTGCCAAAATTCTACGAAAGAAGTACAATCCATTTCAAATAGCATTTTTTTGTCCTGATTCACAATGATTTGAATAGAGAAACTCAAATGCAATTGTAAGCTTAATTTTCATCATAAATGTCCTCTATCATCCGAAAAATTCTACAAGAACATGTTAAAAACACCAAAAACACAATTTTTATGGGAGCGGGTCTTTATGGTATAGGCTACTTTCTAAAAGTTCATCAATTTTGGACATTACATTTATTCCAAGTAATTTGATGAAGGCGCACCATTTCTCTAATGCTCCTTACTGTTCTCTTCCCTTCTTTGTTTGACAGAAACGTCTTCATCCCAGCAGAAGGGTTTGAATCCGAAGGGAGGAGCCTGTCAGAAAGCACCACCCTTAACATCTTCTCCCCGGACCACAGGTTCCGATCGCCGAAGGAGCTTTACATATCTGAGTCCCAACACGAGGCTGACTATAGACGTTTGGAAAATGACACAGATTCCCCAGAAAACTCCCAGCCGTGTTTAGATCAGCGGGATACATCCTTATGGGAGAATCAAGGAAGCAATTCTGAGAATCATGAAGATGGAGCAGAGTGGTGTGTCTCACCTGGAGACATTCTGGAGCTCCAGGTGTCTCTGACTAAGCAGACCTTGAATGACGAAGGCAGCACGGCTCTGGGAAGTGCTCATGGTATCGAGGGGGAACTTTCAAAACGAGAAGTCATCAAAGAGCTTCACAAGATGACGACAACTTCTCTCTGCACGCCATGTCCCGTCAGGGAGCCGCTCGGCCAGCACGGTATGGTGGTCACCCCCACCTCGATACTGGGACAGGTGGAGGTCATTCTGCAGCAGCCGGCAGCATCAGGAGCAGGGAGGGGCATCCCGAGGGTCAGCGAAAGCCTCGGATCCCAAAGTGAAGGGCAGGAGGGAGGAGGGATTAGTGAGGGGGTCCCGGGGTCCTTTACTATCTCATTTAAAACTCCATCAGAGGAGGCGTCAGGAGAAGAGCAGGGCTCCGATTCTGAGGGGGATCAAGACCAACCCAGCAAACATCGGGCAAGACACGCTAGTGAGTCATTCTTAAACCATTTTGTATTCGTACCTTTGAATAGGATTTTTTTCAGCATCATTTCTTGCCTTCAAATAGATAATCTCCTGCTCTTAAATGCACATGTCATCATGTGTGCATTCCAGTGCCTGACACACTATGTGTGTAATCCTTAAAATAGTTCTGGGGGCCTCTTTCTTTGAATGAAAGCTGATACAAGATTGGGATTTGCATCAATCTAATGAACAATCAGCAATAAAATTCATGGAAAACTGAGCCGATCCTTTGCTGCTATGCTTCAGGAAATATCCTGAACTGTGCAGCAAAGAGAGTCTTGATGGTAAATTTGGACTCTGAGCTGTGCGGAAGACACAAATATCACCCTGCAGCAGGCTGATGATGCCTGCAGAAGTAGCTCTTTGACAGACACCACCATGTGCCTCCCTTAGACCGTTACCTGATCCTTTCAAACAGGCTGCTTTAACTGAGGTCCAAAAGTCAGTCTGCTCACTCCCGTTGTTTCCTCCACCTTCAGGTTAGTCGTGCAGAAAGATGATAAAGTAAGCCTTCTTGTTATTCTTCGATTACCCTGCATTAGTTATCTAGATTAAACCAACAAATGTTATAAACTTGCTTGTGTATTTACAGATGGAGATTTAAAAGTTTGAGCTTGCCATTTGTCTTGCATGGAGCTATGGGAATAAATAATTTAATGAAATACACTTCTTAGGGGAAAAAATGAAGGTTACGCAGAGTTCATAGAATTTTGACTCAGCTTTTATTTCATGTGGTAGTAATTAATTATTCATAATATGATTTAATAGCTTAATCACTGATGTGCAAGTATAGAACTACAGGCTGACATTTTCTATGAACTGAAGTGTCATTTTGGGGTTTTTAATGCATGTTTAGACATTGTCAGCGCCATTTTATGTTATCAGTCTGTGTTGTAGAATGTTCATATGAGTGACTGAATATTAAATGAATAAAGCTGGAATGTTAGCATTTTGGCATTGTTTCATATCGATGATGGTTCATACGTTTTTTTTTTTAGAATAGATTTGGGGTAAGCATGTGATGAAAAAAAATTCTTTTGTATTTTTTAATGACCTTTTTCAACTTTTCACTCATTAAATTATTAAACACAAATAAAAATGGCTACTTACAACAGGAGACTGTATTTTACACTTTTGCTCTGCATTTTAAGTACTTAAACAACTGATTTATGGATTCAGTTTGTGAACCACTCAAATTTAGGACTTTTCTTTTTCTTTCCAGGACTCAGGCGTAACGAGAGTATTTCTGAGAAACAGTTGAAGGAGGCAAAGTCCAAATGTAAACGCATAGCTCTCCTTCTCACTGCTGCACCATCAAATCCCAATAACAAAGGGGTGTTGATGTTTAAAAAGCATCGTCAGAGGGCCAAGAAATACACTCTCGTGAGCTACGGCACTGGAGAAGACGAACAGGATTACAGCGACGAAGAGGACGAGGAAGACGGAGACGTCAAGCAAGAAATCCCTGCTGCTGAGATCACTTTTTTGGCTACTATAAATTCTGAAACAGACAAACCTTTTATCAGTGATGCAACAAGTAGCAAATGTGTGCTGAGTTTTAATTTGGACAAAGCTCTCCTGGACATAGAACGAAACTTGCATAACCAAATGGAGATGGAATGTTTGCCTGAAACCAAAGGCAAGGGTGCCCTGATGTTTGCTCAGCGCCGTCACAGGATGGATGAGATTTCTGCTGAACATGAGGAGCTCAGACGCCAAGGAATGCCCGTGGAAGGAGTGCAGGAGACGAACAAGAGGGCTGCGGAGCTCTCATACATGCAGTCTACAACAGAGGGTCACACTTACATGGATGTAAACATGCACCAGCAAAGCCAACAACAATATCAGCAGTATCAAGAGCAACAGTACTATGAGCAACAACAGAACTACCAACAGCAGCAGCAATACCAACAATTTCAGCAGCAGCAGCAGTACGAGCAAAGTCAGTATCAACAACAGCAAATCTATCAGCAGCAGCAACAATATCATCAAGAGCAGAAGCAAATGCAGCAGTATCCTGTAAATATCAACTGCACAAACCAACAACAAACCAATGAAATTCAAGGTTCCTTTAACAATCGTGCTGCAAAGCCTTTCGCAGCAGAAAACATGGTGGCAACACCTTATTCTCGCAGCGTTAGCAGGACCAGTCAGGATCTTGCGGCTCAAGGAGAGCAAATAGCCTCCCGTGATGAGCGCATATCTACCCCAGCAATCAAGACCAGTTTTCTGCTGGATGCAAGACGGAGAAATACGGGCAAGCCTATGTTCACATTTAAAGAGGCTCCAAAAATGTCCCCTAATCCTGAGCTGCTGAACCTCCTCAACAGGAGTGATAAAAAGTTGGGCTTTGAATCGGGACCAGAGGAAGACTACCTCAGCCTTGGGGCTGAAGCTTGCAATTTTCTCCAATCTCAAAGAGTTAAACCAAAGATTCCTCCACCAGTTGCTCCAAAGCCTGTGATCAACCCCAACTCTCCACCTTGGTCCCCACAGATGGAAGCAGCCAACCAGAACATGCCTCAGTGTGCTGAAAATAGTATATCCACACCTGCTGTCGCCCCCACCACAGACACCGCCCCTCCTACAGAACTAGAGCCAACCACTGCACCTGCCGTAGAGCACTCTCCCCCCCTCGCCCCACACGAAACTCCTGCCAGTGCTATAACAGACGAACAGCATGCGTGGGCTCCCACAGAGCCAGAATCTCAGCAGCAGCCTTTGAAGGGGACACTTCCAGAGGAAAACATTGAGATGAAGCCTTCTCTGCAGCTCGAGTCCTCCCAGAAGACAGCTTGGATTGCAGAACAGATGCAAACCCAGCAACAGTCATCTGCTGGTTGGCATCCAGCTCAAGTGCAGCCCCAGGAACCACCCTCAGATGAGACTCCCACACAACCTCCATGGGTGACACATCAGCCCACTCAGAACCAAGCACAGCCTCAGGTCCCCACAAGTACTTGGAGTCCTCAAAGCCAGCCAAACTGGAGCCAGCCTCAAGGACAAAGTCAAAGCCAACCACAGCCACCCTGGATTCGGCCACTAGAAGAACCACAGTCTCAACAACAGCATCAGGTTCAGCCACCTTGGGCGCAGGCTAATGAACAGCCACAGTCCCAACAAATTCAGCCAGCATGGTTACAAGCCCAAGGACACCTACAGCAGCAAGCCCAGAACCAGTGGACACACCTATCCCAAATGGACTCCCAACAACAAACACCATGGGTACAGCAACCTCAGCAAAAATCCCAAGTGGAACCTCCTTGGGTTCAACAAGTTCAGCAAGAACCCCAGCCACAGCCACAGCCACAGCCACCATGGGTTCAACAACCACAGCATCAGGTTTTGCAACAATCGTGGGCTCAGGCCCAAGCGTCGCATCAGCATCAACAAACGTGGGTCTCAGGACGGCATCAGCAACAACCCTCTGTTGATGCTTGGGGCCAATCACAAACCCAAATTCAAATACAGTCACCATGGATCCAAGCAGCTCAGCCACCACCTCAACCACAACCTCAAGCTAATCTGAATCCGTGGGCACCCGTACCGGCTCAGGCCCAGTCACAGTCTTCGTGGGCTCAGCACCCTCTTGATAATAATCAACACCAGATGAATTCATGGAACCAAGAACAAAATCAGGCTCAACATCAGCCACCTTGGGCCCAAACACCTCCAACCCAGTCAACACAATATCCAGGCTGGCAACAGCAAATTTCCAGTACTCCAGCCCAGCCACAAGGAGATACATGGGCACCTGCTCAAACACATCTTCAGACACATGTGGACTCCTGGACTTCACAATCCCAACAAACATCAGCAAATGTTGCGGCGTCTAAAATCAACAACCGCCCCTCTCCTAAACCTTGGCAGCCACTACAAAATGCATCACAAAACCTGACCACTCCTCCTCCTCCACCGCGACGAATGCAATCTTCTACTGTTGGGCAAAGACCTTCATTACCTGTCAACCCCATGGCCACAGTCCTAAATCATAAGTCGTCTCCGGGTTCAGCTTTTGAGATGCCAGTTGTTAGAGGGAAAGGAGCAGATATGTTCGCCAAGAGGCAGTCACGTATGGAGAAGTTTGTTGTGGACTCTGACACTGTGGAAGCAAACAAGGCAAGCCGATCAACATCACCAGCTGCTTCCTTACCGAATGAATGGAAATATACTCCCAATGTACGTGCTCCCCCGCCACGTGCATATAATCCTATTCAGTCTCCATTATATCCACCCGCTGCATCCAAGCAGCCCCCTGCAGTCAGTCCTTCAACCAAAGCAAAGAAAAAAGACCAAGAGAAACAGATGCCCGCCCCTAAGCCTCTAAATGTTATTGATGTCATGAAGCATCAACCTTATCAGTTGGATTCCTCACTTTTTATCTTTGGCCCAGGAGCAGAGGCTGTCAAGCCTCCCATCCCAAAGCCCAACCCTCCCAATCCACCTACTGATAACCAACCAATTACATATGGGCAAATTGCTCCAGTCCAGCAAACTGGACCATACAGCTCCCCGTATCCCCAACAAGCCTTTGGGATGCCCATGCAGCCTCCAATGCATGATGGCCTTTATCAGCAAACACAAGCTACTGTGTATCCTTATCAGCAGCCTTCAGGTGGCCTATACCAGCAACAATATAACCAACAATATCAGCAATCTGTCCAACCTGCTTATCATCCCCAGTCCTCTCAGCCTTCAAACCCTCCCTATTCACGGCCTCTACAGGCTGCTTACCAACCGGCAAACAGCCCTCCTTATATGGCACCTCCTCCTGTGCCTTATGAGCAACAATCTACCAGTTGCTACATTGCCCCAACTTTCCCTGTGGTTGGTAGAGCCGATTCTGTATCAGGGGGCAGCAATGCAGCTGCTCCTAGGCCAAAGTTTACAGCTAACAAGAGCTCAGCTCAGGTGTGGAAACCTGCAGCAGCTGAAAAAGAGTGATTCTCATAGAATCATGGCAGTCTTATAGCCTATTTGGATCAAATAATTTGTGATCTTACAGGAAACTTCTAATTAAATGATTTGGAACTTGTAAAGAAAACTTGCTTCTGCAAAGCCTCTGTTCATCCAATTGCTATTGCTATTTTATTTTAAAGAGCTTAATGTTTTATAGTTTTTAATTTACAAGCATTGACTGTATACAAAAAACTGGACCGAATGAGCGTGTCACCTATAGAAAATGGCTTACTTCTGGCTCATACCAAATATAGTAAATTCTGTCGTAATTTTTTCGCAAAACAAAATGCACTCATGTTGGATCCAGACGACGTCAGTAAGCAGTGATTGGTTCAAGTTGGTCTGAGTCTACATTTCAATGGCAACCAATCTCACCAATCAGGAGTGAGCTTGTTGGGAGTCCACACCTCTACCACTTGAAAACGGGTGTGGGCGAATTTGTCAAAGGTTTTGACCATTAGACGTGGGAGCCAGCAGGCACCAGAGGCATCTGATTGGGCAGTTTTGTACAAAAGAAGAAAATCTCATGAAAAAAATAGGTTTAGCAAGATGTTAAAAAAGATAGCACAGTAAGAATGGTTATTCTGACAAATATAATGACTGAGTAATAGCTGGTTATTTCTCAATAGAATTCTATGGGATTTTGGCTTATTGGAGCCAGGGCTCACTTCCTATTTGGAGCACGAGGGGGGGCAGGGTCACTCGGTTCATATACAGTCAATGGTCACAAGTAATGACTGAAACATAAGAATAAAAAAAAGGCAATAATTTAGATGCAAAGTAGTTCAAATTCTTTTTGTTTTTGTATTGGTGACTTAAAGATCTAATTTTCTGAAACTTTTTAAAAACAATTTAATCTGAATGGGTTTAAAATACTGATGGTGTGAGAATGTAGGGCAGGGATTTAGTCGGCGAACAAAACTGCGAGTAAAACTGAAATCAGGAGAAAATGTGAAGGCTGGAAGGTTATTTTTAAAAACTAAAGATAAAAAGTCTTCCCATTTTTTATGCAATGACGGTACTTTCCCGAGAGAGAGAAAATGTAATTCAATTTTAACTTTTTGTAGAAGCAAAGCTAAAAAATAGATGTATTTTTTAATTGCATCGGGAGGTGGTTGTAAAAGAAGGGTGTGGTTTGTGAGTTTTAATGATACAATCAAACATCAGGAAGGTCAGATATATTTAACAGAGATAGAGCTTCTGGTCTGTTCAGTTCAGTTTGTAATGACGCACAAAGGTTGCTTATCCATAACATGTTTGATTATTCCTTTTCTTTTTCCTCTGTGCTCTCTTCTCATCTTTTAATAGAACCTATTTCAGTGGGTACGTTTCATTTTAAGCTTTAAGCAGGTGTTGCATCATGTTAAATACTATATTTAAACTGCTTCAGGAGAGGTCCAGTTCAGAGGTCCACACAGAGGCTCAGATTTCAACTCAAGCCAAAAACCACCTATAAGACCTTCATTTTATCATTTCGTAACAGGATTTTTTCCATTTGGAGTTGATGCATCTTTCTCCATTGTTTTATATCCATTATCATATTGTGCTTTAGGAGGTAAAAATCACTCTTTTGCAGATCGTTTGTTCTTTTTTTCCTTTTGTGTGTTCTTCTTCATTGTATGACTCAGTGCCATTAAACTGTCTCTTATCTTTGTTTTGCCTCCTTTTCATTTCTCTTTCGAGCATTCTTCTCTACTTTTTTTGGCTCTTTTCTTAGTTCTAGTTCTCCACTTCTACTTTAAAAAACAACAGTTGTTAAAACAAACAAACCCCCCCTTTTTTCAGGAGTTAAGTGCAAGAGAAGCACATTCCTACCCAATGACACTTTTATGAAGGTTATTATTAGCTGTGGGACTTCACTGTGATCTCACTAGATGATTCCGGAGGTCAAGTGAGTTATGAAATATAGATGTCACTCATTTTAAAACAGGATTTCAATATTAAATGATTATGGCAGCTACCTAAAGGAATCGTATTAACTCATAGCTTTCTTGGATTCATATCAGCACTGAGGTTAAATCAAAATTTGCTGGATTTTTTTAGATTTTCAATCAACAAAAGTCAGGAAGGTGTTAAAAAATTAGACTTATGATGTCAAAAAACTTTAATTTTTTGCCACAGAGTTTAAGTCATGGTAAGGGATGCCAATGCAATGTCACTTTTAATAGTTCAATTATATACATGCTCTGTCTGCACTTTAAACCTTAGTTTAACAATTTTATTTATTAAAATATGAGAATATAACCATACAGACAGACAGACAAATATTTTAGACATAGAACATTTACAAAGACCAACTTTTTCCATCTATGCATTTAATTTTCCCTTCCTTCTTCCATTGCTCTGCACACTCGCCAGGGGGTGACAACACCTTTTTCTTTTGCATACCTGCTGTGCTGTAATCTGAGAAACCATGAATTTTTCACCTGGCATAACCCTGTGCTGTCTAATCATCTAAGGGGACACTTGGATGTTAAAAATTCATCAGCCACTATTTTGTTTCTGTCACCTAGCAAAGCACAACCAGAGAAACAAATTCCTGCCACTACAATCATTAATGGAGACGGGGGGGGGGATATTCCTCTTTATTTTGAGAAATTTCAACAATAACTTTGAATTGTTCATCTTTTTGTGCTATTCATTTGCAGTTTTAAATCTTACATTGCAGGAGTACAAAAATACAGCTTTAAAACATTCATGGGATCAATAGTTTTGACTATTTTAAAATACCATTTCCTACATGTTAAAAATAAGCTCTTCTAAAATTAAATGAATAACTGCATGTTTTCTCTTTACAGGCAATTGGCAGGAGCTTCTCCCTTTCGCCGCCAGCCAGAGTACCATCTACAGGCCAGAAATCAGCTTCTGCTTCCTCCTTTTCTAAGCCTCCAACCTGGGATTTCACTGCTCCCCCATCTTGGCAGACATTCCGATTGGAGAAAGGCTTCAAGACGCCTACCCCCTGGGAGGCTGCCTCTCGGCATCCCTTGGGCCTGGTAGATGAGGCTTTTCAGGACCTCCAACAATCTCTTGCGTCAAACGTCCACTTGGCAGCCCAGCGCAAAACCCTGCCTAAGCCACCGGCAGAGTGGAAGGCCAGAGTTTCTTACCAAGCTCCGCACAAAACAGGCAACCAGACTTGGAGCCAAAGCTGCAGTAAGAGTCCAAATCTGCTTCCATCGTTTGAATCTTCAACTATAAGGCCTGTCTACACCCCAAGAAGTCATGCAGGTTATAGATCCCTGCCGAGGCAGTGGCAGCCTCACAAGTATGAGGCAAACCTGAGGCTTACGACATCTCCATCTGATTATACCAAGCCTGTGGAAAAGCATGCTTACAAGTCTGTTTGCAACAGCTCCACCTGGAGGTGGAGGCAGTAGAATGTCTGTCTGTGCTTTTAGTTTGACAGAGCACAGACCAGATTCTATCAAGCAATTGCATGATGTGGAAACGTCTGATCTGAAAACAATATAGTTTGCATTTTGTTGGAAGAAAAAACATCTTTTGGATAAATAATTTAGTTTGCATGTCTCACAGAAAAAAAGACTGAGATCTTGAATCAAAATTTTGAAATCCTTTTTTTTTTTGAGGTTACTGTTTCTTTTCTGGTAAATACACTGCAGTCATTGACTGTTCTTGAGACCTGGACCAAGTAAATGTGATTTGGCTTACTTCCAGCCCCAAACAAAATGAAGTCAATTCCATCTTTTTTTTTTTTTTTTTGAGATGCAGACGTCGCCCTGTTGGAACCAGAAATCATCAGTAAGCAGTGATTGATCTGAGTCAACATTTCTATGGAAGCCACTCACTCCAATCAGCACCTACATGTCAATCAAACACTAGGAACGTTCGATGTGAGACCACATACTTTTTTCGAGGAATCTGATTGGTCAGTTTCTAACTTGAATCACTTGTACTACAGAAAAAAATATCATGAAACAAAATTCGTATTAATAAAAATATGTTAAAAAAGGTAACAAATAGAATGACTGAGACAAAGAAGTCTTTGAGATGTTGGCTTCTTGGAACTGTGGAACAGGAAGTTGTCTTGCAATTACCAGTTAAAGTCACCAGCAAGGCTTGACTCTAAAATTCTACAATTAAATTATAAAATTCAATATGGGGGGAAAAAAAAAAAATGTTATACACCCACGGAGATGCTGGAGCCTATCCCAGCCACTGTCAGGTGATGGCGTGAAAAGATATTGTGATTGTGAATTAATTATTCAACTGAGTTTAATGCTACAAATATAGACCAGAGGATTCCATGAAAAATATAAATTCAGCCCCTACGTTCCCTTTTTGAACATGACGCAAATCAGGAAGTATGTTGCAGTTCCTCAAACGCCCTCTAGAGGCAAGTTGCAAAAAGGGTCAATTCCCTGCTGAATGCCATGTTAAACAGTCCAAATGAAACCTTTTTTTTTCCAAATTCATGCATTTTTAGAGGTGTGGTGTCTTTGATTGATATATTGAATGTCTAATCAATTAACCCTTATTTTACTTTGAATCTTTATTGATACAGCACTTTACTGTACAACGCCGTAAGTATGCCAAAGTGCTTTACAATCATACTTTTTAATTGAGCACATTAAGGACAAAAAAAAAAAAAACATTGAATATCAAAAGACAAAATACATTTTTATCACTAATGTCAGAGATTATCTATCCAGTGTGTATTTTTATGTTATATCAACACATTTTCAAAGTTTTTGTTGAAAAACCTTTAAGTCCATGTTAGATTCAGGTTACATGGTTTCATTTGCAACAAGACACACACCAGCTGGTTCAAGGGAGTAAAAAAGAACTGAAGCCATCCTGAAACTAAAAGAAAATGATTGAAAATGGAATAAAAATTATTAGTTTAGAAGCAGGACGCAATTTTTCAGCACAACACAACTAGCGTGGCTCCAAATTTACCATTCGATTAAATGAACACTCACTTTTACACCTCTAGCACGCCGCATTTTAATCTCTCATTACTCATTGATATGATGGATGTGTATTTTTCTTTTTTTATCCTCTTCTTTAAATCTTTTTAGGGCACATTTTTCTCCAGAACTGCAAAGTTTTTGGCTGTGTCACTCTTTGTTTTGATTATATTGGATGGTAGTCAAACTGCAGTGACTTTCCTTCTTCTCCAAGCTTTGTTGGTGTTATTTTTAAATAAAATTTGATTTATTCTCATCCGGTTGCGTCACACGCCTGCAAGTCAGCATTTGGATCTTCTTTTAACAGGGGACTGTAACAATGTGCACGTCTGTGAGATCATGACAGAGCAGCATCCATTCAATGCAGTTTCCCTTGTATTTTGCTAGTTGTTAAGTTGTCATGTTGAAACCTAAAGAGATTTAGGATTATAGCAGCTTTGAGAAGGTTTTTGTGAGAAAAAGCTAAGGTCTTAACATGCATCTAGTGGGAATTGAGCTCCAGTTTTCTGTTCATACAGAATGACGTTAAAAAGAACCCAACAAAACATTTCGTTCAAACTTAAAAAATGTTTTTACTGCAAGAAGAAATGAATGGTGTGAGATAATTAGGACTCATTAGGTAAAGTGGGGGTAAAGGAACTGATTAGGAGCATTACCCCTTTATACTCCTTTTTATGATGTTGTGCATAAAACAAACTGGTTCTGGGGGATTGTGGACTTTTTGTCATTTTGTTTGGATTTCATCAGATAAAAAGTCAGAAAGGTATTTAGGATGTTTTCACAACAGGAAATGTTTTACGTCAGACGCAATAAGAAGACTTTTGAACAAAGCGGGGTAGAATGTAATGTTGTGTTTCTCTTGGAAGTGAAATGAAATGCTTTTCTGCAAGGTTCCTTTTAACTATTTCTATAAACTCATGTTTACTTATGCAGACTTTCATTTTAAAAAATAGTGGGTGAACATTTGAGTCTCTTTTTGGACAAAATAAATTAAATAAAGCCATTATAGTTATAAAAACCTGAGTTTACTGAAAAGCATGGACTAATCCTTTCAAGTGAAAGTTCTGATGGTTTACTGGAAGTGAAAAGGTCATTTTGTGGTTGTGTGTAGTTTGGACTTCTGCTCATATTTTTATAACTTCCACGTGATATAAACAAATAAAGGATTTCAGTGACTTTCACCAAAAGCAGTTTCAAATGCATTAAACGAATGTTTCAGTCGCTATTGATCTGTGTCTTAAGGTGGCCCCTTAAAGTTGAACCATTTTTCTTTTAAAATATGGAAAAAGTAGCAGTGTGAGTCATTCATGAGCTTTTTGTTTTAAAACGATCCCGATTTAAAAGAATTACCAAATAAATACATTCAAATGGTACAATTTGTGTTTGTGTTGAACTTCTTTCTCCTTCTTTAGCCGTTTCCACACGGTTAAGCATAGGTGGCTGGAGGAGGTGGTTACATAACAATTTTGGGTGCTTTACTTGTCATCCTATCATATTCTGGCACGGAGTAAAACTACTTATTTTCATTTTTATACTCAATTTTGATCGACCAAATAACTGAGAGGACTTGAACAATATTAAGTGAGGAGTTAAAAATGTTTTTGTAAGTTCTAAAATGTAGCAATGTAAAATTCAAAATATTTGCTGGTACGATTACTTCTTGTTTTATGCTGGTTTTTATGCAGTTTTTTTGTCCTGTGTCGTGAAGCATTTTGAGATTCTTTTCAGGAAAAGTTTATTTTAGTTTAGTTTAGGTGTACATTTAAGTTAAAGTTTAAGTTTGAATGTAAGTTTAAGTTTAAATTTAAATTTCGTTCAGTTCAAGTTTAAGTTAAAGTTAAGTTAATTATGTTACGTTGAGTTAAGTTTAAGCTTAGTTAAGTCTTTTTAAGCTTAGTTACCAGTTGCTTTGTTAAGTTTAGCTTAATTTAGATAGATAGATAGATAGATAGATAGATAGATAGATAGATAGATAGATGGGGCTCTAAATTAACACCCACCCGCCAAATGCGGGTCAAACTTTTATTTGGCGGGAAGAAAAACAATTTCACAAGCTACTTTGACAGGTGAGAAAGTCATCATCTCTGACACAGGATTCAAACTCACAACCATGACTTTTAGGCTTCTGCTTTCCCCTTCCCACTTGGCTACCAAGCTCAGCCAACACAAACACACTCACTTTTTGCTCCATGTCATTGTTATTTTTTGAAATTACTAAGATTCACATCTACAACACATTGATCTGTAAGAACATACACAATACGCATTTTTCAATATATTTCCCTTTTTTTGCATGACATAAAAAAAATTGAAGTAATTGTTTTAATATTTATCACTATTTGTATTGCATTCAATTAAGAAAAAAAATATGGTTTTCTTATTTTAATTGAATGCAAAATGTTCTTATCAAAAGTTAAATCAAAAATAATTTTAAAAAATCTGAAACAAAGTTGAGCACACCCACAACATGAGTGCCCAGGAGGTCACCCATGGACTTTACTGCTTTGTGCCCAATATTGTCATCAGACACAAAATAACAAGCAGTTCATTTTGGTCTTTTTTTTTTATACTTACACCAACGTTTTGCTGTGTAATTTTTGTAGATAAAATTGATGCTTGAAAGAAAAGTATGTGTTTATAAAAAAGTTCAGAGATTAGACGTAACTTTTATTAAAATAATATCACATTTCTGTAATGTTATAAGACCTGACAAAAGACATCTCTTTATTATTATTAGCGTTTTGTTTTTGTGAGAGAATAATAATTTTTGAAACTTTATAAATAAAGAGAATAAATGTTTTACTTTGAAATACACAAATTATTTTTCCTGAGAAATGTTTGGCTAGTGGAGCCCAGATTTTCTTGAAATAAGAAAAAAAGACTGGGTGGGGTGGGGTGGAAAGAGGGTCTTAGTAAAAAAAATCTATTTAAAAAATGTTTTTCACTAAAATTTGTTTTCTATTTTGCTTTTAAAAAACTTGCAAGACAGAAAATAAGACATATATATATATATATATATATATATATATATATATATATATATATATATTTTGTGATTTCATTCTTTTCTCACGTGTCGGTTGCCTCTGCTTTTCAATAACTAGATTACCCCTCATATATTTCCTCTGTGTGGCAAATTCTTCAGCTCTGAAACTTCTGAGCCATCAGCCAACCGGGAGACGAAGGCCAACGGGAGCAGTTGTGGCAGTGCTCTAAATTTAGTCGCCTTTCCGCTTGTGAACTAAATACCAATGACAACAGACAAACTCACACCCACCCACCTACTCACTCAGTCGCTCAGGTCAAGCTGCAAGCTCCCCTCTGCCCACCCTCCCCACGAACAAGCTTCTATGTCTGCAAGGGCAGGCACTCACACAGATCACTCAGGCCCCTCTCGCCTCTCACCTTTCCAACTATCCAGCTGGCGGAGACAGGAACAACTTGAGATTACCCCCTGAAGGTCCTTCAGGACAGGTAAGCATCACTTGGGCTTCTCCACAGGTGTGCTGTCTAGTTCTGGAGGGGCATTTTTTTTTTGGCTTTTACTTCCATGGAGGTTTTTTACTACCCAAACCTTTCTGTATGTTTTCACATTTGGCCTTTTACCATGTAAAATTATTATTGTGGTACCTAATAGTTTTGCAATGAAAAAAAGGTCATATAATTGTCACAAAAAAGGAAACGTCTACTTGTTCCATAATGAAACCATCCAGAAAAGCATTCAGGATTTAAGCTGGTGTTATGTTCACTGACACCTTCCATTTTTTTATCCTCCAACGTGTTTTCAGTGAAAGCTCGCTGTTTTCTGTCTTGGTTTTCTGTCAGCCAAGTTGGGAAATTTCAAACCTATTGATTCACAGAGCCCTGACATAGCTCACATGTGCTGGAAGTTTAACAGCCCAAGGTTATTTAAAGGGATGTGCTCACTTTGCCCTTTTCACTGTCCCAATAAATTCTCCCTGGTCTGGTGGGTCTCTGTGATTGTGGTGTTTAGCCATCTGACAGCCAAAATGCAGTGGTGCTAGCTTGCATTTTTTCCCCCTTTCATTATTTATCTGAACAGCTTGTTCTGAAGTGTCTCCTGTGATTCCAAGCTCCAAGGGCAGCTATGTCTCGGATCGCCACCATGACAACAAGGGAAAGGAAAATGCAGGCGGCAGCAATCTGCAGGGAGGTTCATGCTCAGGATGGTACGTCACAACATCATCTCATCTTTGCTTCCTTGTCACCCCAAGGACCAAATCTCACATATTCATCTTTTATTCTCCTTAACAAAAATGGAATGTCATATAAAAGTTATGCAACACATTGAAGTTTCCCCAAGGTTACCATCATTTTTTATCCTAAACCCCAAAACACATTCAGATCATCTCCCCTTATGGAAGGCAGCAGTTGCCAGCCCCTCCCCAGAGTGACTATGAATAAGTAAATGAGTACACTGCAAAAAATGGTAGCCTGAAAAAAGAAAAAGAACACATATCTTAAGAATATCACTAGAAAGCAGTAAAATTATCTATCAATGCAAGTAATTTTTACTCAGCAAGAAAAATCAAAATGTTGAAACAAGGAGTTCCACAGAAGCATTCAAAAAGGTTAAAATAAGTTAAAAAAGCTAAGTGTTGGGCAAAATTACTACGTATTGAATAGTATACAGCCCAGACATGAGTGTTTTTTGTTTCTTCTAAGCAAATTATTTGTATTTTTTGAGTTTTTATGTACCTGATTGTAGTTGATTTTTATTACAGTGACAAAAACTAGTGTATTAATGGAAATCAATTTAGAGTGAAATGTGAACAAAAGGAGACTATACCTTAGTGCAAATCGGTCCATCTTAATAAATCCTCATCAAATTCAAAACTTGCACTTATTCTTTAGAAAATACATCTACATTTTTGTTTCCAAAATAATGACAATGAATGCCAATCTAACATTTATTGAACTTTCAAATGCAATTTGAGTTTGTTGAGTCATAGATCGAATTTTTTCAATTGTTAAGCGTTTGGAGAAATAGGATCTAATAATAATTTTCTTATTTGCAGATCCTAGCTCTTATAACAGGCAAAAATGTCTCAACTGTATTGCTTTAGGGAAAAGCTTGTAAAGCTGTAGAACAATTTAAAACCTGGTAAAACAGCTTGATTGGCTACAAACAAGGTTTTAAATCTTTGCAAATATCAAATAGTTTGCAATGTACTTTTATAGGCCAAGGTAAACTAATCCCTTTGTCGTTGTCCTTTGAAGATGCTATTTCCAGGCCGGGACAACTGTGTAGCTCTGGGTTATAGGGAGGGTCTGAAGACTACCGGCAGCTGAAAGATATCATGGCAAATTATGCATCTCATATTTGGATGTGGGCCTGTGACATCTCTATGATCAGCATGCTGTAGCTCACATGAGGAGCAAACCACAAAACATGCAGCGGGCATGAGTTGATTTGAAGGGGCAGATATTTCCTCGTTCATCATGATGGCAGCACTGCGGCATCAGCAGTCCTTGCAGTAGGCTTTTTTTTTTTTTTTTCAGGCTTTTTTTTTTTCTTTGGTGGGAAGACAATTTGTAATCATCAATGCTTTGATAGGTGAGAGTGCAGCACTCAGGAAAAGAAATCAGTGTTGTCAAAGATCGCAAATGTGACCGTAATCTTAAGTGTTTTGTCCCTTCTGTTTTCCTAAGATTTTTCGATGGATCTTGGGAAGAAAATGAGCGTTCCCAAAGACATCATGCTCGAGGAGCTTTCTCTCGCCTCTAACCGCGGGTCCCGACTCTTCAAACTGCGCCAGAGACGTTCAGAAAAATACACATTTGAGAATGTCTACAATCAAAACAACATGCAGTTAAATGTAAGACGAACTTTGCACTGTGACGAAATAGTGTTTTTTTTAGGGGTTTGCAAATAATAGCTAAAGCACACAAATGGAAATGACAAATGATAGGCCTACCACAAAAATTGCCAACTTTTTCACAAGATTGTTCAAATTACTACACTGTCATTAAATGATCCATTTTGGATATGGAGGTGCACCGAACTATAAGGTGTATTAAGCAAGACAAAAGAGTCATGTATTTCCGTCAGTGAGACTTCATTAGTTAGGCGTGTTAGTGTCAGCTACCGTTAGCATGTTAGCATATTCACAATACCTGTAACTCCCAACCTTGTTTGCAACACACATAAAAACACGACTGATACAGCTACAACAAACATGTAACTATGCTAACTCTCAACCTTGTTAATAAAAAAAAAAAACAGTCCAACACCGTTACACATTAGCCACGTTAGTGAAAAAAAGACAGACTGATACCGCTAAAGCAAACGTTACTGTAACTGCGCTAACTCACAAACTAATAGTAGCATGTAAAACAGTCTAACCACTATATGTTAGCCATGTTAGCGTCTTCACAATAACACCCAAGCCCTTGTTTGCAACTCATAAAAAAAACAACTGACATTTTGAGCGCCGAATACTTGTCAATATCTTCAACGTCAGTAAGCACAACCAGAATTAATCCATAAATAGGGTGCCCCGGATTATAAGATGTACTATTATTTTTTGAAAAAAATTAAGGCGCGTCTCAAAGTGCGGAAAAAAACGGTAATGCTTATGATAAATTTTTAACTAGAAAACTTTCACGAGATGATGGAACATGTATTTACCAACAAATAAAACTATGCGACTGCAAAGTTTTGGTAGACTCAAATATAGATTTTCATTACCAAAGCACAGTTTTAAGCTGCATTTTGGCCCCGCCTCCACTTGAAAAGCCCACACTCCCATTTTGACAGAGTGAGTGCAGTGTAGTGATTAAGCTCTTGAAGTGTTTACATGCCAAAGCAGTATATAACTTTAGTAGAAAAAGTCCCCCAGTAGGTCATAATCAGCTTTATTTAATGTCCCTTTGTGTATGCACGGGCAAGGCGCCAACTCAGCTTTTTCCTTCTGCCCGCAGCAAATTTCTGACCTACTCATATATAAAGCAATTCATTGTCCAAAGCTCTCTGCAAAGTTTTAATCAAGCTAAACCAGGTTTATCTTCTTTTTCCCCATAATTAATTTGCTACACTCGTTATACGTGTCTTCATTTAGCTGTGTGGTAGCCCTGCTCACTGCCCTTTTGAAGTCCAGAGATAAAACAATTATTTCGCTCTGGAAAATTCCCCCCCCCCCATCTTTGAAGTGGAAAAGACTCATATATCTCGGTTTATTTATTGCTCCGGCCGATAGAAAGATTTTGTTTCAAGTTGTCAACATTTCCTGAGGAAGCCTGGGTATAAATCATAACACAAATCTTCCAGGAGCATGAAAGCCCGGCTACAGCACATGGCACCCCGGCCCACCAAAGTCTTGGAGAAATAAGGAGGGATGGGGGTGGGAGAAATCCTGCCTCCTAGTTCATTTATAAAATACAGAAGTATGTTCCGTTTGATAAGCTTTTGCTCTTTTTCCAAATAGTAAAATAATGTAGTTAGTTCCACAAGATTATTTTTACCATGACCAGATCAGAGACACACCACTGTGAAGATGTCGCGGAAATGTGATGGTAAATGTTATGGAAAAAGTACAGGCTCCAGACTGAACTGGTTTTTCTTTTTCTTTTTTAGCATAAAATGCCAGTTGCAATGAAATAAGATGCAGTAAATGCAAACCGAACTGTTAAAACTCAAGCACAAATAAAAACTCACAACTTCTTCTCCGTTAAGCAGCAAAGGCAGCACAAGCCATTTATAATTTTTCACTTTTCCATTCCAAATCACTTTGCTTTTTTCTGTTGTAATGGCTCAAGCTCTAATTTGAATTAGAAAATTTCCAAACATGGCTAAAAATAAAATGAAAATATCCTTTAAAAAAAGTTCAGAAAAACCAAGAAATCTGACACTAATTGAACCTGCTGAGATTTGGACCTAAGATGTTATTCTGCAACCATTCATTATACCAGAATATTCACGTGGTAAAATTTCGACCTCAAAATACATGCAATAATGTACATTTTGACCGATTACCTTTCTGATCCTTTCCTTTTATTTTCAGAACTACGCAGCTTTTAAGTCTGAGAACGAGGCGGCCACAGTCACCAGCAGCAACGAGGACAGCTCTGGCATCAACCAACCATCTAAAGTCACAATTGACCCTTTGAATACAAAAATGACACCAAATCCAGGCAGTATTGCTCCAGGTAAAAATCCACTACGAACAAACACAAGCAATAATACACTCTAAATTAAGTAGGTCACTTGATTTGTGTTCAACTTTCTGGCAAAAGTGTGTTTGCCAACATTTATTAAATAGTTTTCTTCCTCAACACTGATTCTGAACAGCAGCTTTTCCCTTGATTTAGAGTGGGTTTCTGTGCTGAGCTTAAAGTATGTGACATTTTGATAAGGATCCATCTGCACTGTACTCTTTGTACTGCTTTGATCACACACAAAAACACATTCTTTGCCTGAAACCAGTGCAAGAAAACAGAAAAATTGCAAGTTTAGTTCTCCCTCTTTGTTTTTCCTCTCCAGCCCCATGCCACTCCTTTGTTTTTTTGCCTCTTTATCCCTCCTTTTTTCCCAACTCTTCTTGTTCTAATCAGACTTGTGCATCGTTTGTTGAGTTTTACACGCAGGATGTGTTTCCTGTTTCCCTCTTGTGCTACTGATACCATCACATTTTTATTCACATCCTTTTTTCTGAAAATGTTGACCAGATGATATAGAACCTTATAGTGGTTTAGTACATTTCTATGACTTTAAGAAATATTTTTGCCCCTAAATAATATCACCAAAAGAAATGAGTACATTTTTGACCAATTTCTTGACCCTGATCTTCAGAGAAATGTCACATTTGTTTATAGATACTGTTTGTTTATAGATATAAAATTTCTGTCATTCTTCATTTTAATCTTTTCACAAATCTAGGTGTGTGACGTTTCTGGTTAAGCCACAGAAACTACATTACAGTACGTTTTGCAACCAATTCCCTCTAAAAAAGCAAAAACAAAATACTGTGAACGTCTCTTTTGTTTGGTTTCTCCAGCTTCCTCCTTGGAGCAAAGCATAAACTCAGGAGAGGGGATTGTTCATTGTGAAACTTTGGGACGTGACAGTACACCCCATGTTATGTAATGCCTGAGTTTGAAAGCCCCCCTGAGAGAAGGGCTGTGTTTGAAGGATAGTGGTTTTGATAGGCCTCTCCCATCTGAATGCGGACTGTGCGGGTACACATCCATAAAGGCAGAAACACACACAGCAGCCTGGAAATGCTGTCCTTTGATCTGTGTGCTCATTAAAGACCCACGCCAATGAAAAATATGTTTTTGGTGTTTTTAACATGCATTTTATTGATATTGGCGGACATATATGAAGAAAATTAAGCTTAGAATAGCATTTTTGAGTATTTACTTTTTCAAATTGTTGGAAATCAGGAGCAGACGAAAAAAATTCCATCGTAAAAAGAACATATTTGTTTACCTTGTCCGAGCTGATACCTGCTCCAAACTGTATGACTGAATAACCAATACTGCTTACCATTTTTGTTGCACTGGTAATGTTAGGTTGGGGGTGTGAGGGAAGCTAGCAGGAGAATGTATAAACACATGGATGGAAAGGGGGAGGATTACTCTGTGCTAACAGTCCCGCGCACAACTCAGATGCAAATTTCTGATTTAATACTGTTGCTCTGCAGAAACTATGTAATAAAAAGCAACATTTTTTACTTATTTTGGCTAAAAACAACCTAATTATGATTAAAAAAAGAAGTAAAAGATTAAGAAATACCATCATAGTACAGAATTCACATCTCTGCCGTATAATTCATCCAGGATATGGAGGTCCTTTGAAAGACATCCCTCCAGAGAAGTTTAACAGTACAGCAGTACCGAAGTCTTACCACTCACCCTGGGAGCAGGCCATTATCAGCGACCCAGCATTGGCTGACACACTAATTACCCGAATGCCTCATATGGAGCCTCAAGCAGAATGTCCAGGATACAAGAGCTTCAACAGGTAAAAACTGCATACATGGCATGACGATGCCTGAGAATGAGCTGTATAAATAGTAGCAAGTATGTCATTAATGTCACCAAGGTAATAGTAAGTTCGTAGTAGATTTAATGTGAAAACTTTTACAAACTTTTGCTGAATTTTGTGAATTTTGCATTGTACCATGAATGCCTTCAGAGACTAATTTAATGAGGATATGTCCAAGTAGTCAGACCACCAAAGTCCAGGTTGTTTTATTTTGATTGTTCTGCTTTGAGCCGGGCATGGTTGGATGGACCTATGGCGCTAATTATGCAACAACCCATTAGCGTCACCACAAAGGGGGCTCGCTGTTTGACAGCAGAAGTAGCGTTTGCTTGATATTTTGGTAGGCAAAAATAATTTAAAACAAATCTGGAAAAAAACATGCAAGGAATACAAACATGGGATCAAATGTGGAAGTTTTGGAGAATGATAGATTAATAAAAGATTTCAATTAGATTACCAACTGTATCAGTTAGACTAGTGGAATCTTCCAGTATAAATGTTTAGTCAGAGTAACCTAACTAAACAAACAGTTTACCTCAAGTACTATTTTATAGAACTTGGTTTGTCTGCTTTCAAAGTAAGATTTTTATTGAGGGTTTATTATGCTGCAGAACATCTGAACACTAGCTGAAAGTGGACACATTTGTTGTTTTGGTTAAAAAGGTGATATCCTCCTGACTACCAGCAATGCAAATCTGTCCTCGAATATCTCCCACCCACTGCATTCTACTGATGTATCACCCTTTGGTATCTGCAGAGGACATTTGGAGATTTTCAATCATACCAAATATGAAAGGATTGGGGTCCGAAAATTGTTGTTTTTGGTAGATTAAAAAAATATATTTAAGGGACAACATTTTTTTCCCCCTCTAGAAGTCAAGAGCATCTGCTGAAATAAATTTGGATAAAAGCTGTTTTATTTTGGAATCCAATAACCCAAAATATTTTTGAGCAATGACTGTGTGCCTTTAAAAAGGGATATGTTTGGATATGCCACATCCATCTATAGCACGGAGAAATGTAGAGAAGTTCATTTCTGTGAATTTCTTTATTTAAATCGTTGTGACTCAGGAACAATCAGGAACATTGTGAAAAAACAAAAAAAAAAAAGAGTTTAAAAAAAGAGCGTATTTGTGACAGAACAATTACAATGGATGGGCCACAAGCTTCCTGCTCCGCTCCATTGTGATGCATCCACTTGCAGACAACTAGATCTACGTATGTCTTTGTTTTCCTCATCCGAGCTGGTATCTGAATCAAAACTGTACGACTGGATAGCTCTGATACTTCTAACTTTTAGCTATACAGTGAATTCAGTTGTATTTATTTAGATTTTTTATTTCTGTGGCTAGCACTTCCGACATGTATTTATATTTTTATTTTGTGAGCTTACTGACATGAATTAATCAGCTTTAGAAACATCGTGTGAGAAAACATCTAACTCACAGCATACTGCCCCCACTTCCATCTGACAAGATTTCACAACATCTCCTTGGGTCAGATGCGTGTCTGTAATTAGTTGCATCATATTCAATGTCACGTGGTTTTTCTCATTTGCAAATGACAGCTGCCTTTAACACACTGTCACTTCCAGAGTGGCAACCCCTTTTGGTGGATTCAGCAAAGCCCCCCGACCACCTCCTGACAGTCTACTTCAGGTGGAAACCTTCCCAGACCTCCAAGCACTTCAGGGTGATGGTGCGCTACACCGCCCATCCTTCAACAGAGCTGCTCTGGGCTGGGCGTCAACTGTCGGTCCAATCACACTCCCAACTGTTTGCCCGGAGCATGTTCTCATCCCTGAGTCAGAAGACCTTTGAATCTATGAAGGAGTAACACTAACATGTTGACTATGTAGTTTCTTCAGCAGAGATTAATGTGGGTGGGATGTAAGGTTGACGGGAAACATCCTGTAAGGTCTTTTGCTGTTCAGGTTTAGGCTGTGTTAGTGTGTGCAGAATTTTTTTCTTGGCTTTCTGCAACATATATGTAAGATATTGTGTTTAAATGTTCATATGTGTTCATTTTCTCTCAAAGCAACTTTTCTGTTGCTGAATAAAGTTATATAACTGCTACAGAAACAACCTTGAGAACCTACCATGGAAATAAAAGCTTGGTAAGTTGAATATCTTATGGATCCATTAAAAAAAAGAAAGTGAAAGTAAACGCATAATATGGTTTACTAAAATACCAACATTGAAACAGTTTTTCCCCGTACATTTAGTTGTTGTAGCAAATTGTTAACACTAACTTGATTCCAATTTAACCATATTTGTGTGGTCACACATAAAATAATTAGGCAACCATAAAAAAAAAAACAACAAATAAATAAATGAGAAAAAGTTATGAAATTATTCATTCATTCATTTTCCAATCCGTTTTATCCCTTTCGGGGTCACGGGGCTGCCAGAGCCTAACCCGGCTACTCATGGGCGAAGGCAGGGCACACCCCTGGACCGGTCGCCAGTCTGTCGCAGGGGCCACAATCACACACCCACACATTCACACCTAGGGACAATTTAGAGTAACCAATTAACCTGTGAAGCATGTTTTTGGACGGTGGGAGGAAGCCGGAGTACCTGGAGAAAACCCACGCATGCACGGGGAGAACATGCAAACTCCACACAGAAAGGTCCCCCAGCCAGGACTTGAACCGGGAACCTTCTTGCTGTGAGGCAAGAGCGCTAACCACTGCGCCACCGTGCAGCCCCGTTATGAAATTATAAGAAAAAAAAAAAATTCAAATTTTATCAGAATAAAGTTGTTATCTTATTGGAAAATAGTTGAAATTTTACAAAAAAATAAAGTCATAAAATTATGATTTTAAAAGTCATAATTTTTTCAAGAAAAGTCTAGTTTTAAATTTCATGAATACAAAGTTGTACATTTGCAAAAAAACAAACAAACAATGCCGATTTAGTACATTTCTTGATCAGTGTGAAGTCCATTCCATTTCTGTGAATTGTCTGAAACATAAATTAAACCGGTAACATCTTTTTAAAAATATTTTAAAAGCTAAATGTAACATTTCACTTAAAAAATTCGAGTTTTCCTTACAAAATTATTACTTTTTGTAGCATAAATTTACAACGTTATTCTGAAAAATAGTTGATATTTTTTCTTATAATCGTATGACTTTATTTTTGTAAAATGTTCACTTTATCCCCATGATTTTACTACTTAATTCTCATAAGTGTTTGTTTCATTTCTTTTATAATGACCCCATGCTTGTATACGTCTTTTGGTCATTTCTTTTTATCTTAGTGGTAAGGTTCTATTTATTACTTTTTCATTTTGAGAAATCGTCTTTAAATTATGTTTTTTAATTGAACACGTTTCTATAAAATAGCAGTTTTCCCAACAATTAAAAAACATTTAAGCTACGTCACCTAGAAAAGACTAGTGGTTCTGTACTATCAGAGCACTTTTTTCTGTTAATCTATGAGTTATAACCACTAGTTTGTATGTTTTTGTTTATGTGAAGAAGCAACTGGCATTCATACAATGTCCCACTGGGGACAAAAAGGTAAATCTCAGTCTAAATCTTAACCTAAACACAAACGCTGTGTAATAGGATCCTCTTTTAAAATGCTTTAGAAAATTAACCATAAGGTAAAGATTGGTGTAAAAATCACGTTTACCACAAAAATCGGTGTTAATTCCCCTATTTTGTGTCCAATGGGAGACTTTTTCAACAAATTTCCAAAAACCTTTATTTGTAAAATAAATTTTGCTAGAAAAGTAACACAAAGAGGACAAGCATCACTCTGAATTCCCAAAGAACAAGATAGGAGGTTGTGTTGTCCTTTTCAAATTCATAGTAAATGATTTTCAGGAAACTTGATTCATAGAAAAGCGATTCCCCTTTGGGCGTGAAGAGCAAAGACACAACCTTTTCTGGGAAAAGATAAAGGTGTTGCAGAAGTGAGAACACGCATGTTCCACAAAGGACCACTAGGGGCAGCCTGCAAAAGCAAATCCATCTCAGTTGACTCATGTCCAAATGCTGTGCATTAAAAGACCAACAAAAGAAAAAAACTGTTGTGCAATTGTGTCAATTGTAGTGTAACTCCTCAACAAATTTATTTTTATTCACAACATGTATTTCTCACAATTCTTTCAATAATCCTTTGTGGCACTTCAGGCTTCTTTTTCACTTTTCAGGTGACATGGGAGATATCAGTGCATCTTCTCTTCTGCTTTAAGTTCATAAATGTACTCCCAGATGACAGTCTGAGATTACCAGCATCACCAGAAACTGTGGGAGGGGTGTGACAGCATGTCTGCACCACATGACAAACATTTGATGTCATTTGAAAACATTGAACATTTTGTGGTCAGTGTGATTATTTTAGCGCATATCAACTCTCTTATCATGAATGTTAGCCTTTTAGTATCTGGAAATTGCTGCTTGAAATTGTTTAGTTAGCAGCAGTAGTCACAGTTAATTCAAGCTTTAAAAAAAACAAACGTTTGTAGTTAAAAAAAAAAAGTGATTTGATTTGATTTTGCATAGGAAAAAAAAATTAAGAAAAGAAAACTGAATACAGTGCACATAGAGGAAAAAAATCCCCTAGGGCTTATTTAAAGCTTTCATCAAATACATTCATATAATATATAAAGAATTCCGAAGTATATAAAAATACAGAAAATAATGCAGTAATTATGAATGATAAGTTCTTCCCAAAGTTTCATCACAGTAAATAATTATGTTTTAGACAAAATACATGTGGATTACACTTAACAAGGCAGATGTCAAATGTTTTTTTAGGGATGTTTTGTAAAGAGATGAAGCTTTTACCTACATTTTAAATGTTATTCTATAGTTTCGCTGCCCTGACTCTTACTGAAAACTGATCTTGACGAGTAAGATTATTCCCTTTCATTAAAACATATTTTAAAGGTAAAAACACATATTAATGTCATAAATCGTGAGAATTTGTAGAAATAATGGGGTAGATGAAGTATGCAGTTCTGATTTGATTGCAAACTTAACATAGTCTCATCTGTTGTCACGCACCTAAATGTGTGAAACGTGTTCTCCCCATTTGACCCATCCCCTGGAGGAGCAATGAGCTGCAGGCACAGCCGGGCTGGGGAACCATTTGGTGGTTTAACCCCTCAATCCAACCCCCTTTATGATGAGTGTCAAGCAGGGAGGCATTGGGTCCCAATTTGAGAGGCTTTGGGATGACTCGGCCTGGATTTGAACTTGCGGCCTCCCAGTCTAAGGTTGGACGATCTACCACAAGGCCACTGAGCTGGTCAAGCAATTCTTATACTTACTTCTTGCATAAGAATAAAAAATGAATGGTAGTTGGAGAAGCACTCACCCAAGCTATTTGAGAAAAGAATATGGACAATTTGAAAGCATTTTGATGGCTGACCTTCAATATTATACCTAGAGATTTATGTATTGTGAAATATTTCCAGTTTTGCTGCAGATAGGGATACATAAATGAGTGCCCTGTCGGCAGTGATAAAAATTGATAATAAAAATAGAATAAAAACCAAAGTTTTTTAGTCTGGAAAAGTATTTGATCAGAAGTTTGAGAGTGTACACTAGCCTTTGTTGACTTAACGTTCCAATCAGCAGTGTTTCTTCTGCCTCCAAACCTGAATTAGGAAATGTATCTAGGATTTCTGAAAGGCATGTGACCAAGTCCAGTGTCAGCATTCCTCGCCTCTGTCAGAGGGTCTTTGGAATGTGCAGCTCCCCGTGCCACTCCCTTTTTGAGCTGGGCTGAATTCCTCCCACCATCCTCCCTCTGGGGAACTGCCTGTCCAGCACACAACCCAGCATCCGACAGTGCCAGCAGCTCTGCCCAGTTCGCTACCGAAAAAACAAACAAAAAAAAAAACCAGGAAAAACAACAGGACAGTGTTTATCAAACGCTGGCTTGAACTCTATTTGAACTTTGATTGTAGAAAATTATAATTATGAGCAGCTAGTGTTGAGCCGGTCTGAGGAGTTGGACAATTTGACCATTAATCTCCAGCTGGCTTCCTCGTCAAGTGTGTTTGCCTTGGAAAGAGTGGCAAACAAGAAGGTAGAACTGGATGCCACTGGAGTTTACAGCGTAGCTGTGCTAAACTTAAAAGCTCAGAGAAAAAGCATTTTGGAGACTCCATCGGCTGTAAACAACACTATCTCTCATAACTCATGGAAAAAAACAAACGCCTGAAAAATATCCAACACAACAGTTGTTGTGTAACAAGAAACCAGACAAGACAGGAACACGCCTTTCAGTTTTTGTTAAACAGGAGCAAAAAGTGAGACTCCTTTCATTCATGATCCACTGTGTGACTCAAAAGCTCTCTGCCTGTCTTTACCAGCAGTTAACAACTGCTGCAGTTACTGTAATGTTTTTAAAGCTGGAGTCCCTCGGGTTTCTATTTGCACACACAGCACCGGAGCACTGAGTATGCTGCATGCTGCTGACACAGACAGCTGCTAAAAGGCTGAGCCACTTGACCAGCCAATATCCCAGAAGGATTTCTTTAAGTATGCAGGGGTCCAGTAAGGAAACAAATGTGCTGTGAAATAAATGAGAGGGAACTGTGGTTTACTTTCAGACACAAATTGACATGACCTGACATGGTTTCTCGTTTTTGTTTGCTGTTTTTGACAAAAAAAGAGTGGTCAAGGTCAATTTTCATTTATCATCTAATAATGCAGCTGTGATCCAAGTACTATTTAGTTTGTAGTTAGTATAGTACTGAAAATGACAAAAGAACAAATAAAATTCTTCCGAGGTTTTAAGCATTTTTTAAAACTTTTGACATTTTTCAACTATCTTGTTGTGAATCTTAAATAGTAACACAACTAACCTGTCTTAAAAAGACCTGTCAGCTAAAATGAATCTCTGACTAGCACAGCTAACAGGATGTTATCTTGGTTTCTTGTTTTATGACAAGATGTGCAGCCACTCTAACAGGGAGGTGCAAAGCCCAATGGGATATCTAAAAATATGAGAGGACTGAAACATGTCACGGCTCTGTTGGGAGGTGCCAGGTTGCCTGGGAGGTGAGCTGAAGGGTGTTGGGGCACTCATGCCTTGCTTGGAATTGAGGTGAGATGATGCAATAGGTTGAACTACACACTACAGTCTGTTTTGCTCAGAAAAGTCATCCTTTACATAACTGTAGTTTGTAGACAAACCTGAGTACTTACTTCGGTGAGTGTTTGGGTGTTTTGTCTAACGAGATCACAGCACAAAGGCCTCTGATCCTCTTCAAAGAACTTCTTTTAAGGACACATTGTTGAGCGCCCTAGACTCATTACGATTACAGAAACCTTGCGGAAGGACGCACTCAGCTCGATAGTAATTAGCTGTATGGAGACATGAACTTTCAAAATGGTTTTCCTGTTTACTTACAAAGCTCTCGGGGCCAATTAGAACTCTGCTGTCTCACAGAATCCACTCTCTGTGTTTTGCCTCCAGGGGCTCATCTATATTCCTCTCTGGTCAATATATGTTAACCTTCTCCTTCAGTTAACGACCACTAAAGAATTATTAACTTACAACTGCAAACAGGTAACTACATGAAACTGGAGCACTCATGCTTAGATAAACAGTCTCTCCTGACATAAAAGCCATTGGAAAAAGGCAATGGTAGACGATGGTAGCTCTGAAGGTGCTTACACAGCGGCTGTTTCGACTCGCGTTTAAGCGGCCACTTGCAATGAAAAGTCTCTGAAAACACACGCAGACCAGAGCGCGTCTGGAACGATCGTGCATTGCTACGCAAGTTTGAACTCTGGTCACGGGCTCTGCGTACAAATCAGGTGTTCATTGAACGCACGCTGAAAGTTCAACAGGTTGAACTTTTTCACGTTTAATGGCGGCAACACGGAACTGGGACCAATCAGGGATTTGGATTCGGTAGTGACATGTAGGTCGTGTCCTTTTCAAAACAAAGAAGTACCAACCGTTGTAAACATGATCATGAAGGAGAAATTAATATCTGTCTTTCCCTAACTGGCCAGAATAACAAGACACCAAGACAAACAATTATAGGAAAAGAGCTGTGAAAACAAAAAGTCTGGAGCAAGATTTGCGGAATTGCCACCGCTTTGACTTTTTGTTCGGCGCCTGAATCTATTGAAGGTGGAGGACAAGCAGTAAAAACACAAAAGAAGAAGAAGAACCCTCCCTCCCTGAAACTGTGTATAGCACATATTTGAACACACCACACTTGGCCAGTTTAACTTTCACCTGGCATTTTAATGGCCGCACATTTTCTACGTGAAGTCCAAAATGGTCACAGAAACTGGTGTAGCTATGTATGAATTTTAGTGATAGAGTTTTAGTTAGAAGCCTAAAATGCACATTTACAGACTTTTTATTGGAAGTGGCTGCTTGAACGCACGTTGGCAAGGGTGTTGTGAAGGTAGGTTTAGATCGAATGATGTTTGGGATTGAAAAAAGAAGCTTTCTCCTCTTTTCTCACAGCTCTGGGGCTGCAGCGTACTGTTTCTGTGTGCTGGAGCTACCATGGATACAGCAGACACGGCAGTGAAATATATCACAGTCACCCACTTCCACAACTCTTCCATCCTCCCCTCTGGTTGTCATCCTTGACAGCACTCTTTCTTTCTCTGCTCATATTAATAACATCAGCCGGTCAGCATTCTTCCACCTCCGTAATATCCGCCGACTTTGTCCGTCACTCGGTATCCATTCTACTGCCATTCTTGTACACAGCCTTGTTACCACTCGACTTGATTACTGCAACTCCCTTTTGTTTGGCCTCCCACAACAAACTCTCCATCGACTTCAGCTGGTTCAAAACTCTGCTGCCCGCATATTAACCTAAACCCCCTCCACTCATCATATCACTCCTGTGTTCCACCAGCTTCACTGGCTCCCAATTACTCACCAGATCAACTACAAGATTCTCCTTCTCCATTTTAAGGCCATCCACCACCTTGCTCCCCCATACCTGTCAGATCTTCTCCAAATCTCAATACCCACTCGTTCCCTCAGGTCTTCATCTGCCCCCCAACCGGTTGTCCCCACCGCTCGTCTCATCATCATGGGGGGCAGAGCATTTAGTCACTTTGCCCCTAAACTCTGGAACGCTCTCCTCTCTGACATTCGAAACACTGACTCTCTTCCACACTTTGCAATAAACTCAAAACCCATTTATTCAGGATTGCTTACTCCTTGTAAACTCTGATCAGTGTATTTTGAATATATATTTAACTCCTGTAATTGTTTTAGCTACGTCTTCACTGTTGATTTTTTGTTGTAAGGTGACCTTGAGTGCCCAGAAAGGCGCCAAATAAATAAAATCTATAATTATTATGGCCCGCAGCAGCAGGGTCCTGTCTGCAAGGACCGTATTGTTTTTACACGTACGAAAAGACCCAAAAACATACAAAAAGCCTTTGACCGACCTGAAGGAACAGGCCTTTAAGCCCACAGACCTGGCCAGTGTGTAGTACAAAAAAAAGTGCACGAACCCACACAGTCCTAGGCGCAAATTTTTCTATATTGTATCTGCTTTGTTTATTATTATTATTATTATTATTATTATTATTCTCCTTTCTAACGACACCTGTTTGCCTAAATTTGACCCCCGCCACATACCCGAAAACTCACCCAAATTTCCACAAACCTAGGGAAAATTGTAAAATAATTTATTTTGAAGTGAACGACCACCCCCCCAAAACGATGACATCACGGCGAGCGATACCGCCAAAAAAATGAATGGGCCGAAATTTGTTTAAGGAGCAAAAAAAAATAATTTTGAAATACGCACACGAAACCAAAACACACGCGTCGGGGGTATCCAGGAGAGCTTTTGAAATCATTATGGGGGGGGGCCGCACGACCCACACCATGGCGGCCATTTTGTAGCGAAGTGCGAGATTTGGCGATTTTCGCGTTTTTCCACAATATGGGAAAACGACACTTTGGTTCTTCCGATTTTTACGAAACTTCACACACATCACGCCAGCCGGAGTCTACAACCACCACAGAAGTTTCGTTGACCTTTGACCTTCGGAAGAGGCCGCCATCTTGAATTGTCAAAAAAAAGCACGTTTACTACAAGCTTCAAACGTAAACTCGTCCTAGGGATTTTCATCAATCGTCTTGTAACTTGACGAGCATCAATGGCCAGGAACTGTGAACAAAATGTTGGAATTAGAAGTTGTAGAATTTGAATGGCGTGCACGTAGCTCGCAACCGCTACGGTGTTAGCTAGCTCGCACATGTTTTATCGAAATGTCACAAAGCGCATATCCACGCGTCCGGTACGTCAAGCTGAACGTGACAATGTAACATTTGAAACTGTAACGTTAAAATTAAGGCCAGGGTAAGCAAAAAAGCGACGCAAAAAAAAAACGGCTGACTCAGCGAAAAAAAAA
>BSAI01000212.1:6048311-6298025 GCA_036245035.1 Adrianichthys oophorus | reverse complement strand
AACGTTTTAGCAATATGCTAACTTTTTTCGCTAATTTGGCTTATAATGGGGTTTTTTGGTCTAATTCTGAGTTAAGCTAACATTTTAGCAATATGCAAACTTTTTCGCTAATTTGGCTTATAATGGGGTTTTTTGGTCTAATTCCGAGTTAAGCTAACGTTTTAGCAATATGCTAACTTTTTTCGCTAATTTGGCTTATAATGGGGTTTTTTGGTCTCATTCTGAGTTAAGCTCATGTTTTAGCAATATGCTAACTTTTTCGTTAATTTGGCTTATAATGGGGTTTTTTGGGCTAATTCTGAGTTAAGCTAACGTTTTAGCAATATGCTAACTTTTTTCGCTAATTTGGCTTATAATAGGTTTTTTTGGGCTAATTCTGAGTTAAGCTAACGTTTTAGCAATATGCTAACTTTTTTCGCTAATTTGGCTTATAATGGGGTTTTTTGGGCTAATTCTGAGTTAAGCTCATGTTTTAGCAATATGCTAACTTTTTCGTTAATTTGGCTTATAATGGGGTTTTTTGGGCTAATTCTGAGTTAAGCTAATGTTTTAGCAATATGCTAACTTTTTCGTTAATTTGGCTTATAATGGGGTTTTTTGGGCTAATTCTGAGTTAAGATAACGTTTTAGCAGTATGCTAACTTTTTTTCGCTAATTTGGCTTATAATGGGTTTTTTTGGGCTATTTCTGAGTTAAGCTAACGTTTTAGCAATATGCTAACTTTTTTCGCTAATTTGGCTTATAATGGGTTTTTTTGGGTTAATTCTGAGTTAAGCTAACGTTTTAGCAATAAGCTAACTTTTTTCGCTAATTTGGCTTATAATGGGGTTTTTTGGGCTAATTCTGAGTTAAGCTAATGTTTTAGCAATATGCTAACTTTTTTTTTTAGCTAATTTGGCTTATAATGGGGTTTTTTGGGCTAATTCTGAGTTAAGCTAACGTTTTAGCAATATGCTAACTTTTTTCGCTAATTTGGCTTATAATGGGGTTTTTTGGGCTAAATCTGAGTTAAGCTAACATTTCAGCAAAATGCAAACTTTTTTTCGCTAATTTGGCTTATAATAGGGTTTTTTGGGCTAATTCTGAGTTAAGCTAACGTTTTAGCAATATGCTAACTTTTTTCGCTAATTTGGCTTATAATGGGGTTTTTTGGGCTAATTCTGAGTTAAGCTAACGTTTTAGCAATATGCTAACGTTTTTCGCTAATTTGGCTTATAATGGGGTTTTTTGGGCTAATTATGAGTTAAGCTAACGTTTTAGCAGTATGCTAACTTTTTTTCACTAATTTGGCTTATAATGGGGTTTTTTGGGCTAATTCTGAGTTAAGCTAACGTTTTAGCAATATGCTAACTTTTTTCGTTAATTTGGCTTATAATGGGGTTTTTTGGGCTAATTCTGAGTTAAGCTAACGTTTTAGCAATATGCTAACTTTTTTCGCTAATTTGGCTTATAATGGGGTTTTTTGGGCTAATTCTGAGTTACACTAACGTGTTAGCCACATGCCAACCTTTTTTGCTATTTTGGCATACAATTGGGATTTTCACGCTACAAGTGTGATAGGGTAAATGTTGGGCGGCGAGGGCGGCGGCGGTATGTAAAGGTGGGCGGGAAGGGTACAGCGGCGCGTAGACATGGGCGGTGGTGGCGTGTAGAGGCCAGGGCTAGGGCGACGGGTAGCGCCTGCGGGCCATCCAATGCCGCTCGAGGCTTTAATTATTATTATTATTCTCCTTTCTAACTACACCTGTTTGCCTAAATTTGACCCCCGCCACATACCCGAAAACTCACCCAAATTTCCACAAACCTAGGGAAAATTGTAAAATAATTTATTTTGAAGTGAACGACCACCCCCCCAAAACGATGACATCACGGCGAGCGATACCGCCAAAAAAATGAATGGGCCGAAATTTGTTTAAGGAGCAAAAAAAAAAATTTTTGAAATTCGCAAACGAAACCAAAACACACGCGTTGGGGGTATCCAGGAGAGCTTTTGAAATCATTATGGGGGGGCCGCACGACCCACGCCGTGGCGGCCATTTTGTAGCGAAGTGCGAGATTTGGCGATTTTCGTTTTTTTCGACAATATAGGAAAACGACACTTTGGTTCTTCCGATTTTTACGAAACTTCACACACATCACGCCAGCCACCACCACAGAAGTTTCGTTGACCTTTGACCTTCGGAAGAGGCCGCCATCTTGAATTTTTCAAAAAAAGCACGTTTAGTACAAGCTTCAAACGTAAACTCATCCTAGGGATTTTCACCAATCATCTTGTAACTTCACGAGCATCAATGGCCGGGAACTGTGAACAAAATGTTGGAATTAGAAGTTATAGAATTTGAATGGCGTGCGCGTGGCGAGCTCGCAACCGCTACGGTGCAAGCTAGCTCGCACATGTTTTAGCAAAATGTCACGAAGCGCATATCCACGCGTCCGGAACGTCAAGCTGAACGTGACAATGTAACATTTGAAATTATAATGTTAAAAATGAGACCAGGGTAAGTGAAAAACCGACGCATAAAAAGTGCTTACTCAGCGAAAAACGATTTTTTCGGAATTTTTTTTTTTAGAATTAAGGAACGAAACCAACGTAACTTTGTTCGTGATAGCTAAAGGAAGTTTTGAAATTATTACGTGATTGCCACACGACCAACGGTTGTGTCTATCTTGAACGGTGTGCGCGTGGCGAGCTTGCAAAGTGGCGTAGTCTTTATACTCGGCCATTGTTTGACGGATTCTTGCGAAAATTTCATATGTTGACCTCTGAGCAGAACTGGACATGATATAATAGGAGCGGATACGACCATATTAGGAAAGTGGGCGTGGCTAGCGCATAACCTTTGTTGCTAAGGACCTTCTAATGTTGACTTTTACCGATTCTTCTGAAACTTACGTCTATCTGTTCGGTCTCAGGGGGCGATCAAAAAATAAAATGGTTGCTATGACGATAAAACCAACAGAAAAGCCGCCATTTTGAAAAAAGTGCTTTTTTCATCCTTTTGTCACATGCAGCTCAGAGCAGCCTGACAGAAAGTGAAAGCTGGGGCCAGGGGTGCGCTGTGGCTGCTTTACAAGTGTGGTAGGGTCAACGGTGGGCTGCGAGGGTGGCGGCGGCGTGTAGAGGCGGGCGGTGAGGGCAGCGGGGGGCGGCGGTGGCGTGCAGAGGCCAGGGCTAGGGCGACGGGTAGCGCCTGCGGGCCATCCAACGCCGCTCGCGGCTTTAATTAGATTTGAATCCTTTGTAAATATAGCTGCTTGAGAGGTGTGGCCTCCCATGGCCTTCATTGTAGTGCTGGAGCATGTCTAATCTGTTGCATAACAGCAATCACTTCAATGTGGTTCTTCATTAGTAGTTATTTGATAGCAACACAACAAATGGTGTTCACCAAAACTTAACGACTTGACCTTTTGATTTTTCCAGAAAGGCCTTGTTTTGGTTGAAAGGACGCAACATTTCCTCATAGACTGAGCCACTTGAAGCAGTTTGTTCCATTGTTGACTTGAAGGAAAAAAAAAACCACACATATTTTTGTGTTTGTGTTCTCGCATAACTTTTCACCAGCAGTGTTTGCTCCATTTTACAGAAGTACATTTCTCATGAAACCGCATCCAAATGTGTGTACACAAGCAGGCACACAAACTAGGGCATTTGTTTCTACTTTTAAGCTCACAGGGAGAGTATGTTAGGTTTATATTTTTATAAGGAATTTTATTTCAGTGCCGAAACTTTTCCAGTTGCTTACTTTAAACTTTTTTGATATTCACTCATTGTTTAAATAAAAAATAAAAAAAGAGGAAAATGGGTGGCCCAGGGACGCAGCTGTCTTTCTGTGTCTGTAGAGAAGTATTGATTGAAAAGTTGGACAGCGGTGCTAAAAATAACCCGCTCTTCCAAATCCAAAGAACATTTGGGGTGAAGCAGAATTTAGTGACCCAGTAAAACAGGAAAAACTGCCAGTGATTATGCACACAAATTTAACAGACGTGGTGACATATTCAAAAAGATGACACAAGGGTCAAATAAAAAAATACAATAAAGGACACAAGATTGTCACCTCAGCTGTGTTTTTCCACTGAGTTCAGCAATTTGCTTGCTATTTATTGGAGCAGCCATAAGGTAGGAAGTCAGGGTGGGGTCACTGGCTCTCTGTGGGATACTTGTGCTCTGTCGAATGTCAGAGACGGACAAATCGTGTCCATTAGTCTTAAATGAACTCCCCCTTCACAACAAGTAGCAAGCTGATTAATCATTGGAATAAACATTTTAATGGTCATGCAAATTAAATGCAAAAAGTAGTAGCGATAAATAGTTTTATAGGTTTGCAAGCTTGAAATAATCCTGACAGGTTAAGAATTGTCCGACTGAGCGTCTGAGTTGTGAATCCAGACATGTAAAAAAAAAAAAAAAAGTTCTACCAAGCCAAGAGGTAAAGTCATGATGTAAATATGCAACCACAAAACAATGGTTAAAAAAGAGACATGAAAATTAGTTACTTTATACAAATTCTCCAGAACGTATAAAATGAGTTTGTTTGTAATATGCATTGACTGTATATGAGAACTGGAATGTGACATTATTTCCATCGAAATAAAATCAATTCAGTCGCCACGTTGGAGACAGACAATGTCATTTAGTAGTTATTAATTAGTCTAAATTGGTCCGAGTCAACGTATCTATGGCAACCACTCTCCCCAATCCGGAGTGAACTTGTTAGCAGTCAGCAGCCGTACCGCTTGGAGGTGGACTCGCGAGAATCTGTCAATCAAATGTTTCAATCAGTTGAGCGAGACCATCTACTTTAATTTCCGGCATCTTATTGGTCAGTTTATAACTCAAATAACTTGCACTACAGAGAAAATATTGTTAAACAAATTAGTATTAGAAAGAACATGTTTGAAAAAAAAAAGTTGGCAGAGCAAGAATGATGATTCTGAGAACTGTAGCGACTGAGTACTTGCTGTGTATTTCTCAACAGAAGTCTATTGGATTTTGGCTTCTTGGAACCAGCGGGTACTTCCTGTTTGAAACATGAGGGGGAATGGATTACTCAATCCAGTTCTCATAAACAGTCAATTGTTATATGTCACAAAACACCCCAAAACATATAATTTTTCTAGGGGAAAAAAACAACCACATTTTAAGAAAAACGTGTACATTTAAATACACAATATTATACTCCAAAGTCTTCTTCCTATAGTGCATCGGTTTGAGAGGAAGCATTATGTATTTCGAGGAAATGTGTGAATTGGGAACTGGATGTGTCTCTTCCATGGGCGCTTTCAAGTACTTCCTGGGAAAAAGTCTGGAGCGCGCTGATACACTGTGGCCCCCTCAGCGCACATCCGGCATTACATTCCACTTCCTCTGTGCAAACTAGTGATGAATGGTTGGCACGGTGATCCCGTAAGATTACACACCTGGTAATTGGTCTGTTAACAAATGGTGTTTTTCTTAATTAGATGTAGAACGATCATCAATTTTTTTGGCAATTTTCCTCAGCTTTCGAATGACAGACTCAAGAGCAAATTTCTAAAGACAAAAACAAGCTTAAGCACGTGTAGACCCAGAATATTTAATGAAATAGGACTCTTATTTATGATAATACAATTCGTGGCATGTGATGTTATGATAAATTCCATGTGATAAATGATGTGCCTCTGCTTTGGCTGCTCTCCAAATTACTTCCTTTAATGAATCAAATGTTCTAAAAGAATAGGAAGGAAAAAAAGTTTTCATGAGCTACTAAACATGTCAGGGCTTTAATTATTGTGTTGTATGGCGGGTAAAAAGTGACCCACTGCCACGTTTAGCTGTAGAAAAAAATACCTTAATAAAAGAAAATAAAAAGACTTTAAAAAATACCTTCAGCTATTCTTTATCATTAGAAAAAGTAATACTTTGCTTGTATTTATGTTTGCATGCACACTGTACACTGCTAGGGTACAAAGATTGTCTTATTGGTCATTCTTGACCCGTAAACTGAAAAGTGTTTCAGTACCAGAAAAAGATCAACAAACTCTCTAATTCATACACATACACCTAAATATCTACGCACACCTAGACACTTAAAAAATGGGCAATAAAAGTACGATCTTGAATTCACATTTAGGCCATGGTGTTCACACTAAACAAGCAGGGATGGACTTCCCCTTCTTTTTCTACTGTTTACTAGCACATATCCGCCACCTTCAAAATGTTGAAATGGTGCAAATTTTGCTTTTTCGTTCACAGCTTTATTCCAATATATGAAAGACTTGGTGTCATATATTTCCAGCCGGGCACAAACTGCAATCATTAATTTCTCCTCCACGATCAGTTCTCAAACGGTTAAATGAAGAGGGACGGCAACCAAAATGGAGTCCCTGATTGGTCAATGCGTGGCCTGGTTTGACTTTCAACACATGCTCAATTTCCACACGTTTTGTATGTAGAGCCTGAAAACTGACTGTAAAAAATGTGTAGATATGCAAGGAAGGAAGAGTTTTGAATGTGGAAGCCCAAAACATGCATTTACGTGACATTTTATTGGAAGAAGTATATGGGATTTTTGAAACCACTTTCTATTTGGAATGTGAAGGAGGGAGGGTTACTCTGTCCAGTTCTCTTATACAGTCAATGTTAGAGCATAATACCACACTGAATGGTGACAGATTTTGACAGTTTGAATTGATTAAGTGAAACAAAATGTTAAGATCACACAAGGGTTGAAGCTGCTGGATTTTTTTTTAAAGAAGAAGGGTGGGGGCAGTTCACTCTTTTCATTTGCTTTCTTTATGTAACAGGATCAGGCAGATGGTGTTAGGGTAACAGGAGCCTCGCATGACTTTTCTCCGCTGTCATAAATGTGGCACAATAGTCACTGAGGAGGGTAACCATGCAGGTAAACATTTCACATCCCATAAAGCAGAGCTGATTACAGAGCATAAACCTTAGCTTCTGCAGAAGGAGGCAAAAAAATGGTTAAAAAAAGAGAATAAACAGCTGTATGATTGCTGCTAGTAGGAAACTGGAAAGTCAGGCTGCTTGTGTGTACGTGCGCGCCGTCGCCGTGGTAGCGGCGTACAGCAGCATGGCAGACTGCAGTACATACAGTGTAAAAGGGGCGGGGCTTGACATCCCCAGCTCTGAAAACATCTCTAATCCAGTATTTCAGGTGCCGAGGTCGACCGAGCGAGCATTGCTCACAGTGGCGGAAGCGGAGCGGCGTGAACGCACAGTGGAAATTATAAGGAACAGTGACTGAAAGAAAAAAAAAAACTCCAAAACAAAAAAACGGCTTAAAAAAGAGAAGTTTTCTCGCGGTTGCTCGTGGAGTACTTTTTTTTTTCTTTTTTTACCCAAAGCGAAATCCTATTTAACAAGAAGACCGCTTCGCTTCTTCTTCTTCTACAACAGAAACACTTTTGCTTTTATATCTCAGAGAGGGATACCATCGCCGCTACTACCTCCCCTCAAGAGGTGAGAGTCTCTTTTATGTCGGTTTTTACGGCAACTTTCCCTCCCCCCGTGTGTCTTGGGGGCAGACAGTCGCTACATGGAGCGGAAACGCCTGCGTACCTGGAGCTCAGGTGAACACAGGTAGGCCTAGCGTTAGCTTAGTTAGCATCCCCCAGGTAGGTTCGAAAACATTGAGTGGAAGTTTCCAAAGGACTGTTAAGAGTAGTTATGACGCGTTTTTTTTATTGTTGTTAACTTTAATGTTAAGGTAAACATTAAAGCTGTGTCAATTGCTTTGTTTTAGTCTAAAAATGGCTAATTTTAGCGAAGTTGTTGCCAAAAATAAGCTAAATTACAACCATTTTAGCGTTTACTTAAACATTTTATTAAACTATATTTAAGGCATATTTATCAATTTAAGTTTAACCAAACATTTAAAAACCGAATACAAAGTCTGAACTTAAATTTACATCAATCAGCTATTATTTTTTTAAAATGTCCCAATTGTAAGATCAATACATTTCTATTTAAAGACCCTTCAGCTTTATTCTAAACAGAAATTGCCACAAAAAAAAAAAAAAAACCGCAACACAGAGGCAGAAAAACAGTCAAACACCTCTACTGGCATATATTTATTCATTTTAAGTGCTTAATTGACAACAATTATAAGTATTTTTTAAATCAATTTCTTCGTTATGAGATCAATTAAATTTAATTCAAGACCTCTCCATCTTTATTTAAAAGCACAGTCCTAACGCAATCATCATCAGTGTCATCCTTTTTTTAAATTAATGTTGGAAAAACAGAGGCAAAAAACAATTGGAAAATGTCTCCTGGCATATATTTAGCCATTTTAAATACTTCATTCATATAGAACAGAATAGCATATGCAAACTAATTTATTAAAACTTTAAACTAGTTAATTGAAAAAAAGTTATAAGGAATTTTAAATCAATTTTCCTGTGGGATCAATAAAGTTCTATTCAAGACCGTCCCCATCAGCTCTATATGTATTTATTTTTAAGCAGTCATAATACAACCATCAGTTTCATCCTCATTGTTGACGCTTTTGCAACATTTTGACTAGAGTTGAGAAACACAAAGAGGCATGCTGAAGAACCAGTTTTAGCATCTCTGACTCTGTGAGCATGTTGTGCAAGCATACCCAGAATGGAAGTCTTGGAAATACCTGGAAGGTGGTACGCCTTGCCCAGCTTTTTACTGAAAGGTTCAAGGAAACTTTTTTATTTTTTATTTTTTTATAAAGTTCTACAGGAAGTTTTAAGACAGATTTATTTTAAGTGTTTTTTTTTTTTAAATTCTATTCTTTATTCTAGATTTTTTGCAATCACGCTAGATGACTCTTGGCAAGCTATTGTCAAATTTAAAACACAGAGGAAGCAATTTTAAGAGTAGAGAGGGAGGATGTTATCTTTCAGCCATGATTTTTACACAGTTTGAGATCCTGGACTGTGCCTTTGTTCTTCCTTTTCCTCTCTTGGACATAAGATTGTGACTCTGCTTAGTGTGGGTGACCTGTTCGGTTTCAAAAGACTGAAATTAAACAGTTTCAGTGACCATGATGCAGTAGCGAGAAGCACTTTTCTCACAGGAAGCCCACATAGGAAATAATCATTGCAGCATGGAGCCTTGAATCACGTAATCAAGCAATTATTAAGCTTAACTGTTCTTATAAGGGTCAAGCATGCAGGATGATTTTGTTTTGCTGCCGATTAGAGCTTTATGAAGACTTTGGAGTGTTCGCGCAGTCCCAGCAAACATAAAACATTGGAAAACTGGAAATTAGAACAATTTAATTTCATTATGATTAGTAGTTCATGAGTCAGACCTATTCAAAGTGTGCATGACCTCATTTGAAACTAAAAGCAAGCATGTGTTGCTGGTTGTAAATGCTAAATGAAGACATGGAAAGCAGTGTTAATTTCCACTTTCTCCAAAGACATGGTTGTGAATTTGAGAGTAGGAAGCCAAAAACCAAGCCCGTTTAACGAGACCGCAGACACAGAGACTGCATTTTTTTGTGATCCTAAACACTCAGCATTTATTACTTTACTTAGAATCTATTTCTTTGTTTATTTTACATATAAGTTGTATTTGTTGTTTTCCTTCACACATTTAACATTTTAGAATGAACTAAATGATTGTAGTCCACAGAAAAAAATGTTTCTAAACCAGATAGGTTTCCCTTTTCTTCAGAGATCATTTGAGTTATTTTTAATAGTTTTATTATGTTACCTTTTATGGCGTAGTGCACACTAGTCTTTGTTTTGCTCAGTTTAGGAGATCCTGACTGTGAATACAAACTAACAGACAATGAGATGACTGAATTTTCATAGAATTAGCCACCAGCTGGCTATAGCTAACTTTACATACAACAGGACAAGTTGCAGTCACATCAAGAATCACAGATGTTCTGCAACATTCAATATTACAAATCGCAGTCTGTAAAAGGGACCCAGGGTAAACTTGAAAATAGGATAAAAACAGCGTAAAAAATGACAAATGTTTACTCAAACTGCTTTGAAAAATTAAAAATGAAAGTTCTCATTGCAAAAACAATGTATCTTATGGTATGTCTTGCTCTTCATATGTCTTAAGTCCTTTAACTGCAAGCTCAAGACTTCACAGCTGATATAAAATTCCTCTAGTTTTAAATTTATAAAAGAGTAAAAAGAATTTAAAGACCAACCCTGATTTCTTTTGAGACATTTTTAAAGTGTTCCCATTGAGATTTTAATTATGATTTAGCTGTTTTGGCCCAAATTAAAAACAATCGTGTCGTGCTTTATGACTCAAAAATGCAATTTTGAGCTTAATTTTCTCCATATATCAGAAAAAATGCCACAAGAACATCAGAAAAAACACAAGGAACACAATTTTCTTCAGAGCTTCATTAGACTGACAAGACAGTACACTGAAACAAGATTATTCTCCAAACTATACATTTAGATCTTTGGGGCAAAAGGAGGGACAAAAGTACAGGAAGACGTTCAAAATGTTGCTTTATTCACGATTTAACATGCCTCTGAAATGGTGTTTAAGCTGACAGATGTGTTAACTTCATCCTTTTGGTAGACAGTAAATGTTAAGGCTAAATTCTTTATCAGAGGCATGTGTTAAGCACCTTTTCTCCCTGGCGTGTTCTCGTGGTGTGCTCTGTTGGCATGAGTTGGCAAAAAACAGATAGATTTATCAGCAGTTCTCGGCTTTAGAGGATAAAAAAGATCAACTGATTCTTTCTTAATGGGGCAATTCATCCACTTTTTGCTGATAGATGGGTTCAAGGTTTGGCTTTAGTCTGCTTTCACATCGAATTTGATGACAGTTTTGCTAATTTCACAGCCTCCTGAAAGCTGCAGATTGTCTTAACACTCTGGCTGACTCCCTGAAGCTAACACTGTAGTTTTGTCCTGACAATAAGGGGAAGAAAGGACTCATTTCTGGTCTGGACAGTTCAGAGAAAGTTTTGGTTTACAGCGGAAGGCTGGACTTCCTGTTTGGAGCGCATGAGAGGACTGAGTAAAACCTGTTTATATTTGTTCAGGTACAGAGAGAAATTCTACATTTTTTGATTGAAAAGGTTAAGCTAGAGTTGCTGTTTTTTGTTTTGTTTTGTTTTTTAAATATTTTTTAGCAAAAAATATTTAATAGAAATGTCATTTAAAAGAAATTTATTTATTCAGTCGAAAAATAATCCTAACATTCTCCTTTTGCAAAACACAGAAAATAAAATCAAGCTGTTTTTGTTGTCTTGGTCTCAGACTGGCATTATTTTAGATGTGTGTTTGAATTTTCTGAATCCTACCTCACAGATTTTACATTTGGCTGCACTTTGATCCAAATGAACCATGATGCGGCACTTCTGATACATCATTAGTGCCCGAGACTGAACACGGTGTGTGCATTTGTCCTCGCAACCGAACCAGAAAAACTAAAGTGGTTATGTGGGATTAGCAAAGTTATGTTTTAAGCCGAGATCTTTCATGCTATTAGATTTCGGGGGCGAGCCTGCTGTAACCAGTGTTAAACAAACAAAAGGGTATTGTGTTTCCAGGAGACTCAAAGTTAAAGCTTTTTATTTATTTTTCTAAAAAATCTAAAATTCAAGTTATTGAAAGAAAAATAAGTTATGTCATCTGCATCTTGAACTTGGGGGCGGGGAGCGTTAACAGAATCCCTTTTGGTTTAAGGCAGGCGATGATGCAAACTTGGCATTTGGACATGAGTCATTTTCTCCACACAGGTTTATAAACAAAGCAGCAAATATTTCATATCTCCATTAAGCTGTGATAGATTAGGAGGGATCTGTTTTCAATTTAAATTGCCATACTTATTTTGTGAAAACATCACTGACCAAAAAGTAGCAATTTTGCCAGGACCCCATGAGTGGCCCTTGTGCATTATTCTTACCAGTGAGCCATGGTTAATAAAGTCAGTGTCTTCACAGTAATTCCAGTGATCTTGCCTTCACTTTTGTTAAAAAAAACAAAAAACAATACATTGCTGCAGAGTTCTCACCATTGACTGTATAAGAGTAGTGAACTGAGTGACCCCTCCCCCCTAGCGTTTCAAATAGGAAGTACCCGCTAGTTCCAAGAACCCAAAATCCTATTATCTTGTATTGAAAAATAAACACCTATTGCTCAGTCATTATATTAGTCTCGCATCTTTGAAAAATTCTCCCGAGATTGAATTCAAGTGGTAGGGGTGTGGCTTTCCAACAAGCTAAATCCTGATTGATGACTTGAACCAATCACTGACTATTGACGATTTTTAGTTCTAACATGGCGACGTTCGTATCGCAAAAAAACGACGACAGAATTGACTTCATTTCCTAGGAGCCGGAAAATAGTTTTTTTCTTTGGGTGACATCACACTCCCTTGGTCCAGTTCTTAATTACAGTCAATGGTTCTAATCCAAAAGAATGAGTTTCATATAAAATGAAGCATTCTTGTGCAGTAAAGTTCAAGCCTCTTCCTCAGTAATTGCCGTTTAAACTATAGTAAAATTTAGCCTTTTGGTTATTGTTGAAATAAACGGACATGTGGAGTCATGGTGTATTTTCAATAATGTGGTGAATGCGTCTTGGTAAAGTAAGTGGGTGTTTATTTTGAGTGCAACATGTCCTCGTGCTGCTATGTGTCTTGTCTTCAGTGATGTCATTGTGTGAATCACTCAGACTTCCTGCTGCTCTGAAACTGGTTTGAAAATGGACGGAAGCTCTTGAGCAACTCTGAGCTTTTTGTGTTTGCTCTGGCTAAGAGTACACAACTGGGTTGCCCAACACAGAGGCTGAGTCTTTAGCGTGTTTAGTTACATCACGTGAAGATTGTCTTTCTACTGAGCAAATACGGAATTTCAGGTTGTGGCGTTAGCTTCTGTGAGCTGGCACTTCAGCAGCTCAAGCTTCCATGTAGGATTCGTCAGATTCCAGGACACCGTTGTTGAGCAGGTTTAGACTGAAACTTGTGATTCTTGAGACTTTCACAAAAGAAGGGTTTCATTGCTTGTGTTTGTGCTTTTTTTAAGCACCCACACCATAAAAATGTTCAAAGTTCACAGTTTTTTAAATGGACAACTATAAAATGTTTAAGTCTTCAATTTGTGAAAATTCCCTCTGGTTTTAGGAGAAATAAAACAAATTTGCATCCGAAAAGGAACCCTAAGTTATTGTTGATACAAGTTGATATCTTTAGTGCGACAATGCCTACTGAACAAATGGGAGCTGTATAAACTTCATGTTTTTGATGTTCAGTTTGACAAATTTGAATGTTTGTCTAAAAATAAAAGTTTTATATATAACATTTTAGTGTGTATTGTTGCACCCTGTTTTCTTTGTAATGTTCTGTCATATTTTCTTTTTTTTCAACAGTTGGGACTTACTTTCAGATCTTTCCTGGAGTGAAGCCGTGATTAAAGCTGCTGAAATTCTGCACCACTGTGGAGCAAAATGTTATTTTTTTTGTTTTTTCTTTGCATTGATGCACAGTTTGTTCTGAAACAACTGTGAAGCTCTGACCAGTGGCATAAGATAGTTGAGCTGTTTCCCTGGAATCTCAAACAGCAATTTTTTTACAGAAGAAAACCACTTATTACCAAAGGTTCACCAAGACAAAGACTTGGACTTTAACTTTTTTGGCCGTGTGTTTGAGACTGAATTTTTCTACTTTTTTTTTTTTTAAGTGTCTGCCATATCTTTTTAAGTTGAAGGATTTTAAGACGAAGTAAAACCAGCTTCTGGGTGAGATGCTCACATGGTGTAGAAGCCCATGTGTAGCGGGGGAACTCCTACAGTTTGTGGGATAACTTAGCCTGGAACTGTTGGGGTGTTGCTCCATACCCTCTGACTATCCCACCTGTCAAAAGGCAGACTCCATTAGCCAATGGCATGGGTCAAGTTCTTCAAGAAGCGGGGCAATCTGGGGAAATCCTACCAGCCAGGGAGCATGCTGTCCCTGGCCCCCACCAAAGGACTGCTAAATGAACCGGGCCAGAACAGCTGTTTTCTGAACAGTGCCGTGCAGGTATGAGTTTCTCATTTTTTAGACTGCATTGATTCCAAAGTTATTTAGGTTCTTTAATGGAAGAATTTCAGCAGTCTTATGAATTGTGGCTTTTATATGAAATATATATCCTGAAATTACAGTGAGGACGGCATTTTTCACAAAGAAAAAAATAGGAAAAAGTGTAAATACTTTTTTGCTGTTGCCTCCCCTCAACAAAAAAAAAAAAAGCTATGACTACAGACTTGGGCTGGGCGATAAAACGATAACTATCGATATCACAATATAATTTTTTTCTTAATTAAAAAAAAAAAAAAGAGTCCTTCGCGACTTTTATTCTGAAGGGTTGAAAATTAACAGTCACCAGTTGCGAGCATTTTCTCCTCTTTGGTGAGTGAAAGTTAGAGGGTTAGATTGATAAGTGTTGATTTGGAGACAGCGCTGTTGTTACACGCTAATGCTGTGATGCTATATGTGCTAACAGGCGGTTCCCTGTACACCTATGTGTAATCCCAGATCAGTTTAAAATCAGACAATATTTTCATGAACCGGCCTGTAAGACGTGGCGAATAAACAGAACAAGATCAATTCAGAGGACATTAATAAAAACTGTATTTTCTAAATAACAACAGAGCTGTCTCCACTGTGTTTTAGCAGCATCTTTGTAGCATTACAGTCGGTGTTACACCAAAAACTGTGACCTGTCAGATGTTGTGTTGAATCATCCCGCCTTCTTAAAGCTACAGCTTTAATGTCAATAATGCCATATAATGAAAATGACCCAAAGTATTATACTGTTTTCGTGCATTTTTTAAATGTTTTTATTATGATTTAAAATAAAATGTGACCACATGGAGGTAGAATTATTTCTACTAAAGCTGTCCTTGTTTTCTCAGCATGTTTAAATTTGAGTTTACAGTTAGAGGACAGTAAAACCTTGCTCATACCTTTATGAATTACTTTTATGCAATTTCATTTTCTTAAAACATTTTTTTTTTTAAGTGAAACGCCTAAGGTATTTTTGTGTAAAATAGTGGTATAATTTGGCCAGTAAAATATATGTTTGGCCGGTAGATTTTTTTCTTTTTTTTTTTATCAACCGGCCAAATTGGCCGGTGACTCAAAAGTTACATTTTGACCCCTGTGCAGAGATATTTCAGTTATTTAAAATCCAACATGAAAAACAGAGTAACATGCACTGCAATTGGTGGAGAGAAGGCATATTCCTTCTAAAACGGGAAATACCACCAACCTTCTTATCACCTGAAGCAGTGCCCCCGAGCATGCTCAATCTCAGACTGAAATAAACAATAATTCTCCAGCAAAAACAACAAAGTTAAGACCTTTGCAGCAGCAATAGTCTAAACTACGAGAAGGAATTCAGAGAATTTGCTTTTAGTTCCTGGCTTAGTCATAAAAATAATAAAAATGTTTGTCAATTTTATGTTTGTTCTGTAAAACCTGAAAACATTTGAATGTATTTGTAGAATTAATGCTTTTTTTAAATGGAACTTATCAAGCAGTTTAGTTTTCTGCTTTTACTTTTGTTCTCTTTTGAAACTTGAAAGTTTTTGTTTTAATTCCAGTTTAGTTTGTAATATTTATGCATTTTTTTTACTTTTCTGGAAACAAAAACAAAACTGTTGCATCATGTTCCTTCAGTGCATCTGTTATGTTTAAAGTATGATAGAAAATAAATATTTAAATCTAAACAACCTGCTGATGATAACACATTTCTAATGTGTCTCTCTAATCTCTAATGAGCCACAGAGCGTTCAGATGTAACTGACATAGTTATTTGGTTCATATCGTGATAAATATTATCACCTGATATGATAAAAACAATTTTGTGACATAAAAATTTTATATCGCCCAGCCCTACTACAGACTTATAACTTGCCACATATTGCACAGTCTCATGACATCCTCCTGATTCACAACAATTTGAATAAAAAATGTTTCATAAATGCAATTTAAGCTTAATTTTCTTTATATAAATATACATCCTCCATCATCAGAAAAATACGACAAAAACACTTAAACACAATTTTCCTCAGAGTGTGTCTTTAAATGTGTTTCACCTCTTCACTAAAAGTTTTTCTCAATTCTGGATTAAGACAAAAACTTTTGAAAATTCACTTCTCTTATGTTTTAAGCCCGGTAAATGTAACCTTTTGTTGGTGCTGTCCTCCATAGGGACTACTGGGACTATTCTACCCTCCCAGAACATGACCATTTAAAAAATGGAAATTTCCAAGCTGAATCATTATGTATATTTGTCAGCTGCTTTACAAACCCTCTAGACGGTTTCTTTAACCACTTGGGAGCAGACTGGCGAGAGAAAAGAGTACAGCAGTCACTGTTAGGCCACTCTTGAAGAAGAGGGTGACTCAGAGGTTTAGACCAGCGATGAGCTGATTGAAGATGATCATTACCGTTGGCTGTTAGGAAATGCTGACTTGCTCGCCACTCTTTTTATGACCTTGGAGATGCTTTTTTTATGTTCTTCTGCTTAAGAAACATCCCAAGGATGTTTAAATCTCTTACATAATGAGACACTTTTCATATGAAGTCATTCATCTTTTAAATATAGTTGATAAATATTTGTTACACTTTTTCTATCCTCATTGGTGTAACTGCTACAAATAGGTAATGCTAAGCACAGATATGCTTAAGAGTCACTTTTTTTATTTTTTAGGTATTATGGCATCTGGACATCTTCAGACGAAGCTTGAGAAAACTACCAGGGCACTTCTGTCAGGGAGATTCCTGTATTTTCTGTGCATTAAAGGTAAGATCCAATAAATTGGATATTCTAACGATGAGTACAAAAAGTGAATGTGTTGTTCTTGTTTGATGTGTGCTAATCTGGTCATATTTCCAGCCTGTGTTCTGGGCAGTGATTGTGACACCGATGTTTTCAGTAAACACAATACGCCTTTGTCCATGTCTGAGCCACTTCTCGCTCCCTTCTTTAGGGTATTTTCTCCCAGTTCCAGCAAAGCAGAGAGCGGGCACTGCCCTCGGACAACCTGCGTCACGCCTTGGCAGAGACCTTTAAGGACGAACAGCGCTTCCAGCTGGGCTTCATGGACGACGCTGCGGAGTGCTTCGTAAGTTCCCGTGGCAACTTGGGTGTCGTAAAGGAGAAGTGTTCGCACGCTTGTGTATCGCCACTGCGCAATGAGGGTAAAGCACGGCAGCAAACTGTTTGGCGAGGTCACTGAAAGAGCTTCTGTCCCCCTTCTTCCCTCCGTTTACATCAACCCCTGCCACTGTGGTGCTTCATATCACCATGACATGTTATGTAAGCCTCGTGTTTGTGCTCGGGTGTCTGTGCTTTGCCAAATTGCATTGCACAAAAATGTATACCCAAACGAATTCATACAGATGTATCTGGAGAAATCTTACACAGTCATTATTGACCTCTTCTGTCGTGAAATTAAGTTTGTGAAGTCTTGAAACCAAGGGGACAATCTGCATTGTATATGAAGGTTTCTCTTTACTTCAGTCAGGACCGGCCCTGGGCATAGGCAACCTAAAATAAAAAAGTAATAATTTAAAACACAATAATATAAATCAAAAGTTTGACATCATCAATAACTTTGCCTGGTGCTGCGCCCCTCCTTACCTTGCCACTGCTGCTGTCTAAGCTAGGTGGGGTGGGGGTTGCCACCGTCAGTGCTTCTTTTAAACTTTAAGGATGAAAAAGCAGCAAAAGAAGCCTTCAGGGGCAGCTTTAAGCGAAAAAAGGAAAAGGAGGAAAAATGGGATCAAAGCAGACGCCATGCAGCCCAGGGCCCCTTTGGCTTGACAGTGAAGTTGAGATATAATATTTTGGGGACCTTTCTACACTAGTGTCCACCCCACTCATATTCACTAATTAGCTTTTTGAAACTTTTTATACTCTAGTAAAGAGGAGATGTACTTTTGCAATTTCAATTTTCACCATGGAAGAAACTATTGCACAAGAACTAAATTGTGTATGTGTAGAAATGTATGCATTTTATTCCTGAGATTTGATGTTCACATGTTTTTGTCTTGTCTGGGTTTATTGGCTCATAACTTCATCCTAAGCAGACCTTTGACCTCACTTATTTAACATGTGATGCACTAGTAGAGAACTGATGCAAGAGGACGGTGTCAAATAAACCGGCGGTCAACTTGAGCTTCAAATATTTGCTTCCTTACAGTTTAAATATTTAATAATCGCACTGTCATGTGTTCATGTTCATGTTTTTCTTTCTTTTTTTCTATTTTTGAGTAAAGAAAGTCATAAGTAATTTATTCTGTCCCTGCTGATGCATTCTCTGTTCTGTCACAGGAGAACATTCTGGAAAAGATCCACCTGCACATTGTTCCAGAGGAGACAGATTCCTGCACGTCAATGTCTTGTATCACACATCAGAAGTTTGCAATGTCACTTTATGAGCAGGTCAGTAGCAGATTTTAAAACATTTGTTGTATTTTAATACTAAAAGAAAATTTGTTTTTCATTTAATAAATACAAATACCTGTTGTTATTGCTTATTGTTTGTAGTTTTATGTATTTTCTGAGCACCTTAACCAGCTCTAAAAAAGTACCACACTTGCACATACTCAGGCACATGAATCACTGCCTCAGACAATAAAAAGCCACTCCATCATGTTATGACAGCAGGTTGCCCCCTGTAGAAAATGCGGGGTATTTCCTGTGGGATCCTGCAGTGCTGAAGCAGCAGAGTCTGATGGATCAGATGGTGTAAACACAAATTCCAGCACAGCCTAACAACCAGCACCCTGCCCTTTGGCTCTGATACCCATCATTGACTCAGTCTCTGTCCCCAACTTGCTCTATCTCTGGATCAAGCTTGCTTTTCTTTGATTATGGACTCTTGTCTTGCAGTCTGTGTGTCGCAGCTGTGGGGCATCATCTGACCCCCTGCCTTTCACAGAGCTGGTACATTACATCTCCACCACTGCACTCTGGTAAGGCACAGATTATTTGTCTTCATTTTTTGTGTGTTTCTATTCACTCCATCAACACTTTTCATGTTTATATTTGCATTTTCAGGTTTTGCTGGCTTTATCTTTATAGTTATGTGTCCTCTGTTGAATTTATGGGACAAAATCGACAAAAAACATGTCTGGAGTCTTTGGATTTTATAAAAACAAGCATAGAACTTATAAAAAAGTGATCCCTTGCTATAATGCGGTGCAGTTTTTGTAGTCTCACTGTCTTACAGATTTTTTAGTGCAATTTTACACATTTGTTTCTTCTTTTTCATTGTTTCTAACCGTGCATTGTGTTTTGCATCCTGGTTTGAACTTAAGAGTTCAAACACGAGTGAAAACTGTTAACATGTTCATGTCTGTCTGAGAAAGTGTATAAAGTGTGTAGTGATAAATTGTACAATAAAATAAAAAATAAAGTTGAATAATTTGCAGATTTTGTCACTGGCAAGATACTTTTAAAGCAAAAGTGGTGATAAACAAGGGACCACTTTATAATGGTATTCTTTTTTTTGCATTTTAACTTTACTTCTTGTGCTGCTTGGGTTGATTTAAAACAAAACAAAGTTCAACCTTTAACCTCCCCGTCTCCAGGACACAATTTTACCTTACTAATCTTTTAACCCTGGATAAAATTAGTGCAAGTTTGTACTTTTTGTGAGAACTTTGTTGTATAATAAATGTACGGTGGCCCTGAAGTGCAAATCACTCGACTCAAAAACATATTAAAAGTCGCTTCAACCATTTAAAAAAAGCAAAACTAATATTTAAAACATTATATTTTAGACATCAATAAAATATTCCAGAAACCAAAACAGGAAAAAAAAAAGTTTTTAAAAAGGTACATTTTCCCACAAATCAAAATGAAACTAAGAAACTGGAAATAGGTTTTATGGGACACCACAGAGTAGATGACGACGTTTGAGTTTCGTCAAAGGGCGGTGAAGGATTTTTTTTTGCCCGAATTGTGGTAAAGAATTTATTGATCAATCACCGAACTTTTGCAGTGGGTGTGGCCAGAAACTTAAAGAACTACTATCTGTTGTTAGATGTTACCATGCCAAAATAACTTGCGGGTTGAGAAGGTGAACAAAAGTCATCATCCAGGCAGTGATGTCCCAAAATACTACTTTTTCCATTTTCTTTTTTTTTCCTTTTTTTTATCATTTCATTTTGATTCCTGAAAATTTGTTTGGCTTCTAAAATGTAATGTTTTTAATTGCTTTTGTGATCTTAAATATGTTTTTGTTGATTTAATTTTCACTTCAGGGCCACTATTGTGTGTATCCTTTTCTTTTTTATTTGGAACTACTCCATGTAGCTCAAAATGATCTCCAGAACTTGTTGTTTTGACTCTTCCACAATTCCTCTGACATACTGGGATGTTTTCTCTCCTGTCTTAGTGAACAGATGCTGCAGCGCAAAGATGAATCCTTTGGAGAACTTTTACAGGTAGCGAGTACAATCGGAGACCTTCGAAACTGTCCAGTAAGTGGACTTTTTTGCAATTTACTTAACATTTTACACTTTTTCAACTAATGCATTTTGTTGTCTTCTAAATGCTGTCCTTGTATTTTTTTTTCCTCTTTCAGAGTAACTGTGGTCAGAAGATAAGGATCAGACAGGTCCTCATGAACTCCCCAGAAATAGTTACAATAGGATTTGTGTGGGACTCTGAGCAGTCAGATCTCACAGAAGATGTGATCCGCTCTTTGGGAAATCATCTCAGTCTTTCCGCTGTGAGTTTGTTATAAAGACTCAATGTGACTCATCAGCCTTTGATTTAAACATAAGGTCAAAAATAAACCAAATTGTTACGATGTATGTTTTCCCATTGACACAAAACTGCTCTAAGACTGTTTAATGGCGGTTTTACTTTGGTGCAATTGAACATATGTGGGGATTTGTTTCCCTCCAAGTCTGGTCTGTTGCATAAGCAGTTAACACCCAAATGCCCAGTTGGCTCCTGCTGCTGATCAAAAAGCCCATGCTGGCCTCAGTCAGCTCTTTGAGAAAGCCCCACCGCTCATTTTTGTGCTCTGGGTGTGTGAGCATGCCGATGAAGTGACCAAGTGGGTGGAAATCGCTAAAAAAACTGTTTGAAGGAGGATTTCATGTGTTTAGATTCTCTTGATCTAAAGTGGGACTAAACGGGTCTTTGCTAAATTTTCTCTGGCAGTGAACTTGTGGACTTCCTTTGCATTTGTGTTAACAATTTTTCTACACTAGGATTCTTACTGGCCTCTTCACACCTCTTTTACTGTGTGGTGGCTCTTTACAAGCAAAATTAAGTCTAGTTCACGTCAGGACAAACTCTTATGTAACTTTTTTTTTTTTTTTTTTTTTGACTTTTTCTCGACCACTCTTCTGAACAACTCCAAGGCAAAGGCTCCAATCAGGGGGGAAAAAGTCAGACCCACCCTCGCATTAAAGGCCTGTGTGAACCACAAAGACTCTTATTCACTGGGGAGCATTTCATGCGACTTTGTGGGTGTTAAAAGGAACTGTCCATTCTGCCTTGAAGTATGTTCTGTAACACACGTGGTCAAATTTAGAAAACACAAGCAAGTGTCTATTGACAAAAATTGTTCTTGTGATTTTTGGGAAATAATTATGAGCAAATGATTAGATAAGTATTCCTAATAGTTTTTTTCGTGTTCTTTCACCTTTTGATGCCCAAAAAAAAAAAAAAAAATGTAATCATATTTCTTTGTGCATGTGTCTGTTGTTGCGCAGCTCTTTTATCGTGTAACCGACGAACACGCTAAGAGGGCGGAGCTTCATCTTGTGGGAATGATCTGCTACACCAGCCGCCACTATTGTGCCTTTACCTTTCATACCAAATCCTCCAAATGGATCTTCTTTGATGATGCAACTGTGAAAGAGGTAAAAAAAAAAAAAGCATCTGCTAAACCTCATCAGGCTTACATGTTGCTTATGAGTTGTTATGCCATGGTCGGGTGAATACTCGATCCTGACTGGCCACAGGGTTTTTATTAAAAAGTGATAACGGACACATAACAAAGAAGTTCTGGTCAAACAGCGTGAATGTTCAATGTTATTGCGCTGGCCTGTTGGGGACCGAAGTCAAAGAAACTTGGAGCACGTGCCTATAGATAATTTTTTAAATAATTAATGAAACAGGATTAAGTTATTTACCAGGATTAAAATACTAATGATTGATTTAATATTCATTTCTTGCAAAAGTGACCATGCTAGAAGTGGGATAATGCCCTTTGAGGTGTCCATTGTCAGAAATGAATGGACTAAACCGAAACTTCGTATTGGATGTTTAATTTTTGATACTTAACACCTTGTTGTGCATTATCCCTTACATATTTTAGCTTCTGATTGTAAGTTGAAAGTATCACCTAAAAAGTTTTAGGTGGCCTACCAATAAACTCCTCTTGTGACAAAATTTAACAAGGAGAAACCGTCAAAAAGTTTCCTTCTACTTGAAACCTGAAGGACATGTACAGGTTCCTCTTAAACAATTATTTACATACTGGATTTATTATCATTATAACAACATATTCAACAACATCACATAAATCTTGGCATGTTTTTGTAATATTTTGCTCTATAATTTGTTTGTGAATGACTTTTCTTGGTTTTTACCATCTCTCCTGTCACTGCTGTTTAAAAGTGAAGCATTTATTATAATAAAGACTTAATAAAAAAATACTTAGATCAGCTTTAATTGTTTTTGTGTTTTTCCTTGAAAGTTGTTTAAATATTTTTTAAGATGGTTTATTGAGGATGTGTGCGGATGCATCTGTGTGTGTGTTCTGAGTACGGGAATGCCTTTTATTTCCCATGTGCACCAATTTCTTTGGGGCTGTACTGCAGTGGCTAGCTGGCTCTGCGTCAGTGCACGAGCTGCTTGTGCTGTGTGTGCAAACCCCTCCCGAGCAAGATAAGGAGGCGTCCGCTCAAATCCATACTTGCATGAAAACTTGCCAACATTTTTGCCTTTTCTGAAATGCCAAACTAGTGAATGACTGCACCAGCATCCCTACCTATCTGTTCTTTCCTCCAAACTTAAAGAAAAATCTTTAAAAGATTAAACTGCAGTGAGAATGTAGAAAATTGTGAAATACGCTTTGCTAAAAGTATATAATTTTTTTTTTTTGCCTATTTGATATAAATGATTTCAGTTTCATTGTTTGTTGTTACCCCCCCCCCCCCTTTTCTCCTCTTTTCCTTTCCCTGTCATTTGCTTAATTAAGGAGTGCACGAGCATCTGTTAGCCTGCAGCCTGCCTTTGTGGCGCCTTAATGGCGAGACGTGCACCTCACTTGAGTTAACAAATGCTATTGTACAAAAAAAATGTATGCCAAAAAAAAAACTTGACATCTTAAAAATACCATCAGTGAGGTTTAAAACTTTAGTTTGGGTTTTTTTTTTTATATTGAGAATTATTCATTTTTTATTTTAAGATGCAATACTTTTCTACCCAAAAATCTATGTTTTTTAAGAAGAAAAAAAAACAGAAGTTGGTCTTAGCTTCATTAAAACTTTTTTTCCTATTGTAGGTTGGCTCCAAGTGGAAAGATGTGGTCACCAAATGTATCAAAAACCACTTTCAACCTCTCCTTCTTTTTTACTCTAACTTTGATGGGAGTGCCATAACCACAGAAGATGCCTCAATGCAAAACGTCAGCCATTCTCACTACAAGGCCTCGGTCAATGATGAAGTGCATGGTATAATTACACCTTTTCTTACACCTAAATGTGTTGACAGTCAGGATTTTCTCAGGTTTTTTTTTTTATTTTGCTGTAGTCAATACATTATAAAGGTAGAATATTTCAGATTCTGCAAAAAGATGTATTTGTTTATTTTATTGTAGTTTTGTTAAAAAATAGTACTTCTACAATAGCCTAACTTATAAAAATGCCCACACCTTTACATACTGTGGACATGCTGGAAAAAATAATGAAAAAAAAGAAAAAAATAGGCTGTTTATTTCAGTTTCTATCGCTTACATGTGTTGTCGGGCTAGAGGATAATTTGCTACCAGCTAAATGTCTCTGCCCAATGGATTACTCATCTCTGGATTTGTGTGGTTGGAGAGGTTATTATCCGTTTTAAAGATCCTCCTCCATCTCTCCATGCTGGCCGTGCCCCAAGCCGGGGCAGTTCATCAGAACTGAGAGGGAATCTGACTACATTTTAGGATGTTTAGGAACCGATCAGAGCTACTGCGTTCAAACTATCGTTAGATTTCAGGTGATTTGTTTATTTTCTACTTAATAAATGCTTTTATTTCTTTTTTTTTTTTTTTTTTGCAACTGATGGAACAGAGTTTGTTTTGATTTTGAGTGTTTGTATTCTATGCAAATCAGTTTGTTTTTACCTGGAATAGCTTCATTTAAATGCGGTTCTTATCCTTCTCTGCAGGTCACGAGTCTCCAGTTTTATTGCCCAAGAAGCTGGAGCTGACCAGAGAAAATCTGAAGGCTGTGCTGGGCCACGAAGCGCACAAACAGAAGACCCCTTCCACTCTCAGCAGGGGCAGTGCTCAGAACAGTGGAGGACGGGGTCTAGGTAAATAAGTGGATTATAAAAAATAAAACAAGTTTAGTGCATATATTAACAAGGATATTATAGTTAAATATAACTATTTTTGATGGTAAAAAAAAAACTGTTTTCTTTGCTTTTATCTTAAAGATTTGCATTTTATGTTTGTAGAAAAATGACTTAATGTCTTAGTTTTAAGTTGAATTTTTGTTTCTGAGTGAATCAAAACAGATTCTAGATCTCTTTTGAGCACAAGTTTGCAAAGAATTGGTCAGTTTTCCGCATATTTGAAAGAGGAAAAGACACCACAGCCCAGTTTTTATTTTCTAACAGTCTGAAGCTATGAATGCCCTTGAACTGTTCATTGTTGCCTTTCCCTCTTTATTGCTGCTGAAAGGGAAGCCTGCGAGACAGAATCATGTCAGCAGTAGCTTGCAGCTTTCACGACTCGTAAAGTGGCTTTTGAAATTGCTCTTTATGTTTATTTGTTTAGACATGTCTGGTTTTTGGAACTGAAAATCTGCCAAAATATCCTTGCAAAATCCCCAAATGTTTTCGTGTTTGTTAAAATGTTTTGTTTTGTTTTGTTGAAATAGCGCTTTGTCTCCAAATTTCACACGATAATCAGTGTTTAGTAACATTTAGTAACACAGTAATATTGCGTTTCCCTCCCCCTGCTTCCTCTCCCCTTATGTAGCAGAAAATCTACCATATACATCATCCAAACGATGTGCGGTAAATCACCTCTGCCTACATCTTCAGCAGCTGCTTGGTGCCTCATAGATTGTGAGGAGGCAGAAAGAGAGCTGAACTGAGGTTAAAAGGCTTTACATGATGCCTGTGGTAGTTGAAATTTCCACTGGGTTCTGAAAAGGATAAAATAAATGTTTTTATTATTACGGTTTACCAAAGTCCTGGACTGCAAGTGTCATATTATATTCACAATACTTCTGTCTTACATGCAACATATTCGAAAACTTACCAAAATTTACACACACCTAGTACCAGATGAAAAAGAGTTTTTTGTGCACAATGAAAGACCACCCCCAAAAATGATGACATCACAGCTGTAGAAACAGTCAAAAAATGAATGGGGCCAAAATCTCTTATGGAGCTAAAAAAGCAAATCAAACCAAAACGCGTGTGTTGAGGATATCCAAAGGATATGGGCACAGGACCTACGACTGGGTGGCCATTTTGTGGTAAAGTGTGAAATACTATGATTATCGCATTTTCTCACAATATGGGAAAAGGAAACTTTTGTTTGCATGATCTTGAAGAAATATCTCTTTTATACCGCTAGGTCAAGACCACAAATTCAACTGAAGTGACCTTCAAAGAGGGCGCTATCTTGAATATAAAAAAAAAAAAACACACTTTTAGTACCAGCTACGAATTTAAACTCATCCTAGGAATTTTGGTCAATCGCCTCCTAAATCCTTGATCATTACTGGGAAACTACTAGAGGAAGTGTTAGATTTTGAACGGCGTTAGCGTGGTAAGCTTGTAAAAGTGGCATTGCCCTGTAGCTCACGCTTCATGTGAAAATGTAACACATGAATTTTGGCTGAGACTGAATGAAAGGATATGACATACAATATGTGCCTGTGGTTGACAAAAAATCTCAGTTGCCAAGGAAATTCAAAAGTTTACTTTTACTGATTCTTCTAAATTTATGTAGACTTGTTTGTCTCCCCCACGTGACCAAAAAACTAAATGGTTGGTATGGGAATAAAGCAACAAAAAAGCCACTATTTTGAAAAGTGTTTTTTTTTTCCTTGGTAAAGTTGTCACATGCTGATACACAGCTTGTATCAGCCGTTCAGCCAGTGATGGAGGCTCAATGGGGCGGCAGAGACTAGTAGCGTTTGTGGCCATATATCATAGTTCTCGACTTCATTTCAAAATCAAATCAAATAAAAATTTATTTGTATAGCCTGTAATTCAACCATGGAAAAGATGAAATTATGCAATGTAGAAATCTGGCTTTGTACTGAAGTGGGGAAATGATATTTTGGGGACCTGTCCACACCAGTGCCCCCCACTCAAGTTCACAGAATACGCTACCACAGGACCCCCCAGATCTAAGCCAACAGCCAGACCTGGGAGATCCCACTGCAGCGACCCTGTTCGCTAAGAAGGCTCAATCACTGATGTGGAGGATCCGTCTGAGGAAAACTAAAATGTAAAAGGAACCAAATAAATAAAAATTAAAACAGAGATAAATAAATGAATAAACTGATAATGAAAGACAGATATAAAACAGTAAAAGTGAATACAAAAATATCAAATGAGGAAAAAGACGAGATAAAATAAGGTCCTAAATTATAACTAAAAACCAGATTAAAAAGGTAGGCCTTGAGCCTTCCTTTAAAAACATCAACAGTCTCTGCAGCCCTAAGACTCTCTGGGAGGCTGTTCCTCAAAGGAGGTTCATAACAACTGATTGAAGCCTCGCAGTATGTTTTAGTTCAAACTTTTGAATAAGCAAAAGGCCTGTACCAGAGGACCTCAGTGGTCACAAGGGCTCATACTTTAAAATCATATCAGATAGATATGACAGCCCAAGACCACAAAAACATTTGTGAACCAGTGAAAGAACTTTAAAATCAATTCTGAACTGCACAGGCATCTAATGCAGCAATTTTAAAATCAGTGTAATGTGTTCCCGCCCCCGGTCCTCGTTGGCACACGTGCAGCTGAGTTCTGTAATAGTTGAAGGTTTTGTTTTTTGTTTTTTTTTTAAAGGTTTTTTTTCACACCAGGAGAATCAATGTTTGTTGCAGACTGTAAAACGCATACCTTGTTTTTTTTTTTCTTCCTTAGTGAAAATCGGCGTAACTGATCCCAGGAGTCGCCTCAGGGACATCTCTAAAGAAGTTGCCCACAGAGCAGGAGAGCGGCGAGAAATGCATTCGCCCAGAAGAGATGCTGATAGAAGTGGTCAGCAGAGGCCCGATCCGCGCCACAAAGGTGGGTCGCTGTGGTCGGTGGATCTTTGGGAAGACAAGCACATCGCACACATCAGGGAATTTATAAAGCGCTGAGATGCAAACAGATAAATAAATAAATCAAGCCTTCCACTTACTTACGTAACATTTACTTTTGGAGCAATGGGTCAGAAAGGGGATTAAGTACTGCATCTGGTGGAGCTATCCTTGATCCTCTTCTCTCATAATCAGAGCCTTTGGTTTCCTGCACAGCAGTCTGCATGTCTCTTAACAAACGAATGCACCAAAAAAAAACTCAAGTTGATGCATAAAAGAGATGACCGATTGAAGATAAAGAGGGAGATTAATGGCAGTCCCTTTTTCTGTGTAGCGTTGTGTTCTCTGTGCTGCATTGATTGGTTTGCTCCTTTACTGCACTGCTGCTTTCAATTAAGTGACCATGTAGGGATTATGGCGCAGAACTTGTAACATACATCAAATCCAGGAGGAGCACAGCTGGAGTTCACAACACTTACACTAAAGTAACTCCTTTCTGGTTTTATTTAGATGCCCTTTAGGAAGCACTCGGTGTCCTGATTCACTCTGGAAAAATACAGCATAGTGTCTCCTGACTGTATACTGACGACAAGATTTGTTGAAATCCACGGCATTGTTTACTTTTAAAGTAAAAAAAAAAAAAAAAAACCTAAAAGTCTTTAGTCTGTGTTACAGAAAACTGTCAGGAATGGTTTTATCATGGCAAATAGACTGGAGAATCAAGGAAAACTCTGCATCTTTGTGGAAAAATCTTTTAAACACCCACGTTGATCATCTTTTGAGCGTTTTTTCATGTGTTCCTAGTGGTCTTTTTATCAAGCTTATGCTGTTTTTAGCCAAAATCAAAAATCCTATGCCATTTGCGAGAGCTTGTGGCCTGCCCAGCATATTTTTGTCTGGTCCTGATTCACAACAATTTTAGTAAATAAACACTCAGAAAAGTAATTTTAGTCTTGGCTATCCTAATGTATGTCTTCCATAATCAGAAAAGTGTGTTAAAAACACAAAGAAACCCCACATTTTTATCGGATTGGGACTCTGAAGTGAGAGAAAACTAAACTAACTTTTTGCTTTCCATCAGGTGGTGTTGTTCAACTTGGGATCAGGATGATTTATTGGCTTAATAGTTAATTATCTGCATCTTTAAAGTTATAAAAACACTGACATTGATTACCCATACTGCACTTGCATGTTTAGCCAAACATAAGTCATGTTTTGAAAAATGAACAGCTTTGCTATGATAGAAAAACATAGAAATATTTGTTTGGATCATAAATACCTCAGCGGATGCTTTTGCATAAGCTGCTTCTCCTTGTGTGCACTTTATGAAGGACAATCCAGTCTTGTCGTAGTTGTTTGCGGTGGTATGTGAAAACTAAATGTCACTAGCTGCATGTGTTTGACCTACTGCATGACCTCTTTTTCACAGTTTGTGTCGAGACATCAGCATAGTTGGTTTTAAAGCTGTGGATCAATTTGTTTTAGCATTATTATTTAGATTTCCATAGCGCATTTCATAAAAGAAATGTCTAAAATCGAGAAAAATGTAGTTAAATGGTTATATTTCATGAACACCTTATGTTATAACGGTGTAGCGGTCATATGTGAAGTGGAGGTTAAACTGAAATCAGACGTTTTTAGTTCTTTTGGTAAGAAATTTGGTTTTGAAATAAAAGTGAGTAACTTCTGTGCAGGGACTCTAATAAAATCTCTTTTACACCCAGATCCAGGTCAAGACAGGCAGTACTCTCGCTCTGCATCTCCTCCCGAGAACGGCTTCAAACACTTGGAGACTCGACTGTACAGCAGCCAAGGAAAAGGTCCCATCAGGACTGAGAGAACGTCGCATCTTGGCGGTGGCTCCTCTCATGAACCTCCGCGCTCCCACTTGAGGGCCCAAGCGCCACCCACTGTGACTGTTGTAAGAAGTGGCCATCACAACCGGAGGCTAGATCAGCACTCCAACGGATATGACACGGACAGCAGCCAAGATTCCCGAGAACGTCACGGAGGGAACGGCCGCAGCAGGCCCGGTCGCCCATGGAAGCCCATGCGGGAGGCGCTGAATGTAGACAGTGTTATGAACTTTCGAGCCGAGGGAAATCCGTTGAGCAAAGAGCAGAGGCACCACAACCCCCAGAGGAGACCCAGGAGTCAGTCCCCGTCGCGTGACAAGGAACGAGATTATGCCTGGGGAGCTCGAGAAGAGCAGAAACCAAAGAGCCTGATGACCATTTATGAGGATGAGCAGAGGCAAGATATCAGTGGCAGCCGCAGCTCACTGGACTCCGATAGTCGAGGGGGCTACAGTGACAAGGAGAGATCGAGGGGTTCAGCAACTCTGAAAATGCACGATAACTGGAAGATCCAGAGAACTGAATCTGGGTACGAAAGTAGTGACAGACTCAGCAATGGCTCAGCAAACCTCGACTCGCCTGTCGTAGACAGCGCGTCTGCCAAGGACCTGCCACCCATACCCGAGCTCCATCTGATGAGGTATGATACCCCATCAGGCCTACATTTGAAAAAGCAGTTGTTATCATTTTTGAAAGAAACAAACTGTTTTTTTTGCTGCTTATAGGGATCATATTCCCCAGAGAAAATTTGACGATTTGATGACTGACGTCATGCACTCTACATTTTCTTCTGGTAAGTGGCTTCATCTGTGTAAAAACACATTCCAGCAATGCAAAAAAAAACGAATCCTCATTTAACTCCTGCCACTTTTCCACAAAGGCTTAGTAAAAAGAGGGATTCTCTTGTGCTGGGAATGCATGTGAGGTGAAGATAGCATCCAGCAGTTTTCTTGATTTATTATCCCTTAACTGGTGTTGAGGTCAAAGTCGAGTGAAGGATTACCCTTTGGTAATTTGTGTGTTTTAGTATCTGACTGGTTAACCTTGACCTTCTTTTTCCCCTGTAAGGTTTAGATTTGCATTAATATTTATTTCAAACTCTACTAGTTTAGTTTTTTTCAGCAGAACAGCATTTAAGAAATGAATGGTAAGCGTTCTAAAAATATTCTTTTTGAACTTGCCTCCATCTCTAGTTTTTAATTATGGAAAGAAACCAGAATTAGAAAGACTTGCACCCTTATTTAAAACTTTTTCACATGTTAAAGAAATATGTAACAGGCCAACATAAGCCTAAAAAGAATCAAACTTTTCTCATTATGTTTCTCAGCAGGAGAACACTAAATGAATTCAAAATTAGAGCTGGCGAGGTTTGAGTTCCCCTGCCGTGCTTTGTCATGCAAAAAAATGCTACAAATGAACCTGTCACGCATCAATCTTAGACACGACTTTTATTCAATGCTACTTCATAGCATTTTTGCTGTCAGATTATGTCATGTTTTTGTTAAACTTGCTGAGTTTAAAGGTGAACAGTTGTGATGCGTTTCCCGCTTATGACCTGCAGCACACTGGAAAATGATTCATGTAAAAAGATCCACTGCAATGCCAGAAGTATTCACTCACCCATCCAAATGATTGATTGGTATCATAACAAAGTGGAAACTATTGGAAACAGCAGGCATGAAGTGGTAGACCACATAAACTGACCGAGACGGGTCAGTGAATTCTGTGTTCAGAGAGGGTCATGGGATGGGCTTCCATAACTGAGCAGCTGCATCCAAGCCAGTCATCACAAAGTGCAATGCAGAAGCACAGCACTGCAGACTCTAATGCTACGTTCACACCAAACAGGTGATGAGATCTCAAGAACGTGCTATACAGGCATACTTGAAAGTGCTTTTAGCATACACTGGACTGTCTCTACCCAAGACTAGTGAATGTACCTACAGTTAGAAGAGGTTTGGTGCGAAATATCAAAGTTTGTGTAAATCTCACTAATCTTGCTCCAGGCCTCTTTCACAGCTCTGTTCCCATAAATGAAAGACTTGGTTCATATGCAATAATTCCAGCTGAGCACAAATTGCAATTATGCATGTCTCCTCCCATGTTCACTTTTCAAATGGTTGGCATTTCTGTGAATCAAAAGGACACAACCCATATGTCACTACCAAATCCTAGTTTAAAGTTCAACCAGTTTAACTTCAAACGTGTGTTAAGTGGCTGCATGTTTTGTACGTTGATCTTGAGAACAGAACTTAAAAACTCGCTTAGCAAGCATGAATGCAAAAGTTTTGAACGCAGACGCGTGAAAAGTGCATCTACGGGTGTTTACTTGGACTTTTCTTTGAAAGTGGTCGCTTGAACGTGCGTTTCCAACCCCGGTGTGAAAGCAGCTTAAGAGCGGTGCTGAAATGTTCTCTTTCTATTGGTAATCTGACGAGTCTGGCGAGTTTGATTTTTGCCAGGAGAACGATCCCTGTCTGATAATGCCAAGTGGGAAGTTAGGTGGAAGGAGTGTAATGGTGTGGGGTTGTTTTGTAGAAGCTGAGCTTGGCCTCCTAGTTCCAACATAAGAAAGACTTGATATACTTGAGAAAGGTTCACACTACAAATTTTGTGGGAAGGGTCTGGGGTTGTCCCCTTCCTTCCCAACACAACTGAGCATCAGAGAAGAAGATGGCCCATAAAGACATGGATGAAAGAATTTGATGTGGAAAAACTTGCCCAGCTTGTGCAAATTCTGGATCTTAACTGAATATAAGAGCTTTGGAAGGAGTTAGAGCTCAGACTGTGAGCCACACCTTCTTATTAAACATCACTGTTTGATCTGCTTCTGAAAACATGGTCAAATGTTCTGAATAAACACTCATGAAAAACTATTTCTGATGTACAGTATAGAGCAGTATATCTATGTCCTATAATCATGTTTATCTTTTTTTGGTTACATTAACTTTTATTTATTACCCTTTCTTCTTTCTTGATTTGTCCCTGAAGAATAAAAGCCAACATTTATCTAATTTTACAAACCAACGTTGTGCTGAACAACAAACATATTTAGAGTCAAGTTTATTCATACACTGCCCCCTACTGCCTTTTAACAGGTCATGTCAGCTCTTTGGAATATTTTTTTTTCCCCAGTAAAACCTGCTAATGCAGTCTTTTTTTATTCTACCTTTTTATTCAAAGAATTCTTTTAAATTTTAAACTGAAAATGTTAGAATTTAGTCTCAAAGGACAATTTACTGCTGACTTATTTAAGATCCATAAGGTTTTTTTTCCTGAATGCTGGTTGCACATTGTATTGACAAGTTGCAGTAAATGTGTCAAAAATTGACTTGGCCTTAGTTCAGTGATGTGAAAATGTCAGGAGCAACATTTTTTATAGAAGCATGAGCAAATTTCAAGAGACGGAAAAAGTTTCTATAATCGTCTAACAGGAAGGCTTGTCAATCGGGACTTTACAAGGAGAATTTTTTATTGCAATGACAGCAGCAGTTTTTAGCCCCATACAGCCATTCGCATCATACACACATTTCTGAGACCCCCCCCATCTCATTAGCTTGACCAAACTTTCCTTTGTATAGAGCTTGTTATGCGTTTTCTGTACTGTAGTTCATCATCATTCCACTAGTGGCAGTAAAAGGGCTCTTCAGTCATTTCAAAATGGCTGCTTCCATTACATCTTTTGCTGTCTTTTTTAAAAAGTTTTGTTAATTTAAAAACTTAATGGTGAGAATTAATATTCATTTTTAAAAATGACTTCTGGCTGTATTAAAAGAATTTAAATATCTATTGATGACTGATTCTTTATAATACAGTTACACTATGTTAAAAATATGTCTCAAATTTGAGACAGTGGGTAAATAGGGAACTTTTTTCCTGAACACTCATCAATATTTTTGCATCTTGAACTAACACTATCACAATTGATACTGCAATATATTCCATATATCATAAAATAAATTAAATTACAATTTTTTTGTCGATTTCTTCAAGGGACTCAATTATTTGATGTAGTGAGATTTACGGGGTTTAATGTCTAATGTTCCAGAGTATTTTTCTCAGGTGGCAACTGTTTAAATACAGTTTTAGGAAAAAAAAAAATTAAATGAATATAATTGCTCTTATGTTTTCTGACATCCATGTTGCAATCCTAAATGTGCAAAAAATGCATAAAATCTTAAACATTTTCAATAATAAAAACAATAAAAATGCAACTGTGAAAATACAATTTTTATTTTCTATAGGACTGATGCAACATAACAATCTGGTTGACATTCGTTTCTTTTTTCCAACCCAAATACTTTAAAACTAATGGTATATTATAACTTCATGTGCTGTATGTGATCATATCTTTGTAGATACAGCATGATTACAAAATAATGCTATTTTGGAGAAGCATGTTTGGAGGATGCTTCTTCACTTATTTTCTTTAATGTGTGTTTCTTTCCAATTCATTAGTCTAAACGTACTGTCAGCTGACTTTTTGTTACCCTGCTATCTGTCAATAACTGATGTGATAATAGCAAGAGTTAAAGACACTGGATAATACATGTTTCTCCTAGACTCTTTGGATGCCTGTTTTCCTTTTTGTGCATGCGAACATCTAGGAGTAATGCAGATGGCTAGATAGAATTTGTAATAATTTTTTTACTAGTGGCAGTAACATTTTTACACATTTTTTTGAATAAGTACTCTCAAAAATATCTCTTCATTTGATCTTTTAAATGCCCAGTCCAACATAAATAGTGTTTTTATAGCATGTTCTTATAACATTTTTGTGATCATGGAGGACATATTAAAAAAAATAAAGCTTAAAATTGCATTTCTGAGTTTTTTTTCTTCCCAAATTGTTGTTATTCAGGAGCTGAAAAAAGCAGTTTGAAACAAGCTTATTTGTGATGTTGAAAATACCGATAGGAGGGGGGGGTTTGCTCTGGGCCAAAGATCACGCCTACAACTCAGAGGCGAATTTCTAACATACTACTGCCGCTCTGTAGGAACTATGTTCTGGAAAATGACAGGCTTCTTGAATTTAGCAAAAGTGGCTTAGTCGTAATAAAAACAAACAAACAAAAAAAAAAAGAACGCTTTGAAAATAGCTCAAAAGATGATTGAAGTGTTTGGTGAAGAAGAGTTTCCAGATAATTTCTGTAATTTAACTTTTTGGGAATCCTGTTTCCAAAACCAGGCTTAAGAAATAAATATCATGGTAAAACATAGATAATAAAAAGCTAAATGTGTAGTCTGGATCTGTATCTTTTTTATCCTGGTCTTAAAATTTTGTTGGCAAACCTTCCAGTTTATGTGGATGGAGTAGACAGAATGCTTTTTGAACTGTGCATCATCATTTAAGTTTATAGTGTGGGTTAAGGAAAAACTTTAAGTATATTTAGCCAGGCCCCAAACAGTAACATTGTCTGTTGTCAAAAGTGTGATGCTGCCATCCAGTTTTCGCTGTCAAAGGGCCTCAACCGGAAACGGTGCTCAAAGGAACGTAGGGATTTTCCAAGTAAAACATTTTCTGTTATATTGTTACAGTTGCTTGCCAACTTTGCGGATGAAAGACATTAAATTGTGGATGCCCACATGGACTTAGTAACTTAAAAATGCAATAGTTGGTGTGGAGGGATCTAAAGTCTGGAGTCTGACCCCGGCGTAATTGCATGCCAGCACAAAGGATTTAGCCTCTAATGCTTTCTGAGAGCGCACAGGGGAGGGAGGACAGGGTATGCTGACGCATCGCAGATGGTAGTCATCCTCTCCCTCAGTCAGCTGTCGTCTGTCATAGGTCTTGTAAATCACACTACCGTGCTAACCCATACTTGAGGATTTGTTTCTAAATTTGTGTTCTGACCCGAAATGTTAAATCAGTTTCTGACAGCATGATTTGGCAGCATCATTCAGATACATCTTGTTAGAGGAAGTCTGGCCCAAACCGGCCGATAACCTATAGCTCTGTCTTTGTTAGTTTCTAAATCAGTCTGAGTTATTTCAAGGCCCTAGTTTTGTCAATAGGACTGCTGTTCCCGAGCCGGGACTTGAACCCAGACTCTTTTTTTAAGCGGCCACGCACTTTAGCTGGATCAAAGTGGTACACTCGGGGCCTCGGGGTGATCTGCCAGACTAGCTACTATGATACTTCCTCTCCCAGCACCAGATTGAGGCCCTCATCATGACCTTGTGTTAGATAACATGTTTTTGCTGGGGAGACACGGGAGAACAAATATTGTATTCATGTTCTGGGACACATGCACACACACAAAAAAAGCTCACTCATTGCACATGCTACTCGGTTCTGCAACACCTGGGTTTACTAATTATTGTTCAGTCAAATAAAGCACTCATGTGAATGTGTGTTTCAACCCTTAGGTGAACCAGGAAGCAAATCTCCTGATCTGCATGACATCCGGAAAGACCGTTTGCAAAGGTAGCAAACGATTCTGATAACAGTTATTGTTGGATTTTTAGGTTTTAATGAAGTCAAACAAAAGTGTTTATTCTTGTATTTTATTTTAACAGAGCTAGAGCCTTTAGGTACACACCCGGGATCCGGGAAAAGAACAGTGGCCTGGAGAGTGAACAAGACGACGATGCTGATGACAGACGTTCGAGCCCCATACCTCCTTACTTAGTGAAGACCAGCAGCTCTGAATGGAACAGCTCCGATGACCTTACCGGACCTTTCTCTGAGCAAGAAGAGACTGGGAGCTTCCACGTAGACCCTTTCCCACACAACTACCCACCATCTCTACCCCCAAAGACTTATGGCAACTTTAACGCTATGGCATCTGGCTCCCTCCCACCAGAAGTCCCAGCGCGGTCGTCCCCCCTCATTGAGCCCAGAAATGGCCTCTCGCACACCATCATCAGACAGTGGATCGAGACCCCTGCCGAGCACAGGCTTTCATCAGACACCAGCTCCAAGTCGGGGTCGTCGGACCAGGAGCGGAATGATCTGTCAGCCAGTGAAAGCGACGACAGGTTGCCCAGTCCGAAACCCAGCTATAACGATGCCGCAGACCCCCCAACTTTGTCGGGGAAGGCGCATCCCACCACCTTCTTTTCTGTGGATAGCTGTATGACAGACACGTACCGGGCTAAATACCATAAGAAGCCTGTTTTTTTCATGAAAGCTGAGGAACATACATCATCAGGGGAGAGCGACGTGGAGGGAAGGGGCTTCGGTTTGGCAAATGTTCAAGCACTGGACTCTTCCAGAAGCAAAGCAGATTCAGGTACGTACATATGTAGTACAGTTTGCTCAACACCACAGATTAAGCTACTTTACAGTTTTATAAATACTGACTTGAAAAGTAATGATGTTTGATTCCTTGGCAGGTTTTTCCACAACAAAGACTAAAACTACTGCAAAATGGAATCCAGTTACCCCAAAAGGACTTGATGAGCATGGCTTCCTATGATTGATGCAATGTGAATGAACTCTGGAGGAACTGCTACACTGTTTGACTTGACGTTCAAGGAAGGGACTTTGGAATATAAACTTGGATGTGAAACTGGATGCGAAAGAGATTGTAGAAGGATAGCAGGTGTCTGTAGCTAACTACCTGGATACTAAAAGCTTTAAATGCAGAAGTTTTACACACTAGATGCTAATGCTTAAAAGTACATTAAAAATCAATCATAAATGCTTTATAGGAGATGGGGAATTTGTCAAGAATGTGTCACATAAAGCCACTTTACCACTCATGAGATTAAAAAGTTTCTTCTTCAGTGGGAGAGAAACGCCTTTTAGTTATTTTCTCATGTATAAAGATTTCTTGTATTTGAATACCTCTTTCTGTTTCAGTGTTATTCTTTGTTTGCCCCAATTCTATCTTTGTGACTTGGTATACCTATCAATTTATGGATTTTAGCGATTATCCACAGGTCTAATGATAGTTGGGAAAGGATTTCTCTGTACATTTTGGAACATAATGTGAGTTCTCAAATGATTTTGGCGCAGTTTAGAAATTAATCCACAATTTTTCATGTAAACGTGCATTTCCAGATGTTCTTATTGGCTTTTATCCAAAACAATGTGTTTGATTGGAGTTTAATGACCTGCCAACAACAGTGAAGCTGATCTATTGCTTAAACCTATACCAAAGAAGGTTTGATACAACAAAGCCACTTATAAAACGCAGAATGGACAAAAATGGATGATTTGGTCGATAAAGGTGTCAGATTAGCCTCCAATATGTATTGTCTTAAGTCTATGCACTGCTCTTTTAATGGATGACTTTCTTAAACACTCCTGATGTTTTTATCGTCCTTGTCTTTAGTGGAATCTTGGGTTTGCTAGAAGTTGCAAGACATACTGCTGTCCTAGCTCCACTCCATTGTAGAAACTGGTCACTTTCATGCTGAAGTTGTGATAGTGTTGTAACTGTCACTGGTTTCTTTTAGTTCATATATATATATATATAAGTATGCGCAGTGCCTTTTTGTACTTTTTTGAGGCAGGATTAAATAGGAGCCATGATTTGTACAGTTCTTTGAGTTAAAGACTAACTTTTTGTAACATTTAATTTTATTTTTATTAAAAAATGTTAAATAAACTTTTATTTAATCATACATTTGTCCTAAGTTTTGTTGTGTTTTTAAATTAGCAGGTTTCAACACACAAAAAATGTCAATGGATGTGGTTTACTGTGGGGAAAATGTAGCTGAAAAGTGGTCATTTTGTGCCCTCTGCAGGAATAAAAGAGCGTTACACAGGTAAAAATATTCACAAAATTTACAGCTGTGCATTTGTGACAAAATCACGTTGACTGTATATGACAACTGGAATGAGTGACTCCTTCCCCCCCCTGGCATTCCAAACAGGAAGTACTGGCTGGTTCCAAGAAGCCAAAATCCCATAGACTTTTACGGAGAAATAAACAGCTGTTACTCATTCTATTTGTCAAAAAAAACCAAAAAAACATTTGCTCTGATACCTGTTATTAACATGTTTTTGCTAATCCTAATAACTGTAATGCAGGTTATAAACTGACCAGTCAGATGCCTCAATAGAAGTATGTGGTCTTATGTCGAATATTTGAAACAATTGACAGATTTTGGGTTTGCCCGCATTCGTGTTTGGTGTGTGGACTTCCAACAAGCTCACTCCTGATCGTTGAGAGTAGTTGCCATAAAAACGTAGACTCAGACCGACTAGGACCAATCACAGCTTGCTTACATTTGATTCCGAAATGGCGGTTACAGTATTGCGAAAAAATGGCAACTGAATTGACTTCATTTGGCTGAAGCCAGAACTAAGCCATTTTCTATGGGTGACGTGAAGTCACACACTGTCCAGTTCTAATATACAGTCAATGCAAAAACATAAAGATGAGAAAAACATCAAAGAAACACTAACAGCTCATTTTGAGTTTGTAAACGGAAAATAAATCCCAACTTTTTTTGAACATAATCCCATTTTTGGATAGTAATATAGATACTGGTCGCTGAAAATACGGCGTAGCCCCCTCAGTCAACCTCAGAACAAAGTAATATGGACGTCACAGTTATACACTTTGTTAAGTACTCATTAGCATCTGGGGCGGCTGTGGTGGAGCGGCTGAACGCTGATCAGATGACAGGCTCTGTTCCCTCTTTGTCTGTCAATGTGCCAAAGTGTACTTGGGCAAGACACTCAACACCATATTGCAGTAAGGCGGTGTGTGTATTGATGAATTGGGCTGTGACTGTAAAGCACTTTGGGCCTTCATGGAAGTCAGAAAAGCACTACATGAGCATAAATGCCAAATATCTGACTTCCAACATTACCACACTATTTTTTTTTTTTAATTTGATTGATTTTAAATTAATATCTTTCATGATCCATTTTACAAATGAAATAGGAAAATTCATGAAAATCTAAAAACTCAGTAATCACCTTTCATATTCCTCGTTGCCATAGCTGGAGGTCTATACAAATGATTTCCTTCTATATGTACTGAAAGTTTAAAACCATACTGCATGAACCTGCTGTTTTCATTCAGAGGGTGGAAGCAGAGGACTTTGTTGAAATTGATTTTATGCAACCATGAAAAAACTTCTGTTAGAATTGACTTTTTTTCAGAAATTTCTTAATAAAAGTATTCCTTATTGTGGACCCCCCCCCCCCCCCCCAAAAAAAAAGAGAGCCTTGGAAAGGTTTTGCCAAATAAAAAGCATGAGGAGTACACTTTATCTCAACACCTGCAACACATTTCACTAAAATTGACTTTTGTAAACTTAAGGAAGATCTAATAGAAATGAGCTCACTGTAGGAAACCAAAAAGGCTTAATGTTGTCCACTTTACTTAGAAATCTTGACTCTGATGTCTTCCCTGCACCTCCTTGCGAGGATGCATCTATCATAGTTTGGTAATGCTTAAGTTTCCACTGTCTGGTGAGTGTATGAGTGTGCTGAAGAGTGTTTGCCTCTCCCCCCCATCCATCAGAGTGGGACGCGGGCTGTCAGCGCCGGCTCCTCCTCTGCAGCTGCCGTACTTCATTAGGGGCCATCAGCTCAGCTCAGTGCTCCACTGTCAGAGTCAGACTTGAGTTTTCTAATTTTTCCTCTCTTTGCATTCTTTCTGTTGCCGCACACCCCAGCCCCTTTTTCTCATCCCAACTGTCCCTCAAAGCTCACTCACACTTTTCGTTCTCATCCCGATTTCCCGCTCTGTCGACTTACCTCACTCCTTTCTTACTTGCTAAATTTCCATAGCCCCTGCCCTGATCTCTCCTCCCAGAAATGCTGCTCCTGTCTTTAAAGCTGTTGGAGTATGTTTTTCCTACAGAGGAGAAAAAATGTATAATTCTGTAAAAGAAGAAACATCACCTAGAAATCCAACATTTTGTAAGACTTTCCACAATAAAAAACATCCAGGAAGCATTAAAATGGATGGAAATTTAATCAAAAACAGATTGTAAAATGTGTAATTGGTGGCATAATGATGAAAATGCTATCTTTATTAGCACTTTTTAGAACATTTTTAAAAATATGCAAATTATGATTTTTGCAAAGACAGAAACTTCTCTTTAGATTTTTGCAGAAAATAAAATATTTTAAAGACTCTTTCCAATGAACCATGTATATCTTGGTTTTCCTCATCTGAGCTGGCATCTGGCTCAAAACTCCAGGCTCAAAACTCTGGGCCGTACTCAGAGTTTTCAACTGAGTTTTCTGACCTTCTATCTGACAAAATAAAAATAGTAGTGGGTTTTAATACTCATGTCGATGACTCTAGTGACTGTCTAGGAAATGCATTTGCAGCTTTATTAGGTAATGTTGGTTTCACACACATAAATGAACCCACTCACTGTCACATGCACACCCTGGACCTTGTTCTAACTCATGGTACAGAGATCCGCCAGCTGAGTGTCCTCCCTCAAAAATCCCATAATTTCAGATCATTTTCTAATTACCTTTAGGTTTCATTCATTCATTCATTTTCCAATCCGCTTTATCCCTTTCGGGGTCACGGGGTTGCCAGAGCCTAACCCGGCTACTCATAGGCGAAGGCAGGGGACACCCTGGACTGGTCGCCAGTCTGTCGCAGGGGCCACAATCACACACCCATACACACTCACATTCACACCTAGGGACAATTTCGAGTAACCAATTAACCCATGAAGCATGTTTTTGGACGGTGGGAGGAAGCCAGAGTACCCGGAGAAAACCCACGCATGCACGGAGAGAACATGCAAACTCCACACAGAAAGGTCCCCCAGCCAGGACTTGAACCGGGAACCTCCTTGCTGCTTGCTGTAAGGCAGGAGCGCTAACCACTGCGCCACCGTGCAGCCCAATAATCCGTTATTTTTTTAAATAACTGAAGTCAGAGCAGAACTCAATCCAGTGAACTTTGTATTGGGAGGTCAGGGCACGTCCCACTGCACCACCACATGATTCATGAGAGGTCAAATGGTAGGTTTTAATAAAGTCATTTAGAAGAAAGGTTTAAGGTTCTTCGTTGTTAACGGTTTAGAGATATATCTATATAAAAAGAAAAACTAGATAGCCGGTTAATTCGTTTTTTTTGACTAAAAACAACAGTATTCTTTGACCGAAATGTAGGGGAGGGGGATGAATTCCCTGAGGGCTTGTTTTGCTACTTTTTCATCCATGAAGTTTTGAAGAAGCACTAACAGCGGCAACAAACTGAAACTACGCTAGTTAGAGTCAGTAATGACTTGTTATTGGCCTCAGAAAAAGACTAATCTTTATTGTAGTTCTGTTAGACCTCAGCGCAGCCTTTGACACTTTAGACCACAGCATCTTACTCCAGAGACTAGAGCATGACATAGAGATCAGAGGATCTGCCCTCCAGTCGTTTGAATCCTATTTATCTGATAGGTACCAGTTTGTTAATGTAAATGATGTAAATGGACATTCCTCTCATTGCACTCGAGTTAGCTATGGAGTCCCATAGGGCTCAGTTCTAGGACCCATCCTGTTTATGCTTTCCTTGCTGCCTTTAGGAAACATAATTAGGAAACACTGTATACATTTTCACTGCTGTAATACCGATGATATACCGTTGATATACAGATATAGATGATATACCGTTGTATTTTTCCATTAAACCTGACCAGAATGACCACATAGAGAAACTTCATGCCTGCATTAGAGACATCCTGGACCTGGCTTGCATGAATATAGCCTCCAATTCCACAGTTACAAACCTAGTGGTTTTATTTGTCCAAGATTTATCATTTAAGGCTCACATATCACAGGCTTGTAAAACTGCTTTTTTTAACACGTGCAATATATCTAGGATCAGAAATGTTTTATCAAGAAGTGTTGCTGCAAAACTCATCCATGCATTTGTTACGTCTAGGCTTGATTACTTAACTCTTTGCTAGCAGCAAAGCCTAGCTCAGTATTTCAAGGTTTCCTCTTCAGTTTCTATTTTTATTTATATTTTAAGTTTTATTTTTTAGTCATTTTAAGTTTTCTTATATTTGATGCAGGGTGTCAGGAGGGCTCTATGTGCATTTTATAATTTTAATTGCTGAAAGCCTAAAAGCACCTTGCCTTACTGTAGTATTAAAAGTGCTTTATAACTAAAGTTTAGTTTGATTTATTCTGATGTAACACAATGATACAGAAAAGAAGTTCAGAAGAAAATCAGCCAGATTTTCTTTCCAGTCATTTTCTAAATAAGTTTTCACTAAATAAGACTTTTAACTTGTTATTTGTGTTTATAATTTTGAATTTTGGTAGATCTCATTCATGGAAAACACTCTGATTTAAAAAAAACACCTCATACACCTATATTTACCGTCACTGTCTCCAACTTTTTTTTGACTCCAGGACATACATTTGGTGAAGATTTGGCATTTTTCTAAGTGTAAGTGTAAGTTTCTCATTCCATGTGCTGTAGTGTAAGTCAAACCACAAGCAGGAAGGGTAAGGGTGCCTTAAAAAATTGTTTCTGTTCTTTTTTTCTTCTTTAATCATGTTTCTTTTTTCTTCTCCTTGGTAAAGTTATTTTTTTTGATAACTGATGACACAAACTGTCCTGCATAAAGGCTTTTATTTTGTTTTATCATATTTTTTTTAATTTTTAAAGCAAACTTGGCTTGTCATAAAATGTGACACTAGTCAGAAACAGTTAATTTTTTTTATTTTAACCATTCAATCTGTGAATCTAATGGAAAAAATAGTGGCTGGTTTAAATGTTTTATTTTTATTATATACGCATATTTATTTTTCTTGTTTTATGGGTAATGGAGATGTTTTTTTTTTGTTCCAAATAAATACTAACTTTAAAAGTTCAAAACTTTTAATGACAAACCAACCCTATAACATGAAATAAAAAAATGCTTGCCTCTGTCTTGCTGGTCTTCGTTGCATTTGTGAAGTGAAAATTTACGAGGGAACTTGAACGCAACATAGACTAACCACTGCATTGCAAACACCTGTGATTTTAAAACCAGGAAAAGGCAAAGGTGAGTTTTCCTTGTTTAAATTTCAGTCAGTTATGTAAAAGCTCTAATCTCAGTAGAGATTAAGAATGACATAAAATATTAGGATTTTGCCAGCAGGCTGACAGTCAGAAAAACGCTTTTATTTTTGTTTTAGTCCAGAACAAAAAATACTACCGGTATGTGAGACCTTTGTCAAGTTCAAATGAGCATTGTTCCAAATTAAAATAAACAACTATTGCATTAACTAATAAAAAAAAATTCTATTAAACCTTAACAAACAAACAAGCTGACTTTAATAATTTCTGGTTTTGAGTTTCTTTTTGGGTTTATTATGATAAGGAAAAACAAGGCTTTTGCCATAGAAATAGTGGCGAACTGTGAAATTTACAAGTTCATTCCCTAACAGTTAGCTAAGTACGTTTTATATGACGTCACCGATTTCACGAACTGAAAATCTAAACAAAACGAGTATTTTACGAAGACTATTAATAAATCCACTCTTCTGATGATGAGAAAATCGGTAATTTAATTAAAAAAAAGATATTTAAACACCCTTTTCCCCCTAAAATTGTTTAAACACAATGCATTGTGGTCCATATTGCCCAATCTAGTGAGATTTGATCCCGATGTACACTGGTTTTTCGAAGAGAATTCTGGGAAATTTCTATGGCACTTGATTTTGGAATAGATTCGTACAGTACTACAAAATGGTAAACGCACTTTATTGTGAGTAGTGACGGAATTTGGACACGGGTTTAGCATGGAACACTGCATGCAGGAAGTCGTTTTTACTTAATAGGAAATCTAAAGTTAGTTATATAAAAATGTAGAAGCAAAGAGTTTCAAACAAACATTCAAAAAGGGAATAAAAAGACCAAAAAAAAAAAAAAAAAAAGAATGGAACTACTGAAACTATTCATTACAATTAGAATTCTAATGAATAGAATAACTGAACTATATCAAATTGAATGTTACAGCCCAATAATGTCTTTTTTTGGTTTGCATTGTATGCATTTTTACATGGATATATGAAATGTTTTTTGATTACAATTACAAAAACTAGTGGAAGAAGTGGAAATGATTTCTCAAAATGTGAGCAAAATCAAGTTGGTCCATCTTAGCAAACCCTCATAAAATCTAAAACTGGCCCTTTTCCTAGAACATAAATCAAATTTTGAATTTAAAATAACATCTTTAAAATTGAACCACAAATTAAAGTGTAATTTAAGTTTTAAATAATTTTTTTTTGTTGTCAAAAGGCAAAAGGATTTTGACGTATTTCTATCCCCTAGCTCTTATGGGACAAACTATTCTACACTGTACAGATTTTGAGAAAATCTCAGTAAGATGAAGAACAAAAAACAACTTAAAACCTGGTAAAATATCATAAATGACTAAAAACAAGGTTTGAAATCTTTGCAAGTGTCAATAGCTGCAGTGTAGGTAAATCACATCTGTAACGGTGCAAACAATAATACTATTTACTTCGGTAGTAACTTATTCTTATAAATTATAAATGTTTAGATTCTGAGTAATTATTACCATAGCCCCATATAACTATTGGAAGTCTAAAAGGAGGAGTGGCCTTTCTCGAAATACAAATGTTGTTAGTTTGATCCCCAGGATTTGCAAATAACTGCTGCAAACACCCCAATTGAACCTTAATCAATCTTACCCTTTTTCAACATATTTATTAACAACATTAAACTATATGGAACAGTGACTGCATTATAAATTCATCTGGAGTCACCATTGTCAATATAATTTGTTGATGCTCAGAGAATAGAGGAGGAACTGTCCTTTCTATCCTCTAACAGACTTGCTCAGATTTGGAAAAGGGTTTTGCGATAAAAGGAAAAACAATACTTGTCGGCACTCTCGCTGACTACATGTGGTTACACAGGTCATACGAGAGGGTACAGCAGCAGTTTTCTTTGACGGTTTTACCCAACCCTTATTTTCTTCTCCTCCAGCCTTATTTGCATGTTGTGTTTCAATGGGCAATAATTAGTGGGGAGCTAAATGTCACCGTCAGTTTAATTTAAGATGTTAGGTTTGATACAAATTGACTTCCTGTATTCGTTGAACTTTTACGAGACAGAAACTAACATTTTTACTACACTAAAGAAATACAAAGCTGCACACTTTTTACTTGTTTATACTATCCAGCAAAATTTGTAAGATACGGTCTCTAAGGGCAAACAAAGCATTTGATCTTGTTGTTTCGGCAGATCAAATTGGACCATTACAGGAAAAACGTTGCTCTGAAGTGTCGGCTGAAGGGATGATCTTCATGGAGGACAGAAAAGGTTGGTGGATGCCGACTTCTTTTTCTTTTTTGTTTGCTATTGGATCACTTTGCAGAATTATGTTTCAAATTTGCATTTTAAAACATCAGCTTAATGTGAAAACTATATTACTGCCAGAAAATTTCAGAAATGTTCTTAAATTCAGGGCAACAAATTGAAAAAGCAGTGATTTTGTAGTAGATATTTGGGGTGTGTCTGGTGGGATGGCTATTTTGTCCCACTAGGGGGCATTACAGCATTGTGTTTCTATTCAGCCTCTATCAACTTTCTGCTTTCCAACACTTCTAAACCTCTTGTCACTTTTGTGAATCAAACAAAATCCGTTCCATAAAGGCTGGGTTCAGAGAAACAAGAGTTAGCGGGTGGAGTTGTCTGGTGGAGCATAAAAACAGATGAAACACATTTTTCTTTTTCGCTGCACAGAAGCAGAGTGAAGGAGGTGTCAGCAAGACAAATATTTAAATTGGACAAATAATGCCTATTACACGACTTCTTCCGGTAGTGCTGTAAACAGCGGCGGTTTGTTGCACTGTTTCTTTTTATTTTTTGCAGACTCTACGTTCCCGTCTGCTGGTTTGCCATCATTCTTGCAGGGATTCACTTACTTCCAAATGTTTTAACCCCCCCCCCACATCTAGAAAAATTCAAACCAAAGTCAGGGTCCGTGTGAACATGTTGCTTTTCTCATTGCCAGTGTGTGCTTTTGTTGCCTGCTGCAGGCATATTGTTTTCTTTAAACCTACAACAAATGCTATCAGCTTCGCTCACCTGCAACAAATCAATATCATGCAAGAAAGAGGCTGATATGCCAACAGTATAACAGGGATTAGAATGATAGAAAAACGGGCAAAAACACACAACATAACCTGGATTGCTACTTTAAGAAATGATATGACTTTTAAAAGGTTTTTAATTGGAGTTTAAAGAATTCTGTTTAGAAATTAATGCTTACAAAGTTTATTTTAAAATCATTTAAACCGCACACGCTAATGCTGTGAAATCAGAAAGGTTTCCACATTAGACAACTGCTCAAAGTGCTATCTATATTGATTTTTAACTCCTTAAAAAAGACTAGAAATTTGTTACAAACTTGCCTCCTAACATAAAACAATGAAAACATCGATTTACAATCTGAAGAAGTCTTTAAATACGTATTTGATTCAACAATCAAGATTTAAAGTCTTTTTAATTAACAGGGAAGTCCAATTAAATTCTTGCTTTGTTGTTTGCCTTGTGCCAACAAATATAATAAAATATGCAAAAACAGAAAATATAGCAAGTTACAAGAAGAAAACACAAGAGTAAAAAAAAAAGCCATAATGCAAAAAAATTAAATGCAATTTAGAAATAAAAGCAGAAATGCAATAAGTAATAAGATAATCTGGCATTTTAAAGTGTCTGCATTGTGTGCAATGAGAAACATTGTTGTGCCAGGTAAAGTAAAATAAGTTCCATGTAATGTCAACGTTGAAATTTGTCTAGAAAAAAATTCTACCACTTTGGAGATTCAAATTCTATCATTACCACAGACAATTGCATTTGATGCTGACTATTGATCTCGTCCTCCACTGGTCATTGAGGCTGCATCAGTGTCCATCTCATCTTCTCTCATCCATGTTTCTTTCCCTGTTCTTGGTCTCATCCAGTGTTTCTCTCTTCACAGTAACAATTTTGTTGAACTGAAATATGTTAAAAAAAAACCTGCTCACATGACCTCTGTCTTTGCTGTGTTGGCATCAGAAATGATCTCATTGCTACATTGCTACTCTTTCTTCTCCTCTTTCATCTTCACCAATCCTAGGGCTGGGCCATGTGGCCAAAAATATTAATCTCAGATTTTCTCCCTGCTTTTACTTTCTTTAACAAAAAATAGAAATGACAAAATATATTTAACAAAAACTATACTATTTTAACATTTTTTGGGGAAATTGGCTCTTACACAAAGTGCAACTAAATACAAGCTGTAACAATGCAGCAGATGTTTTGTGAGCTACGTCTAGCTTGAGTATTTCAACAGCCTTGAAACTGATTTTGCTGCATGTGGTTGGATGCTCCAAGTTTGTGGTCTCAAACTTGTGGTCGGTAGATAAAAAAAATTCTACAGGCCAAGTTATTACATTATTTCAAAAAGAAAAACCATAGGCGTTTGAAAAAACACAAAACAAAACGCTATCATGTTGAATGCAAAAAAAGAGGAAGTCAAAGAATAATTAAAGCTTAAGTTAAAAACTTTTTTTCCCCAAATAATTTTTTTCTAAGGAACTCTTGTATTGATTTCTAATCAGTCTTTACTCCCTGCTTTTGTCATCTTCACACTTCACACTACTCATTCTATCACAAATTAGTTGTTTCTGTTTTCTTGCTGAAAAAGGCCTCCATGAAAAGAGAGGGGTTTCAGTCACCTTTAACCCATTTTAACTGTCCTACCTCGTTTCAAACTCTAGGGGCAGCACAAGGAAGGCTTTAGACTATAATTTCAAGAATTATAAATTTATTATAAATTGTAAAATATTTGGCAAGGACCAAAAGTCAGCACTTTTAAAACCCCATTTATACAGCCCAAAAAAGTTGATTTTCTGTTAATTAAACTTTCTGTTGCTGCTGTAAGTCTATCAGGTTTATGCTCCATTTTTTTCCTGGATTACCTAAAAAATCGCTTCATGTCTCAATGCTTCATAAACCAAAACAGAGCGCTAGATTTGGTGAATAGCAGAGGTTGGGTCTGTGTGTGTGCGCGTGCAATTGGGGGTTGAGTGGGTTCTTGTTGCAGCGTGCGCCTGTTTTTCTTCATCGTTTCAGTCCTACTCTTTTTGTTTCTGATTTTGCAGTTGTGATGCAAAGTTGCGGATTATTACGCATTAATTTTATGCAGGAATTTCCCACATTATAACAGCTCAGTTTGTGGGAATTAACGTTATTATGCGCGGTACCCGCAAACCTGCAGAGAAATTCAGGACCTGATGCATACAAACACTTAATTTTATGTATACATGTAATTCTATGTATACGTTAAGATATAATTTAATGAAAAAAAGAAGTTTTAGGCTTGCATGTAAATACGTATATTTATGTATATGTAATTTTACGTCTACATGTACATATGTAGTTTTATGTATGTATTTTGATGTAAATGTAACCCTGTAATTTTATGTATACATATAAATGCGTAATTGCATGTATAGACATACACACGTAATCCTATGTATACATGTAAACACCTAATTTTATGTATACATGTAAGTTTATGTTTACTTGTAGTTTTATGTATATATGTAAACATCCAAAATTATGTAAACATAATATATGATCCTTAAAGGTAAGTTTTATTGATTGCCTTAAATTGTTTCTAACATGTAGACTCATTTGTCTTTTATTTTGTGTTAAAGCATTAACTTTAAGCCATTTTCTGTTATAGGTCGTATCAAATATGTCATTTATTCTTCTCTTGGAATCAACAATTTAGCATCATACAGCAAATTAGCATCTTATAATTTAATTAAAACTGCATCTTAAAGTGTTTAGGTCATCTTATGAATGGCTTGTTTTGTGTAAACAAAACAAAACAATAAATGCTCACAGTTTTATTAGAAAATAGGTAAAATTGCTTTGTTATTCAAATACATTTTTTTAAATTAAAAAAATAAAGGAATGTCTTATTTTTTTATGTTTAGTATATGTTTTTTTTTTTTAAATATCTAGATTCTTTGGTTGAATAAATAGTTTAATATTGTATTATGAAGATTAAAATGTTATATTTGCAAAGAAAATTGCTTATTGCATCTACATCAGTGTTTTTATTTAGCCATTAGAACCGATCCCTTTTTTCTTTTTTTAAAATCAAATCAATTTTCCTGTATTGGCAATGTTAGTTTCAAGCAAGCCAAGAAGCAAACATTTCAAAGACTTTATTTGTGGCAGTGAAACAGAAATAAACCCTCTGGGGACACTAAAGTGTCAGGACATAAAGTCTCTTACCCATTACCATATCTTAAATCAAGTAGATATATACTCAGACGAATACAAACCTGTGCAGACATTTGAGGTGTATATTTATCCAGCAATAGCAGAGCCAAAGCTTTCTCTAAATGTCTACATTCTCCGCACCGTTGCTTCATTACTCCACAAAAACACTTTTTTGGGCTCTCAAGGGTTGAAAGCAACATTTCAGTCTAGATGAAGTCTTTGAACTTGGCCACGTCAACACCTTGAGTCTTTTCTTTTTCAGCCCATTTGATTGTCTTTTTAGATTATTGTTTGATTCAGTTATAGACTTGTGCCATAAAACGGATGATCTCACATCTGACCCTAGAGTGCTCTTCAGCTTAAAGATGTTTGCTGTCTGTTCAGTGAGTAGTAGAGCAGGTTCTGGGGTTAAAGTTCTCCCACCCACATTTTCTTGACAAAAGATATGAATCGTTGGTGCTCATTTGCTTTTTAGTATCTGGCAAATATGCATGTTGCATAGTGGCTCAACAACTTTCCACTCGTGTAATCTGACTTGGATGTGTTGCGGTTTGTTCAAATGCTAAAGTTACATTAAAGACCAGAGCCTTTTACCTGGTACACCTTCCAAATGGCCATGCTCGTGAAATCTTTGTGTCCCAAAGCAGTGCTGGATGGTAAGGACCACTTTGTTTTCGCGATTCTTCTTTCTTACGGTGACTTTGAGGAAAAAAATCACTACCACTACACACTCAAAAGCTCATCAAAATTTGCACACCCACCTAGTAACCAATTAAAAATGAATTTTGAGCTTAGTGAACTAGGGTTTTCGCCTTGCAATTCCTTGTGCATCATTTGGAAGCTACTTGAGAAAAATGTTGGAATTAGAAGTTAGGAGATTTTGTACTGCGTTAATGTGGCAAGCTCACAAAAATGGCGTTCTCCGGTTGCTTGCACTTTTTGTACTGGAATATTGTGAACATTTTATACATGAACCGCCAGCTAAAGCTGGAATGTGTGCGTGGTCAACAGAAACTTCAGTTATCAACAAAAACTTCAGTTACCAAGGAAATCCAAAAGTTTACTTTTACTGATTCTTCTTAAAATGTCTTTGACGTGTTTGTTACCCGGAGTCGATGAAAGCATAAAATGGTTGCTATGGAAATTAAAACAACAGAAATCAGTTTGTCATGTGCAGCTATGACCAGGGTGGCAGGGGCAGAATGAGCTGTGTGTAGCAGCCGCTCGGCCAGGGAGGGCGGGTCAAAGGGGGCATCAATGGCAGGAGCGGGTAGCACCTGTGGATCATACACCACTTGTGACTTTAGTATTGTAATTGTTCCTTTTCTGAAGGTAAGTATTTAATACAAAAACTGAAGAAGCATCTTTAGGTTGTTTTTTATCTTTTTTTTGTATCTTCATATTACTTTGACCATTGATGTGATCTGCTCTAGATCATCAAGCTCCTCTGACTTTTATTTTGTAAAGGACTAAATTTTTGTTTGTGGTAAAACCTTAGATTTAAAGACAGAAAGAATGTTCCTTGTGATCACTGGTGGCATCATCGTTCCCAGTAAATGTTCCAGATGAGATAGTGAACATGGGTTGAAGCTTGCAGGATAGAGGACTGTTGTGTGTGCCTGAGGGATGAAATGGGGCATGATGCATTGCATCATGGTAAGAGCAATAAGCAAGAAGAGCAATGCCTTTTTGCCGTCTCCTTGGAAACATTTCTTCACTTGCAGGAAGGTTGTCAGGGATTCCAGGGGAAACATGAAGCATCTTTATGTAAAATGGTAATGTGGGGTTGAATCAAGAGAAGGAACGGAAAACTTTCTGTAGAACTCAGATTTGTTAATGCTTCAAAATGGCTCCTTTTCTGCATTCTCTAGTTTGTGCACATGTGCAAAAAGTTCTGAGTTATTTTGGAAATTGTACCAGATATTTGCTCATGGAGTCCAACTTTGATGATGAGGGCAACAATCTAGTCTCTCCTGTAGTCATTTAAGTGGCTTTAGAGTTTTTGCCATTAGTTGAACTCACGCAGGGAAGAAATCGTCTTATCTGTGGCTTCAGACCGCGGGTGCTTGTCATTTGTATTCTCTAACGTCCAGTCTTTGTGTATTTGTGGAAACAGCTTTAGGTGACACAATCACCCCATTGTGCAGACAATAAAGGCTCACAGTTTCAATTTTATTGTCTCCAGGAGGAATATTGTTATTAGTATTAAAAAGCTGTCATTTAGTGGCAATATTTTTAGCATTTTATACCTAGTTTTTTACACTCAAGGTTTAACCTGGGAAGTACAACAATTTGGCTTTGTAATGTTTTTATAGATTATAGATTATAGATTATTAAAGTTTTGAAGTTCGCTGTCTTGTTTGTATGTATTTTGTACAGTGATATTTAAGATTTGTTTAGGTTGTTTAATCTCAGTGCTCATCTAAAAGGAAGAGAAGACTCAGTTATCATAATCATGTATATCATAAACAGCTAAATTCTCATTAAGCCCCTTCATGGTGGATGGTCAATTAAATACATTTGATCCTGTGATTAATGATAATGGCAAAACTATTTGAAAACAGCCATGTTATTTGTGTAATGCTCTCTGCTCAGAGATAACCAGATTGAACATCAGAGTAAGCAATTATGCAAAAAAGCAACGCTTTAAGACTAAAGAATTATGCTACGTTCACACATGGGCATGTGATGCACATGGTGTTCATATTGGACGGTGCCTACCCGATACAGCTGGGAGAAGCTTGGTCTGAAATGTCAAAGCTGTGCAAATCTCGCAAATTTTTCTCCAGGCTTTTTCATTCTGATGTATGAAAGACTTGGTGTCTATAATTCCAATCAGGCACAAACTGCACAAACTTCTTTATAATCAATTTTCAAGTGAAAATTTATTATTTCTGGCTCCAGCAAAATGTAGTCCATTCAGTTGCCATTATTTTCTGCGATACGGATCTTGCCATTTGGAGTTGGACGACGACAGTAAGCTGTGATTGGTCCAAGTTGGTCTGAGTCGTCGTTTCTATGGCAACTACTTTTGCCAATCAGTAGTGAGCTTGGAAGGATCCGTCAGTAAAATGCTTCAAACGTTTGGAGTGGGAGCCAGCGGACACGTCATGCTTTTGTTGAGAGATCTGATTGGTCAATTTATAACATGAATAACTTGAACTACAGAAAAATATATCATGAAAAAGAAATTAGGACTAGCAAAATCATGTTAATAAAAATGTACCAGAGCAAGAATGATTATTCTGACAATGACTGTGAGATTTTGGCCTCTTGGAGCCGCGGGTCTTCCTGTTTGGATCGTGAGGGTGGAGGGATCGCTCGCTCACTAGTTCTCTTATACAGTCAGTGGTTTACATACCTGGATGTGGTCACTTGAACGCATGTTGCCGAGGGCGGTTTGAACGTAGCTTTACAGCAAAGACTTGACATTTATGAACATAAAACATTTGCACATTTAAAAAAAAAAAGTTTTTTGAAATTTTAAATAGTCTGCATTGATTGAAGTAAAACACAAAATGCCTTTTTTTTTTGTTTTTGTTTATGGGAATGGTTTTGCATTTCGAAAGCACAAACGTCCGTATTTAATCCTTGTTAGCTGCTGTTTGACTAACAACGCCCTCTCTCAATGAGCTGCTTGCTGAGCTGTGCACGTGCCCCGTCCTCTTTGTCCTTACAACAATAAGACCGTGCAGCCTCTGGTTCATGCCCACCGGCAGAAGCGAGTGGTAAATATTCTTTGACATTTGACAAAACCTTGCAGACTGCCAAACACGTGCACGCGCTGAGATGGATCACAACCCTCTCCTAAATCCTGTCTTCAAATGAATTCATTTTAGATTTCACAAATATGACCTGTGATTGCTGGTTGTCAGCGGGGGTATGAGGGGTGGGGGGTGGGTCAGCCGGCGTCTGATACATGAAATGATAGGGAAAGTGCAGTGCGTTCCCATTATCTTGTCCCTTGCATTGTAATTATCACTACTGCTCTTTCTGCACCAATGCGCCCATCTCTCCTCGCCATTGTAATCATGATTGACTGGTATGGCGGCCAAAACAGTGCAGTCTGAAAAGGCATCAGACTCAAATCTCATAACTGCCCTGCCATTTGATCTCCTCCTCCTCCTCTTTCACACTGACTGCTCCTCCATGCATCTGTCCTCGTCCTTTTTTTTTTTTAATTTTCAGGTTGAGGGGAAGTGGCAGGCGGCAAACAAAACGTGCTTGTAGACGCGTGCAGATTCGACATGCTAAAAGCGTATTGTTCTGTGCTTTCTTATGCAGCGTGACTAAGTGTAATTACATTTCATGTTCCACTCATACATCAATTCATAATACATGATTCAAGTACTGTAGAACTCTTTTTTTTTAACCATATATGAGTCAAAGCTGAAGAAAAATGTTGTATAAACAGTTTTTGGACATGGTTTTAGCTGTGCAGACGCATATACGATGCCCCTTTAGTAGCATTTTATGGCCTTCAGTTTTCTTGGTGCTTAGAAAGGCTGGAGTCTTTCCTTGCGACAGGTCTGAATGATACACCTTGTCAGAGAGGGAAGTTCATCAGCAGCCACTGAGAGTGCCATCGATTGAGCTGCCCTGAGCCCTGCCAGGTAATGGATTGGATTTATCCTCCTTTGGATAAGGGTCTGTGCATAGGTGTGCACACGGAGACACACGCATGATATCCCTCTGTGTGTATTGTAGTCGTGCCCCCTCCACACAAAATATGACGGTCACAAATTTCGCACTTTGTGTTTGCGTACACAACACACGCTGCCGGCATGTCTGAAAACTCGTTACATTCAGTGGACTTTGTGACAGTTTGGAATCAAGTGCAGTGATTTATTGATGTCAGCTGAATGGATATAGAAGAAAAAAGACAAGAAGACAGTGCTTTGATAGTCATCAGGACATTTGTCAGACATATGTCTGCGCTTATTTTATGTCCGAGAGATGAGTATTATAAAAATCCATATTTTTGTGAAACAATTAGACTCAAAACAGTTGAAATGTCTTCCTAGTTCCAAAGTATAACACTAACTCTAGCTTTCAAGAAAAATAAAACATTTTGAGAGGATTTTATGTTTTATTAAAATGTCATGGGTCGATTTTAACTTTTTATAACAATCTAGCACTATATTTTTAGAGATGTACCTAAATCATAGTTTTACTTAAGACCAACTCTTATGAAAATGGCATTATTGGTGTTTTTAACTTGTTCTTGTGGGATTTTTCTCATGATATATTAAGAAGATAAAGCTCAAAATTGCATTTCTGAGTATTTCTTAATTCAAATTATTGTGAATCAGGAGCAGACGAAAGAATACAATTTGAAAAAAAAGCGTATTTGTGATGTACAACAAGCCAGGAAGCAAGCTCTTTGCTCTCAGCAGTACATTTTTAAAATTAAACTTTACTTTGACCAGAGAGCCACAATAGAGGGGTAAAAGGGCCACAATAGAGGGGTAAAAGGGCCACATGTGGCTCTTGAGTTTCAGGTTACAGACTCCCGTCCTGGAAAACAACCGTTTTTCTTTTTACTTTTTACTAAAAACTACACAGTGATAATTAAAAACACCTCTGGGAAGAGTTTTATAATCGATCAAAAGAGGATCAAAGTGGGTCGTTAAAGTCTATCTGTCTGTCTTGTGTAAATTAGACGGAATTCAGAAATTATTGATGTCTGCAGTTTAAAATAACTCGCATTAATTGTAGAAATGTTTGGGTTTGTGTGGTCAGGTATAAAAAAAGGATTGGATTTATCATTTGAAAAAAAAAAGGGTTTCATTTGATGGACAAAGAAAAAGAAAACTACAGACATTGCTGAATCCATTTACCTTCATAATGCAGATGCAGTGTCCCTTTTATGTTTTCAGGAATACAGATGGCTGTGGTCAAAGTTCTGGTTTTTTGGTTCAGAACCTTGATGGCTCTTACTAATGACTCTGTGCGGCTGAAGCATCTGTTTATGTGAGCATTGCAGCTCACCATGTGGAGAATGTCATCTGCTGTCTGGCCTACAGCGTCAACTGAAGTCTCTGGCCTTAGGGTCAACGCATTCAATTAATCCAAAACAAAAACATCTTTAGAACTTCTGCCGTCTTTGTTTTGACCATGATCAATGGAAAGTGTGAGGCAGAAATGTGAGTGGGGATCAGAATATCGTTGCTAGAGAAATGTTGCATTGCTTCGTGACTGGAGGGATATTCATAGATGGGAGGTTTTATGGGTGCACTCAAGATTCTGAAATGTCAATGCCTGGGGGTTCTCATTTGTGTAAGGATGTAATGCCATTTTTAAGGACTCCTAATGGCTTTATGTAAAACTGTTAGGGCGGAAATTAATAGTTTTGTTATAACTGTTTTTTTTCCTCCATTTCTTACTTCAAGTTACACAATGGAAACTTAAAATTACTACTACTCCTGGTTCACTTAGGCTGCAAACTGTTACAGTCAAGGGCTCTTCGGGCACCTTTTCACTCAACTGAAAGAAAAAAGTCATGAGCAAATACAGGCTAATAGGCATAAAAGCTAATGAAGCACCCACGTACCCGCTGTTGCGAGGTAATAAGTGTACTTAGCTTTAAGGGAAAGGACATCTCCAAAGGATTTTCAGTGTGTGCCCACTTCCCCAAGTGCTTAATCATGGTGCTTGATTATGAGCAGCCATTAGGATCCTGTGAGTCAGCCCCACTTTAACACTGTAAGGAATTATGTTGTGCTTGATTGAATTTAGCATTCTCGCCCCTGGTCGACAAGAGCTTGCCAAAAGATGGCAAAAAAAGCCCACAGAAGTCTCACTCTATTGGTGTATCACTTCAAGCAAACAGGCTTTGTTGAGAGTGCCTTTTTCCAGAAAATGAAGTACTTCATGGTTTATTTTGAGTTAGCTGCCCAACTTCCACAAGTAGGAGCTGTTCAGTCATTGTCCTGTTTCTACAGTTAAGACTCTGCCTGTTTTATCAAAGGACTGGCAAAAGAAGTATTTTTTTTACGATTAGTTATAAGGAAATTAAAATTATTGGCAAAGCAACATGAACTGCAGCTTTGTTGACCTTTACTTACAATGGTCGCACAAATGCTATAAATGATGTTAGAGATCCAGAAACTTATGATCATCTCTTATAGTTGAAACACCCACTCCTATTAAAATCCTGTTTTTTGTGGGCTTTTTTTTTGCTACTTCATGGGCAACAGTCCAACCCACAACTCAGTGGTAAATTTTTAATCAACCCCTGCCGCACTGCAGAACATATGTCCTAGAAAACAACACGTTTATTTTTAAAATCAAGGCTAAAAACGGCCTAATCATTTAATATTGTACATAAATATTTCTAATATTACATTACGCTGCGTTGCATTGTATTGTGTTGTATTAAATATTATGCGAATAACAATAATTAGCAAATTCTGATGTGGAGAAAAGTGGCTTTGTGCTGTGAAGAAACATTTTTTGTTAGTAAAGTAAGCAAGTAAGGTCCCAATCATATTTTGATCTATTATAAAAACGTACCCAGTGATCTTTTGTTTATGACTGTTTTTCTCTTTTTTTTTTTTGCATTTCTGTCATTTTCTGTGACTTAGTTTCTGCAGAGCAACAGTAGTTCATTAGAAATTGACTTGAGTTGTCAGCAAGAACGTCGGCGTGGAGCTACCCTTCCCCCCCTTCGCCTCCTCGTTGCTGACAGCTCTCTATTTCAAACTTCCTGCGCTAGCTTACAGCCCCTCACACCCCCAATCTAACATTACTGGTTCAACAAAAATAGCATTATGTTAGCAGTAAGATTTTGAGCCAGATGCCAGCTCGGATGAGGAAAACAAAGGCGTAAATGGATCTAGGCGTCGTCTACAAGTGGATGCATCAGAATGGAGCAGAGCAGAGACCTTGTGGGCCGCCTAGTATATTTTACTTTACAAATACTATCTTACAAACAGCATTTTTTTGTCTGCCCTGGATTTGCTACAATTTGATTAAAGAAATACTCAGAAATGCAATTTTAACTTATTCTTAAAAAAATAATCCACTAGAATATGTTAAAAGTACATTGGAGTGGGTCTTTAATTGTGTAAACGGCTGAAGATTTATGGTTATCGACAGAATGTTAACACTGGAACAACGCTGATGTTAAAGGGTTCAATTCCCTCAGTAGTTAGAGAATGTGGTATTGCCAACATGGTGGTGTCTTTTGCTCTTAAAAACTGTTATGGTTTGACATTAAATTAAGGTCACAATATAAACAAATCCAAATTTAAGTGACTTCTTTACATTTGAATGTAAAAAAAACTGGGTTTCAGGGTATTAGTAGAAACACTTAATGCAATCCTGCTCTCTATGCCCTAAACAATACAATTACTCATAGGAGCATGATGGTGTGAAAACTCAAAATTTAGGTGTAAATGCTAGCTAATTTAACCATCAGGACATGGTTTGCCAACTTCTCTGTGCAAATACACAGCTGCGGCTCTCAGTAATAAAGTGAGTAGCTGTAATTGTGTCCCTTTTTCAAAAAAATCAAAGGAAAAGGTCAGCATTTGGATTGGCTCTTGGACAGACAGATTTACAAAAGCGCTTCTGTTAAGGTTGAATTTTAAAGTGTTTGACCACCAAAAGTATCAGTCAATGAAAAAATATTTCAACATTGGTGTAAATATGTGCTTTCAAACTATCATTCTTTTCAGCTTTTACTGTGCTATGAACAGTATTTTTTTTCTTTTGACTCTGCTCTGTTGACCTCTTGAGACTAAAATCTTTGCGAACGATTGATAAAAATCTCTTTGCCACTTTAATCCACTATCACTTCTGATTCCTCAGCCCTCTATGTGATCTCTCCGTCCTGTCCACCATTGTCTCGCTTGTCGCACCACTGTGTCACTGGGCACACCTGCTTCATCCAGCTGTCAATTACAGCACGGAATTACAGACTGGCACATAATTAGGGTACGCCTCATGCAGTGGCCCACGCTGATAATGTGTTTCCCCAGTCATTGATCAAAGTCACAACCACCCCAAACAATGATAATCTGTACACCCAGTACAAGAGTCTGAGTTTCATTCTTGAAAAGAAATAAAGTGAAACTGTGGTTTAAATGTTTGATCACTGCTATTAAATCAGTTTCAGGAGGGACTTCTTGTGCATATTTTTAAATGTTTAAGTTACATAAAAACAACCAGATCTCTGATAGAGGGTTCTGTAAAAATATAATACAACTCCAAGAGTAATTTTTTTTACCCATCTTAGGTTTCTGGCTTTCAATTATCATAACAAAAATTCCTCTCACTATGGGAATTATCCAGTCAGCAGGTATTCTGCAATATCCACGGGCATTTGCAGTGAAAATGTTCAATGCTGCCTACTCAACAACTTCGGCTATTTTGCAGTCGTGTAAGATGAGGCTTTCATTTATGTGTCAGTCCTGGGACTGCGGCAGTCCTAACCAAGTTAACAGTTGAACGTCATATGAGTCAAAGTCATTGTGATTTTATCTGGCCAAAATGTCTTCCATTATTCATCAGGCTTCAGAAGCTGCTGAGCAGAATTGAATCTTGCAGTTTTGCTTTGAAAAAGATAAATGCTATCTGTGGATGATGTTACTGCTGTATATATGAAAAAAAAAAACGGCAAAAAAGAATTAAAGTAGAACTAATAGAACAAAACGAACACTTATTTATAATGCTAATAATTAACATAACTTTTTCATCCTTAAAATGTTTCAAAGAAGAACCAACAGCGGCAACATCTCCCCCCACCCCTCACCTCACCTAGCTTAGACAGGAGGGGCACTGTACCAGGCAAAGTATTTGATTACATCAACATTTTGAGTTATTTTCTTTGTATTTTAATTATTAATTAAAAAAAAAGCCAAATCAGTGGTCTGTCAAACTGTTAACAAAATAAAATGTCATCTAAAAACAATAAATAAATAAAAACAATAAAAACAAACAAACAAAAAAACATTAATAACGATTCTAATTCAGCACCCCCTCCAGCAGATGGCACTCTAGGCGGCCGCCCAGGTTGCATATGCCTAGGACCGCCCTGCATGCAGCTGTGAGTAGGTCAGGGGTAGATGGGTAGAGTGAGGGGCATGTAGCAGCCACTCAGTCAGTGAGGGCGGGTCAGAAGGGGGGTCACAGCTGTGGGGCCGTACAATGCCTCTTACAACTTTAACGTCTTTTTTTACTTCTTTTATTTCTAAAAGAAACAAAAGTTTCTAGTTCTTTTATTTTTAAGACTGCCTTTCCCCTTTCATTAAGTTCAGTCCAAATATAAAAGTACAACTCTACTTAATGCAGTCCAAATTTTATGAACAAAATTATTTGTATTAAAGTAAGTCAGTTTTGTCAAACAGGGAAACACAAACGGATTGCTTGAGGATTTATTGTAGGTCTTAGCTGGGAAAAAAGAGGGGAAGGAAAGCCAATGCATTGGGAAACGTCTTCCAGCATTTTTTGAAACGATTCTATTTATTTTACCCAGGGATGATTTTAATAGTAATAATATTGAACAGGAGCACGCTCTCGTCTGTTATGATCTGTCAGCAACTTATTTGTAGAAATACATAAACACATTTGCCAAAGAAACAACTTCATTTACCTTTCGCCTAAAGATTTTTTTTACCTGTTATGTCTGCATTCTCCAACTTCTGCAGCTGTTGATGTGGATCATTTAATAGAGCTTTGATTTGAGGAGGAATGCATCCACTTCCACTTTCATTAGACAACTGTCAAGTCTTGAGTTGTGGGCTTTCTGAAAAATAATGAAGGAATTACGTTCCTTGTTTTTTTTCTAAGATGTGAAAGACGCTGAAGCAAGAGGATAGTAGGTGGGAGGGATCAAGGGACAATGAGTAAAGAACAAGCTTAGCATGGCTGCACAGTGCACAAACTGTTTTAAAGGCCTTGCCGCTCATGTTCTTGTGACTGACAACCAGTAGAAGGTGGAAATCTCTTGTCACATTTTCTGTCCTGTTGGTCCCTGCATGTGAAGTTCTAGAACAGGAAATGACAATGATTTAGCCTTATTTTTTTTTAAAGCTTACTGTTTGCTGACCTCAACTTCAGATCCAAAAAATACTCAATAATTAGACAAAAGCATAAAACAATAGCCACAAAAAATGACATGCATCTATAACCTGTTTACTTTGTGATACTGATTTACACAAATATAAATAATTAGTTGTTTTGACATGCAATAAGTAATTTGGGGAGAGTTTAATATCTTGAAAAAAGATATCGAGTTGCCTATCAAAGTAGTGAGACAAACTTGAGTTTAGTGCTACAATCTTGATTTGAGTAATCCCTTAGTCCCAACTGCTCTTACGGGCTATCTGCAAGTGAAAAATAGGCAAACTTGTATGAGGCCTGCAGGAAATATCAAGATCGTAGACCTTTCAGTAAACCTGTAGAGAAAAATGTTCATGTACATTTTTTTTCCAATAGGCAATGCTGTGGGCGACAGGCTCTAGCAAACACTTATACAACATGCAAGGGTAAGTAAGGGTGAAATAGGTGAGACGCAAATGTGTTGTACAGATTTTTCTTTCTTTTTCAACCCCCCCATATCATACAACAGATTCATAAGTGAGTGCAGCTTCCATGAGCCTTACAAATACTTCACAATACATTACCACATGCACGACAATCCTACATTCCATGTTCATGACATCCCTCTTATGACTTGAGCTAACCCTTTAAACATGTCGTTGGAGGGGTCCAGTAAAGCAGAATTATAACTACTGTGGTAATATAACCCAAAATGTGATGTCCAGGCATGTGAACACCAAGTCTTTAAAGATTATGGTGGTTGAACAAGCCTCAAGGGAACTGCAAGACACACCTCTGCTCCCTTTAAGATGAGGTCGCTAATGTCTACAACTCTCCACAGGCCTGGAAAACCCAAAAACCTGCAGCACTAGTTTGGGTCAATCCCCCATATGGGTGCATGTGACTAAAGCATAAACTGTGTGCTGAAACATACCAAATGTTACTCTTTTATCCACTTCAAATGTGCAGTTTTTCTTTTTCTATCTCGTCTTTGCCTTCCTTAAGCTGTTATCATAGTTAATCTTTGTAGTTTTTGGGAAAAATAGTAAAATGTCAAATGATGAAGTTTGAAATATGGGACTAAAAACCAGCCGAGATGGCAATCTTGTAGTGAAGACAAGGTAATGAATTAATTTTAGTCCATGGCTGAGCAGCAAGAAGTATTTTGAGTAATGAGAAGAGGAACTGGTGATAATGGAAATCTAAATGATTAAAGTTCATATTTGCATGGATGGTGTTGAGTTGAAGCAGCATCTTGGACAAAATTCTCCCAAAAGATATTGTGCACCAGTTTGAATGGAGAAGCTGTTCAGCTGAACTACACTGTGAAAGAAACATTGAGTTTGACTGAATAAACTGAATGTCCTGTCCATTTACTTTTTTTCGTAGCAGCTTTAATGCAGAGAAATAGCAAACATAAAGTATGCTGACAGCTAATTCAGGGTGATGTACTAAATTTCTCTTATTTGTGCCGACATAAAGGAGAAAAAAAACCGAGGAAAATTGCGAAACAAGAAGCATGTATCACACTGAAAAAAGAAGTGCATAGTTTAATCAAAATCTTTCCAAAATTAATGACCCCACAAAACACATCATTCTTGATGATGTAGTGTAAGAGAAATGCTGTTTGTACAAGAACTGAGATTGTTACAGACTATTAACTTGAAGAAAGCACAATAAATAACAATACAATAAAACTGCCCAGTCTTGTCAGTCTTCAGTCGACTAACCCCCTAAACATCCAGAACATTATTGATTAATATTTTTAAAAATATAAATGATAAACCAACTTGTGCCTTAAACTCTACAGACAGACTGAGCCAAAGACAACGGGTTTTCATACAGCTGAATTCAGACATAGTTAAATTCAGACACAAAAAGAGTTTTTTTTTCATGGACAAGTTTTATTTGATAAAGTCCTCTGAATTAAAAGCTTCTAAGTGTTAAAACTGGTTGAAATTATTTAAATACAGTGAGGATTGAAAGTTTGGGCACCCCAGGTAAAATGTTATATTATTGTTCAAAAGGACCTAAGGAAATATGGAAAAATCTCCTAATGGCATCAGTTTACAGATGAGACATTCTTTTAATATGTTAAAAAATGCCTTTTTTCCATCATTTACCCTTTCAAAATAACAGAAAACAAAATAATGGTGTGTGCAAAAATAAAGGGATGGAATGGTCAGCAACAATATTTAAGTAGGCTGTGGCATTGGAACCATTCTCACTTGGCGCTAAGGGGTCCAAAGTATGCCAAGAAAATATCCCCCACACCATTACACCACCTCCAGCCTGAAGCATTGATACAAGGCAGGATGGATCCATGGTTTTATGTTGTTGATGTCAAATTCTGACCCTACATCAGAAATGGACTCATCAGTCCAGACAACGTTTGTCCAATTTTTTACTGTGCAGTTTTGGTGATCCTGTTGAAATTGGAGCCTCAGTTTCCTGTTCTTAGCTAACAGGAGTGGTACCTGGTGTGTTCTTTTGCTGCTGTAGCCCATCTGCCTCAAGGTTGGACTTGTCTTCTGCAGATCTTGGTTGTAACCAGTGGTCCTCTGACCTCTGACATCAACAGGGCATTTCTGTCCACAGAACTGCTGCTCACTTGATATTTCCTGTTTTTCTGACCATTCTCTGTAAACATAGAGATGGTGGCGGGTGAAAATCCCAGTAGATCAGTAGATCATCTTTTTTTGTAATTTTCAGACCAGCTCATCTGGCACCAACAACTATGCCATGGTCATAATCACTTAAATCACCGATTTGAACAGCAGCAGGTCATCTTGACGGTGTCTGTATGCCTAAATACATTGAATTGCTGCCATGTGATTGGCTGATTAGAATGGTGCCTTAACAGGCTGTAGGACAGGTGTACCGCATAAAGTGGCCAGTGTGTGCATATCACAGTTTTAATACAAGGTAAGCTAATTTTAGGTTACGTTAAATTATTATTTTTTTTTTACATATTGTTAATGGTTTTATCCCTTTACTCCCCCAAAAAATTAGTATTTATTGACAGCCCACATATGTGGGATAAAAAATAATACTTTAGAATAAAATTGGCTGGACATTTAGTGCCTGCCAAGTAAAATAGAATATTTTGATTTCTTGTTAATTTTACTTCAAGTGCAATTTATCACTTAGGGTCCTGGATATTATAACCTGGCAATAAACAATGAGTTATGGCTTTAGTAATTACAGTGTTTTAGTTCCACTTCTAAATCTAAAAATGACCTCATCCAACTTTTATTTTTCTTGCTGCTGCTGCTGTGATGTATGCATGCCACTGCGCACACATTTGTGCATACATTAAGTTGGAATTTGTGTGCACACTTGTACCTTCTCTTTGGACGTTTACTCTGTGGCTTGATATTTCCATAATGGAGGGACTCGTTGCAAAAAAAAAAAAGGGCAGAGAGCCAGCGCCTTCTGTCAAACTGTTTAACTGTGTCAGCACATATGCAGTACTTTCTCTTCACTGTGCATTGAAATTTATGGCCATTGATGACTGATTGCATTCCTCCTCATTGCGCTACTCTCAGCCTTTTGAAAGTAACCCAGCAGCATAATAAATTCTCCAAAGTCATCATTTCAAGTGCAGTGATTTGCCAAAGAAATAAAACTCAGATGAACAGTCTAATTTTGTAGCTTTTCCATCAGTGCTAGTAATAAAGAAGTCCCAATGTTAGATTTTTTTTGTGTTACGGTGTTCATGGAGAGAGGATAGAGTTACCTAAACACTGACGTTTCTCATCATTCATCAAACCTGTATCATCTTAGATTAAAGGTTCGATTGCTTGCAGAACTAGGAACAATCCAAATTTTTCAAAATGTCCTTGACAAAATCCTTCTGCAGCATAAACTTAAAGTAGAGAACTAAACTGTAGATGTATTAAAAGGTCCAGGACCTGGTTTGTTAAGCTTATGCATTTCTTTTTTTAGCCCCATTTCTATTGGAAGCAAAGGACACTTGAGCAGAGATGAACGAAGAGCTTAATGAAAACAAATTGATTAACCTGTCATGTTTCAGACAGGTATCCATTAGGCTCTTTAATCAGAGTCTATATGGCATGAAATTGACATTTCAGCCCACCATAATGCCTCCTGCGAAGCACTGAACTGTACGGATTCTGTCCTATAGCATATGTCAGTGCACTTGCAGCTCCCGCAACCTGTACTTTAATCCGCCATAATTCACGCATCAGTCTTAAACACTATGTTTTCTAAGTTTGCTGAAATGATAAACATTTATCATATTTTTTCAGGAGCTTGCATGAATGCACACATCATAGGTATCAAGAAGGTGAAGCACAGGGTTAGCTAAACTACAAACACAGTAATCAACCTTGGTTACTGTTATTAACTATTATTAAACCATCGTGCCTTTCAGATCTTTTACCTTTAGATTATTGTTTCAGTTTCTGTGAACACTAATCGGTATTTCCACCTAGTTTCACGTGATAAACTGTTTTCAGTGACTTGAAGGAATTGTTTAAAGATTCAAACATTTTACAGTTTGGCATTGTTATGCTTTGCAAAGGTTTTCATCAAAGTGTGTCACACTCAAGTTGTGGTATAAATATCATTACATAAGTGTTGTATATAAATGTCAAGACACAGAACATATCAAGATGAGCAATTTCTAAAATAGCTACCCATCTGCCCTACATCTGTCAGTGAATTCCATTAAATTCTGTGTATTTGCAAAGGACTAGTTCACAATCAAGGTTGTTTGAAAGCATTTCACAAAAAAAAAAACATCACCATTAAGTAATTATTTCCAATAGATATAATTCAATTTAGGCCATCCATTCATTAATACTTTTTGGGTTAAGGTTTTGCCATAGTCCGTGCCAGCTGCTGTTGGGTATAGGCAGACTATACCCTGGACTAGTCGCCCGTCAGCTGCAGAGCCACACAATCTCACACGCACGCTTACATATTCTAACCTAGGAACAATTTAGAATAGCCAATTAATCTATGAAACATGCCTATAGTCTTTGGGAGGAAGCTGGAGAGCTTGGAGAAAACTCTCGCATGCACAAGAGGAACATCCAAGCTCACTCAGAAAAGACCCAATCGGGATTTGAACCAGGACTTTCTCACTGTGAGACAAGAGGATTGAGCACTGCGCCACTGTGCAGCCCAAATTAAGCCAGGTAATTCCAATGAAACCATATTGTCTTAACTTCTAATAACAATCTATATAAGTGACCAACCGATTGTATTGAAAGATTCATGTTGCTACTGAGCAATACAATAGTGAGTGATGCAAAACTGGTCGAACAAAAGGTGAAAGTTGAGAGTAAAACGCCTTCTAAATAGGAGATTTAGGAAGAGACCTTCAGAAGAACCAGACTCAATAAGGTTGACAGTCTGTCATCACTGGTTCAGGTCTGAAAGCACAGAAAAATGCACAGGACTAATGTTGGACCATCTGTTGTGAGACAAACGTTTAGGTTTAACAACTAGATAAGAGGAAGCAGATGGTGGAACACAAAACCTTTGGAACATCTGTTAAAGGACAAAAGAAATATTCACTGCAGCAGTTAGGGACCATAAAACAGAAGGGCACAAACATCTGCTAATGGATAAAAGACATGCAATGTCAATGTGTTAACGACATGACCCCTAAGAAACGCACACAAGATCCCTTGAACATCCTGTTATAAAACAGAGATAAGTTAGTAATTACATTAGAAAGCAGAGGAGGATGAAACTGCTGGAATATCTCACCTGAAACAACAAGATGGACAAACTCAAAATCCAAAAGAGGTTAATTAGCACTTGCAACAACGAGAGAGCAGAATCAAGACAGACGGACAAAAAGAACCACTGGAACATCTGATGCTAGACAAGAAACATACCAGTTAGTGATGGCAGCAATGACAAACATCAATGAGAACGACGGGGAATTGACAAAGGAAAACGTTTACCGTGATGTATTGAAAAGAGCAGTTTTTAGAAAAACCTACATTCTGTCAACTGCCATAACTCTTGATCCGTTGATGCAAATAATGTAATTCCAGTAGATTCTGATGTGGCAAAAGCAGTCTTTTACTGATATTCAACACTTTACAGTAGTGAAGTGCTGTTGGTGCAAAGCCATCAGGAAAAGCAGTTTTTCTCCCCAACAGAATCAGCTGATTCACACTGATCATGTAACATTTGAAGAGTTATGGTATGCCAAAGACCGTCTTATTCAGGTGTCGCCAATGTTCTCTGAATCTTCCCTACCTGCAAAATTTTCCAAAACTGCGTCATAATTTTCAGTTTTGGTGAACCGCCCATAAATCTATTCCATCTTTTTAATATTGTAGTTACTATATGCTGTTTTCTGTGTCTTTTTTGTGACTTTAGCCTGTAAGCCTGCAACATTTTTCACCTGCAGACCAATGCAATTTTACTTCATGTAATATAAATTACTCCTATCCAAAAAAACAATTAACGAACCCTCTGAAGCCAGAATGGTGGCTCTGTGCTATTTGCTTAGTCTTTTTCCTCTGTCCTCCTTCACTTATCTTCTCTGTTGCGTCTGTGTCCTTAAGTCACAGGGAAGGGAGAGAGTGAGAGCACAGTTGTTTTGATGTAGGATTTGATAGATTTGTTTGCTGCTGCATTCATTTGCTCTGTATCAGGGAACTGACGGGCCGTAAAATGAAAATTTGCCTTAGATTTTCAGCATGACTGTTTGGGGGCAGATGTGAAGGAACTCCCCATGCATTCCAGATATATATTTTTCTCTATTTTAGAATTCAGACATTTGTGGTATTTGCAATCAATGATCATATGATTCTTGGTGAAAATGTTTGCATGTACTTCTTTACAAAAATCATGTTTTCCAACAACCCCAAAATCATGTATGTTACCCATGGAGTAGGATTGCTGCACATTTATAATTATATCCCATTTTCCCTTATTTTTGTGCTCCTCTAAAGCAGCCCCGTGATTAAAAAGTGACAGTTATGGATAGAGTCCTGCTTTTCAGGTAATTAGATTAAATTAAAATGCATGTTGTCATCTTGTGATGTCCACAGCCCTTGATTAGAATAAATGTGATGCAAACATCAGGAAGTATTTATGTTGTTAACTAAAAAAAGTTAAAGTGGAGAAAGTTAAACCAGTCACCTTTTGTGAGTATGTGAAACCAGTTGCAGTAATGTCTTTGTGTAGTTCTCAGTGTATTGTTGTGATGCTGGTGCACAAAAAAGCTGAGCGTAGAATATTTGTTGTTGGGGAAACAATTCCCAACAGACAAAACACTTTTGTTGTTTGTTGGAGGGCAGCGGTAATGGCCTTGGTCATGAGCAGTCACCAAGGTGCTTCCTGTTTGCTCATGTGGAGTTTATGCGTGAATCGAAACCAAAGTAGGTCTTGTCACACCAAAAGGAAGGTGCTTGTGGAGAGCACGACACCCCATTGCTCTTTCCACCCAGTTGCCCAGCCGGTGTCACCAAGCACATTGGATGATGGAGTACTCTCATTCCGATTTGAGAGAGCGCTGAAGGTGAGAGTCAGCCGGAGACTCACTTCTTTAATCCCAGTCGGCCTCTGCCATCTTGTTCAGCAAGATAAATTGACTTTTGACATAAAGTCGCATCATACACTTACAGAGCATTGATAAACAAACTCCTGTATGCTTACAATTTAACATTTCTGCAAATGTATTTATACATGCAGAGCAGAAAAGGCTCCTTTAAGTGTTAAACTGCCAATAAGTTTGCAGTTCAAATAGCTGTTTTAGAATGTTTAGATTTCTGCATAAAAAAAACCCCACCAAAACAAAATCCAAGTATATTTGCATTTTTGTAGCCTTACCTTTAAATCCTACTCCTACCTTTTTTGAGCTATATAGCAGCGGTCCCAGTGGTCTTTGAATTATGATAATGCTGTATTTAGCTAACATCCCAAAACTTTTTTTAGGTCATAGTTTCAACGGAGCGGCAGGGGTTAATCAGAAATTTGCCTCTGAGTTGTGGGCGGGATCGTTGGCATCAAGCAAGCCCCACCCCCCTTTCCTGTCTCTGTTGCTGACAGCTCTCAGTTTAAGTAGAGCAGGAAGATACATTTTTTTATTCATGTCCTCCATCATCAGAAAAATGCCACAAGAACATGTTAAGAACACAATTTTCATCGAACTGGGTCTTTAAACTGTAGTCAGTCAACTCAAATTTTGAGTATTCCTTTGAGTTGTTGAAAACGTGTCTTATTGATGTTCTGCAACATTGTTGGTGTGTATCCCAAAACTCCAGATGTGCCTCGGACGTTCGAACCAGTCGGGGCAATTAGAGAGGATCTGCAACACCTGGGTCCACCACCGAGACAGGAACAGCAGAACCCAAAGTGACATTTCCTGCAGCAGTTTTGATTGATTCATGCATTTCGGTTTTCCCATTTTTTTAAACCCCCAGACTATACAGTAGAACAAATCTGAGCTATATGTTCCTCCTTCAACCTTTTCTGGGTCTTGTATCATATCAGTTTGAAGCTCCAAATTAAAGCTTAGAATTGTGCCAGTGTATAAGGTCCAATTTCAAAAGGGGCTGTTTTAGTATTCCCAATCCCGTGGGCTTTACATAACCACGGAAGACAGATCTGTTTAACGCTACAGTCAGCACCGCATGCAGTCTTTCCCACAGCGAAGAAAAATGTGATTAGTTAAAATAATAGCAATTAACTTTAGTGTAAAACAATTGTTTAATTAATGTTCTATCTCACCAAAATGATGAAGTACTGAATTCAGCTTAGTTGGACACACGGATTTGCTTTTTCTTCCACAGGGGGATTGTTCAGACCTTATTTCCCTGTAAAAGATAATAGGTAGTCGTGTCGGTGCAGAATTCTTCCAAGCAGCTGAAAATGACAATAATTTAGATATCTGGCTGCCATTTTGCAGTTACCACATACATTTGAAACATTTGTCACACAAAAAATGACTGATCTACTGCTGACAACCTCTAAAGTGAAGTGCCAACATCTACCTGCCACCACAGAATTTGACCTGGTCTGTGGTACCACTGGTTGCGGTCACACACATCTACCACATATCTATTTATCCATCTTTTGTGTCTACTCCTATCCTTTGTGAAGTCTTCCCTCCTGCTCGCAGCACAAATGGATTTTCATGCATCATCAGAGAAGGGTGTATTGGAGTTGATGGAGTGAGGAGGACAACACAGATTTCAGCTACACAATTCCTATTCCATGCCTTTCTGCCTCTTCCCTCCTTCTGTCAGCACACACCCTTTCTATGACCCTTCTTGTTTTGAGAATTCACTTTCTTCACAGACTAAAGTCACAGTTTTAAGGCAATTATTTGAACATTTCCTGCAGGAAGATCTCATGTAAATTTTCAGGGAAATTCAATTCTAAAAGTGTGATATTTTAATTTATCCAGATCCTTGAATTCCCATGTGTGGCATTTTTCTGATGATGGATGACATGCCTTAAGAAAATTGAGCTTAAAATTGCATTTCTGAGTATTTCTTTAATCAAATCATTGTGAATCAGGAGCAGACGAAAACATGCGATTGGAAAAACCTTGTAACACTGACGTAGGTGCTGCAGTTGGCGAGTTGCAAGATTTTGATGCATCCGTTTGCTGACAAATTGATCCTTATACGTCTTTGTTTTCCTCGTCAGAGCCCAAAACTGCTAATAGCTGTATGGTAGTAGGAGAGCGTGTAAACAGATAATGATGGGAAATGGGGGCGGGCTAACTCCACATGACAATGGCTCAGCCCACGACTCAGACGTGAACTTCTAATGAACTCCTGCTTTTCTGCAGAAAATGTGTCCAAAAAATGACACAGGTCTTTTATTTTGACTAAAAACGAATGATCATAATTAAAAGACCACTGGGAACGCTTTTACAATAGATCAAAAGCTGATCGGAGTGGGACTTTAAACTATCATTAGATGTTTATATTCATGTCTCCACTTTCTAAAATCATAGAGATGAGAAAAAACAAAAAATTTATTAAACAACTACAATCCTATACATTTTGTGTTCCACTATATTGCACATTTTTCCCCTGAATTATTGATTTTAATTAGATTTTACTTTAAATTTTAGCATCAAGTTGACCGTTACACATGGTCTGATGACTAACCGCTTCCCTCCAGTGCAATCAGAAGGAATTGAAACTGATACTGTTCCCTTTATGGCAACTCAGCTCCCCGTTTGATTGCTTATCTTTTTTATTAGCTCGGTGCTATTACTGGCCTGGCTTTTTGGCTTTCATTATCCCCCTTTATTCTGCAGTATTCTTTTGGAATCGTTATCAGACCCAAGTTCTTCTTGTCGCGTTGCTTATGGTTGATTGATTTGTGCGTTGCAGGTCTTTGGCCTCACCTCATGCTCAGCAGCTGGTCAACAAGGTTACTTATTCATAGATGATAGACATCTTTATTAGAAGACAGTGCTTTAAAACCTTAAGCATAAGCATTTATTTCCAGCGCAGCATCTTATGGCCCAACATCACACAAACCCATCCATCATGGTTCACTTGACAACCCAAGATCAGCCCATTTGCCCTCTGTGTGCTTGAAGGACAGTGGCAAGCAAATATATGAAAGGTAGCAAGTGCTACTAGCCAGTGTGACCCTGGAGGTTCTGCGTGAGGTCAAAGTTGTGTTCAAACATAAATTAGGTACTTTCCTTGTTCTGTTTTTGTTTGTTTTAATATTTCAAGCTAAATTCTCATTATGGATTCTACTGTGAGAAGATCCTCATTTAGCCAGCGGCTCAAGCTTGAGTATTCATGCGTCTGTCAGTGTAATGAAGTTTTTGCCTGGTAGTGATTGCAAATGTCATTAATGTTTGCGGAAATGATGACACAGAGGACTCGCATTAAGGCAAAGTGTGAATGCTATTTGTTTTTTCCTTAAGACCTATCATTCTCCCACTGGGCATAATGGCACTTGGCATCAACTCTGTAAAAACAGTAAATGTGTTTGATTTTTCTCTTTTTAGACTTTTCAAAAGTCATGCCCTTTATGGCCAGTGAATGATGCAGCTATCAAACATATCCTCCTCCTGTTGGAGCCAAACATGCACACAGAAACGCATGAACTTTAGTATGTGGCTCTGCTGTATGAGATGGTTTTCTGGTGAATTATTCATGTTCAGACTTCAACTCACCCTTTTGGAATGACAGAATCCTCATAAATCTCCAACAAGCCAGAGCAAACTCCTTTGTTAAAGGCTTTTAGTTAAATGAGTTAGTAAATAAAGGCTTCTAATCCAGTTAGATAACTTAAATGTGGGTATGCAGTTGTATTCAGACACTTTTTAAGGGGTTTTTCCCTGAGGGATATTTAGAAAAACCAACAGCTTTTAACCTTAGTGACCTAAAAGTGAATTACTGTAATTTAATATTTTAAAAATGAGGGCTATTCTAGGTCGGTTTAACATTTCTGCATTTAACAGGGCACTCCTCTTCATCTTTGTTGGCCATCTTAATGGGTTTTTTTTCCCAAAGCTTTAATTATTCATTGATATTAAAGTTTAAAGCCGCTGGCTCTTGGGTATGGAGTCATATGCCTATGAAACAACAATTATTAACTTTAGATTATACTGGCTTAACTGTAAGAAGCTACTTTGTGTGTTTGCGTTTTAAATTTGTGGGATGGGGGGCTTGCAAAAATAGCATTACGTTCTAAGAGTTAAGTTAGATTTTAAATAATGCATGTTTTAGTGGCGGGGGTGCATAGGTGGACCGGTCAACCTCTGATTGGTGGATCACAAGTTCGGTTTCCGCCTTGAGAACTGGACTGTATGACCCCTCCTTGCTTGCTTTCCAAACAGGAAGTACCCGCTGGCTCCAAAAAGCCAAAATCCCAAAGACTTCCATAGAGAAATAAATAGACATATTTGTTAGAAAAACTATTCTTGCTCTGATATGTTTTTAACATGTTCTGCTAAACCTCATTTTTTGTAATGATTTTTTTCCTTTGTTGCAAGTGATTCAAGTTATAAATTGGCCAATCAGATGCCTCAGAAATTGGTCTTGCATCAAACGTTTAAAACACAGATTCTCCCGAGGATGTGTATTTCCAACAACCTCACCCCTGATTGGCAAGAGTGGTTGCCATAGTAATGATGACTCAGACAGATTCTGACCAATCACTGCCTACTGACGACATCTGGCTCCAACATGGGAGTGTCCGTATCATGAAAAAATGGTGACTTCCTTTGGTTGGAGCTGGCGTGGGAGTAAACCATTTCCTATCGGTGACGTCACACTCCCGCTCTCCAATTCTCATATACTGTCAAAAGCAAGTCACTGAACCCCACATTGCTTGGAGGTTATATACCGGTGTCAATGTTTTGCGGCGGAGCCGCCATCGTTGTGTGAATGTGTGTTTGAATGGGTGGTAGAAAATACACACCATTTGTCATATTGTAGCATCACTTACCCACACAGAGACTCCGAGACGTAATCTCTTTTAGGGTTCTTTTATTATGGTTACTGTCGGCCGTAAACAACGCCGTTTGGTTTGCCTAACAACTCTTTATTGACAGACAAAACGCTCCCCAAACGTCTTGATTTCCTCACTCCTGCACCAGCCCTCCACATTTCGCCTATTTGACCAATAAAAAAAACAAATTAGTCCAAGCCTCAGACAACAGTCACAAGAGTGACAGAACGAGGGCCAACCAGTGTCTCTGCCTTGTGCCTTTACTCAACTCCAGAACTTAGAACGGGATCCAAACAGCCACCCAGCTCAACTCAGTCCACTACAATATCATTGAATTAGAAAACAAATGTTTATTTTAAAAATTGAACAACAGCAATACCTTTTTAAAAATGACTTGTTTAATTAAAGATGGAGAATTGAAATAGTTCCCATGATTTAAAGGGTTACGTCTTTCTACTTCTTTGTAAAAAGCAATCTAAGGTCAGAAAGCACATCCTAAGTTTCTTTCTTATAAGTGTTTTTAATGCTGAAGGTTCAGGACTTCAGTTATTATTTTACTTTTTTTTTTTGCCATTTATACGGTTTGAAGTTTTTTTTATTCACTGCTAAAGTTTGCTCAAAAGCACTTTTCCCTTCTGTTTAGGTTTCTTTTGTTTACTGTTAAAATCTTTTTGAATGCATCCCTTTCCTATGTTTTCTTTGCATCATGTTTGGATTTTGCTTTGGACAGCCCATCTTTACCACGCTTCATTTTGTTTTCCTTAATGAACTCCATTTCTGCCAGATCCATCTGCCTCCTGGCTGTAAACCTGCATTTGGGTCCTTTTCACTTCACAGTTTTACTTTCCCTTCCCAAATTCACCGTGACGGTGTCTTTCTGCTTTGATTTAAGGTGGAAAATTAAGGCACAATGTGACCATTCAAAATTTAACTGAACATAATGCAGGGAACCTCTCAACCGTTCTGCGCTCCTTTTATTTTTCTGTAGATTACATTGCTAATTTAGAATTACTCCCACACATAAAAGCCCAGTTAACATTTTGTAATCCTTTCAGCTTTTTATTGCCTTTTATTCTTAAGTGTTTATGTAACATCTGTTTATCCAACCATCACTTAAAGTTGGGATGTATTGTTTTTGCACCTTGTCTGTTCTTCATCAGTTTAAAATTTAAGGCACTCAAACATTTGATTTAAAATCATAGTGTGTGGCTGCCACTTTGCTTTTACAGTGTTACATCATTTAAATGAACAATGCTTGAAGATTTATGGATAAAATTGTAAAATAAAAAAACTTGTGAAGTTTTGTAAATTGTGTTTTTGGTGTTTTTAATATGTTTTGATTCATTCTACTTGCGTTTACAAATGTTGAAATAGTTCTGAGAGGTACATGGCGCTCTGTCAAAATGTTTTTGATAAGAAGGTTGGGAGTTTGTGCTCAAATCACTGTGAATTAGAAATAAATGAAAAAAGGCCATTTGAAGAAGAGCTTATTTGTTACATATAAAATACAGTGGGCGGGCCACAAGTTCTCTGCTCTGCTCCATTCTGATGCATCCACATGCAGACCACTAGAGATGTACATCTTCATTTTCCTTCCATCTATTTCCAAACTGTATGGCTGGATAGCTCCAATATTGCTCACAATTTTTCTTGCACTGGTACTGTTTGGTTGGGGGTGTGAGGAGCCATAAGCTAGTGAGAGAGAATATAAACTGAGAACTCTCGGTAATGGTATCTTTACACCAGGCATGTGATGCACGTTCAAGAACGTACTAATTCTTGAACATTTGTTTAGCATATGGCGTTCACACTGGACTGTTGCAATAGTAGAGCATGTACCTGCAGATGGAAGAGGCTTGGTGTGAAATTGCGTTGCAAATCTCTTGAATTTCACTCCAGGCTTTTTCTTCACAGCTCTGTTCTGAGATATGAAAGACTTGGTGTCAGATAATTCCAGTCGGACACAAACTTCAAATATTAGTTTCTCCTTCATGAACAATTTTCAAGCGGTTGGCACTTCGGTGAATGAAAAGGGACGCCATTCATACGTCATTACCAAATCCAAGTCCCTGATCAAAGTTCAAAGTTTAACTGGTTTAACGCAATCAATAGCCATGCCATTTTTAACGTAAAGCTAGGAAATGGTCTTAAAAGCTTGCAGAGTGACCTGTGAACATAAGCTTTGAACGCAGAAGCCCAAAATGCGGATCTACACACGTTTACATGGATTTTCACAAAAAGTGACTGCTTTTTTGGTTAAACACTGCATAATAGTAACTTAAAGACCACTGGGAACGCTTTTAAAAATAGATCAAAAGATGATTGAAGTGTTTCTTTAAACTTTATGATGTAAAAATATAAATGGCAGCTAAAATTTGGCGTTTTGTCACATTAAAAGGTGTACTATTTTAGGCCAGACTTTGTAGTGTGTTTTGATTATTTGGAAAAAACAAACCCTTCCCATGTTGAGTCAGTGCAGCAACAAGTTATTGGGACCATCCCAGCAGGAGGTTCACTTCATTAGAAACAATAGGAAGGGTTATGTGCTGCCCCATACGAGGGCAGTCTGAAGGTCACTCATAAATCTCTGTGGGTGATGATTAGTGAAAACCATGATTGACTTTTCTGAGTGTGATCAATGAGAGCCCCCTCACTGGTGATGGTTTAAAATGGCACACCTTCCGTATTGATAAGCACTCCTTGGACGGTGGAAAAAAAAAAAAAAAAATCAACGTGCTGGATTGCATGCAGCACCTGCGACTCAGAGGTAATGGAACTGTCATTCTTCCTTCTTCAGATAAAAATCATCTTTGCCCCTTTCCTCTTTCGTGCCTGTCATCCCCCACCATATTAAGAGGGTTATAAATCCAGTAAGGTTGCAACACTATTACTGAAATATCTCAACTCATTATTTTATTGCTTCCCCACACTAAAGCAGAAAAAAACCAAAGTAAGAAACCCCCTAATATGATGCCAAAATTGAATTTCTCCCTAGAGTCATCATCCAGTGGGTGTTTTTGTCTTCATTATGTCAGTGTATCCTTATTGTGCATTATGGTGCATGAAAGGATCAATAGTTTTGCTGACAATTCAAATATTTCTCTGAGCACTATTCGAAGATGCTGAAGCAAAAAGACGGCTCAATTTATTATCTTTTCATTTCAGTTTTAATTAAAGTCAGTATGTTGCAACCCTGTTTGCTGGCGTTGTTTTGTGGTGAGGTCAGCGTGACATGCAGCATGACTCATACTTCAGAGTTTTTCTCTTTCAAAAGCAACGACAATGTGTGGGCTTTTACTGACAGTTTGCAGAAAGTGTGTTCGTGAGAAAATTCTGCAGCTTGTATTGGAGCTGCTGTATATTTTACAGTGACTGACAGATGGATATCAAGCTGATGAGTTGGGAGAAAGAAAAATGACGGAAAATAGTCTGAACTTACGTCAGCTCATTAGATCACAGTAAATGCCTGAATGTGAAAACTGAAAGAATCGATAACCTTCTGATAGGCTGGATGACAGTAAAAGCTCTAATTAGTTCGTATAGTAAAATGAAAATGTGGGATGTTAATAAAATCACAGTTTAGGGTCAAATAACCAGATTGCAATTACCAGTGTTCTCCATATTTAAGTGACTTCTAGCTACAGTAGCTTTCAACAATCAGGTTATCTGAATTGCCTGCTGGCTTGATGAGTTGGTACGAAACACTGTTGACAACTCTGATAAATAAACCAGCAAGAACAAGCCTGACCCTACATATGTCTTCTAATGTAATTCATTGGGATGAGAGCTTGCACCTCTCTGAGTTAGATTCCGCACATCTTAGCTGCCAGGTGGCTGTAATGGGGTTCATTCATTCACATGCTAATATGGAACTGGTTTTATGACAAGTGCTGACTCATTCAAGACTTGAAAAAATCAAATTATATTCAGTGCTTGGCAATGGAAACGTTACCCTGACCTTTTCTGGTTTACGTGGTTGAGGTTCCTTACATGTACTTCACTGATGTTTTTAGTTTTTCACATCTTGAGCCATAAACACAAGTAAAGATAGACCATTTTAACACACTTTCTTCGAATCCAAGGTAGACGATCTAAAAAGCAGCTGAAATTTAACAATGTCTAATCCAAATTGGCCCAAATTTTTTTAGACACTTAACTTTGGCTACAGTCCAGACATACTTCTTGAGGGTCATGTTTGGAAGGTATATATATATCAGCCATTACCAAATTGGGCGACAGTGGCTACAGGGCAGATTGCCGGCCCAGCTCCAACTGGACGATGCGTAAATGTCTCCTGATGGTAGCCATCTATATCAAGTGTCACCGCCCACCATGGGTATATAAAAACTGGCCGTTCTGCACGCCTGACGTCTGCCTGACTAGTGCCGTCTACATTCATAACCACGCCAGCAACTTTCAAAATAATCGGGCGGTTGCATAAATTCTTGAAGGTTATGTTGATACCTCCCATCGGGCGGTGGCAGTCGTATTTGTGACTGTTGCAAAAGCTGTTCTTCTCCAAAAAAAGAATCAGCTGGAATTATGTTGAGCGCTATGGTAGTTCAAATATCATGCTATTTGATGTCGCCGGCTACAGCAACTCTGTAACACAACAGCCGTTGCGGGACAGCAACGTCTCGCGATGTTGTGAGGCAAGACCTAAATATTGCACACTTTGACATATTATAACTCTTCTAGTGATTACACGATTACTGTGAATCAGCCGGTTTTGCATTGTTTGCACTGTTTACAAAACATCATCTAAATTTAGATTGATTGTGTAAACACTTCACTACTGTAAATTGTTGCATATTAGTGCAAGACTGCTTCAGAATCTCTGGAATTATGTCAGTTGCATATTTAAAATCAAAATAAAAATTCACTGAATTTCTGTCGTGACTTTGAACTGTGATATAATGAGTACACTTCAGTCTATAATTTTCAAGAACAGATGTAAAATGATAGTTTTAACCTGGAGTACATTTAATGTCTTTTTATGATTGAGCTAATAGTCGGCTGTTCCAGACCATAAAAATGTGACCTTTGGGTTGTCTAAAGATCTCTTAAGCCTCCGCTTTATCCCCTGTCACAGGATGTATGATGAGGACATGCAAATGTTACCTTTATCATATAAATGTTGAAACTTCTGTGTTGCTTTTCAATTATACTCCTGTTTTCCGCTTCACCTCGGCTGCAGGAGAGGGCTCCATTATGTGTTGTCTCACACAAGGAAACTTCCATTTTCCTTCAGGCTTTCAATAGGAATTAAATTATGACAGGCTACACTTCCTCATTTCTTCTCTGTGTGGAAAATTGGGGATGATAAAGTGCAGAGAAAAATCTTTCCTTTTTCATTATTTTAACAAGATGTGCTCAATACTTATCTGCAGTACAGGCAGTTATTATATGAATTTCTGAATAAACAAGAGATAAGTGAAATCCCCCATCTCTCTGCAACCTTGACCAAGACCTGGAGCTTTAGATAATAAATGCAATTAGGGCTTGCTGCATTAAACCTGCCGGTAAACAGGTTTAGGGCTTCACAATTTTCCTCTTAGTTTTTGAGGCAGAAAAAAATAATAATAAAAAAAATATTTAAGTTGAAGAAAACATTTGGACATAAGAACAGAAACTCTTTCTGTGATACCAAAGAATTACTTTTTTTTTTAAAGACATGGACCAATCATAAAGGGGTACATTTATTCTTTCCCTAAATACTGTTGGGGGGAAAAAAAGTATTTGCTAGTCACAGATTCTGTAAGTTGTTTGTAAAATAGATAGATACACTTCAACTGTGACAAACTAAATATTAAAAAGATTCCAGGAAATCCAATTTTATGACTTTTAAAGACTTTATTTGTGTAATGGTGCCGGAAAGTGTTTAGTTCCCGCTAACAAGCAAGAATTCTGTCCCTCATAGACTTGGAACTGTTATGTGTAACCAGTTCAATTTCATGTGCGCCGCCATGAAATCCAACATGGCGTCCCAGAGTCCCCAGAGAAACCCCTCACATGCAAGAGGGGACCTGCAAACTCCACAGAAAGACATTGGTGATGCTGTTTCAGGTCTTCCAGCCAGGACTTGAACCGGGGGGGCCTTCTTGCTGTGAGGCAGGAGCGCTAACCATTGCCCCACCGGCACATCCTGTTTTTTCTTTTTCAACGACAAATGCATTTTATTTAGCAACAAATGTATTTAATTTCCTGTTTTTAGTTACCAGATAAGCACTTTATATGTATTTTCATGTATTATGTATTACTTTAGCAATCCAATTTCACCATAGGTTGTTTTAAAGTATGAGTGTTGCACTGACCAGGAAGCACTTTTAATTTCATTGTACCTGTGACAATGACAAATAAATGCCTATTTATCTAAAAAGGACACCTGTCCACACCCTTAAACAGCCAGACTACAACCTCTCAACTATTTTCAAGACCAAAGAGCTGTCGAAGGACTCCAGAGACAATATGATACACCTGAACAAAACTGGAAGGACCAATCCATAGTAAGCAAGCAGATTGGTGAGAAGAGATCAACTGTTAGTAAATATCAGAAAATGGAGAAAATCACTGACAATTTTTCTCCACCAGTTTCATGCAAGGTCTCACCTGGTGGAGTACAAATGATCTAGAGAACAGTGAGGAAACGGTTCAGAACTACATGGGGGAACTGGTCAGTGACCTTAAGAAAGCTGAGATCACAGTGGTTTGCATTTACTATAGTAACACACAATGTCATCATGGTTTTAAATCCTGTAGTTCTCCAAAGATCCGTCTGGCTAAGCCAGCACATGTCCAGACCCATCTAAAGTTCTCCAGAGACCATCTAGATTAGGGCTGGCCAACCCTATTCCCCAGGAGACACAACCCTTCCTGTTTTCCAGATTTCTCTGGATTGCTTGATGCTGACTACCTAAAACAGGTGTGTTCAATCAATCAGGTTGTGAAATCACTATTGTCAACTAATCAGCAGAAAGCTGAGAGAGGAGAGCTGGAAAACAGACAGGGTTGTGGCTCCTGGGGAGTAGGGTTTTCCAGCCCTGATCTAAAAGGTCTGAGGGGTCTCAGAGAAGAATTGGGAGGATGTCATGTGGTCAGATGAGACTAAAATTGAACTTTTTGTTAAAAACACTACTCAAAAAGGTTTTGGGGGGGAATTCTGAGTTGTTTCCGAAGAATACCAAACCCACAGGGAAGTATGCAAATGACTACGAGAAAATGAGGATTGGGGCAATGTATGGTTAGATTTTGGGCAAAAACCTCCTTCCATCTCAGAGTGAGAATGGAGCATGGAGGGATCTTCCAGCCTGACAATGATATCAAACACATAACCCGGACAATGAAGGAGTGGCTACGTAAAAAGTATTTCAAAGTTCTGTTCAGTTCAAAAGAAAATCTCTAGAGGGAGTTGAAAGTCTGTATTTTCCAACAGCAGCCTCAAAACATTACTGCTTTTAGGAAGATCTGCAATAAAAAATTGACCAAAGCTGCATACATTTTTTTTTACCTCTGTCACTAACAACCAGGGTTAAATAAAAAACTTTTAAGGTGAACTTTAGTTTTTCACTGAAAATGTATTTCTTGCAACATTATATAAACTAATTCCTTAAAAGTCATCTATTGTAACTTCCTGGATTCTTTTTTTGTCTCACAGTTGAAATGTACAGAATTAAGAGTAAAGATGCATATCTGACATGTGTCTGTAGTGGTGAACTGTAAGGTCTTTTTTTTTTTTATCTCCCAGGGATAGAAACATTCCTGTGGCATTTTTCTAATCTATTTTCCTTTTCTAATTTCCTGAGTGTAGCAGCGGGTCCCCCCAGAGTTGGCACTTGTCAGTCACTCTGAAAATATTGTGCTCTACTACAACCTTTATATTAAAGATATAACATGGTGGCCTACACAGCAATGTTGTTGGAACACAGCAATAAAGCATTTAGTTTATTAAAGTACCACTCTGATCATTTTTTTTTTTTTTAAGTGTTCTCAGTGTTCTTTTAATTATGATTAAGCCGTTTTAGCCAAAATCCGAAACCTGTGTCAATTTTCTAGGACGTGTTATGCAGAGCGGCAGGAGTTCATTAGAAATTTACCTCTGAGTTGTGGGTGATACTGTTAGTATGGAGTAAGCCTTCTTTCATTTCCCATCATCCCTTTGTTCACACTCTCCTCCCCAGTTTACAGCCCCTCACAATCCCAACCTAACATGACCGGGGGCATAAAAATGGCGAGCAATATCAGAACTATCCAGACATCCAGTTTTGAACCAGATGCCAGCTCAGACGAGGAAAACAAAGACGTTAATTGATCTTTTTGTCTACAAGTGGATGCATTAAAATAGAGTGGAGCAGGGAGCTTGTGGCCTACACAACTTTTTCCAACTCCTTTTTTTTGCCTGCTGCTGGTTTACAACAATTTGAATAAAGAAATACTCAGATATGCAATTTTAATCTTAATTTTCTTTATATATGTCCTCCAACATCAGAAAAATGTCAGAAGAACATGTTAAAAACACAGTTTTTATAAGAGTAGGTCTTTGAGAGGATTGGTAATCCAATAAAGAAGGTCTCTTATTCCTTTTCGTCCACCTTGTTTTTCTTTTGTTTAGCTATGGAGTTGATGGTTTGAGTTCAGCTTCAATTTTAAATGTAATTTTTTACAGATGAATGTATTATAGGTCAGTCATAAACATTGAAACATGTTTTTCTCCATACAGTTTGCTATTTTTTGTCTTCAGTTCTTATTTGTTAGTTTTTCTAAGTTTTCTGTGGTTGTCCTTCAACTTTTTAGTCTAACAAAATGTCTTTCATTTTTTTTTCTATTTTCCTTGTTGTTGCTCTGAAATATGCACACATTGCTACCTTGAAACCACTCATCGTCATGTGCTGTTCTCTACATTAAATTACTTTTCTAAAGGAATTTTAAAAATGTTTTTGTGGTTTCAAGTGACAACTTTCTTGTTGGAACCACATTTCCTTCCTATCAGCCTTATGTCCAATAAGTATTTTAATAGCAAACGTAATTATACATTGAAACATGTAGCTATATTTAAATATTTTTTGTCTTTAAGGACATTCTCACTCAGTTATAATTTAATTTATTTTTGCTAAAGCTATATAAAAACAAACTTTTTTCTAATCAGAATGCAACTCGTTACGAGACGGTGCTTTTAGATTTAGCACTGTATCTAATGCAGAAACAGTCAGATGCATTGTTCTCTGCTAAAAAGAAATGGTTGGAGATCGCTGCAGAGCTTCCAGAAACTTGAGTGTAGTGATGGACACACATCTACCTTTTGACAAACACATTAATGCACACAATCTATCTAAAATCATATTAAAAGTGAAATAAGGATTAAATATCTGATGTCTTAGCAGGACCTGAAGAAATGAATTCATGTGTTTATCTTTACTTGACTTGACCACTGTTAAAAAAAAAAAATCAGTCAGGAGCCTATTCAGCTCATTCAGAACTTTGTTACTCGTGTTCTACAAAAAAAAGAACCACGTCAGTCTAGTTCGGAAGTTTTTACACTGGCTGCCTGTCTGTCAGAGAAAGTTCTGTTGCTGGTCAATAAAGCTTGGAACCATTTGGCACCAAAATACACAATTGACCTCTTGACCCAGTATGTACCATCCAGACCTCTCCGTGTCGTGGATCTTGCGTTTTTTTTCAAAACCAACCATGGACAAGCTGCATTCAGCTTCTATGCTCCACAGATCTAGAAAATACTTCTAGATAAGCTGAATCACTCGCTTTGTTTAAATCCAGGTTAAAGACCCAAGTTAACATCTGCACTTTAACTTTTCCTTACATTTTCACTTAAATAATCACTTCTTTAATATTTCTTTTAGATGTTTCTTTTAATGGTTTATGTAAAGCACTTTGAATTGTCTTTTCTAAACTTGTGTTGTCTCACCAGTAAGCACCCTTGCCTCCACTATTCTTCATAAACACCAATAAAAAATAAAAAGGAAATGCAAGGGACCTAAGAGGAGACTTTTCCACACTATACTGCATGCAGCTTTCACCGAGTGATCTATATCCTGTTACTTATATCTGTTCACTGTCAGTCCCCAAAAACCCTTGTCATGTCAGTACATGTTTTGTTCTTTTGTTCTTCGCAGGGGTTTAATGATGCAAACGTGTTATGTGTTAATACTGTTAGAGTTGACTTTGAAAAGCAAAAAAAAAAAAGCTTGAAGAAAAAAGTAAAAATGCATTCATTGAACTTCCTGGAAACCGTTCCTACACTTTGAGCATGATTCAGCCACATGAATAAAAGATTGAACGGACGAGGTGCAACATGGCAGTGATTATGCTTGGAATTCAAGCAAAAATAAATCCTAATTATTTTCCTTTTGTATCACAAAACTTTCTTTTGGATTTTAATATGTCTAATTTACCACCAATTTTCCACAGGGTAAACTGATCCCATCTGCTTTATACAACCTAATCCATCTCCCATCAAAGACGACTGGTTGATTCTGTCATGGTTGCTTCTTGGATGCTTTAGAAATGTGCAGCTTGAGTAACAGTGCAGTGGGAGTGCTGAGCTCGATGTGTCCCAGGACCAACACTGAGTTCTCAATGGGCTTTAAAAATATACTAGAGCCAGATGTTCTTTTTCCTGCATTCACCACACCTGGGATCTGCACTGTAATGTAATTTTCACCACTGACAGTTTGATTGCACTTTTGGTTACGCTAGCAGCTAATGTAGCTCCAGACAGTAGTTCAAGAAAAGTAGACTTTGTAGATTTAGTGTGTTATTCATCAATAGATCTTAATTTATATACTTTTCTCACGCAAAGGAAGTTCTTACCTCATTTTTGGAGACTGTTGTCAATTTGAATGGTTTATTTAATGAAAAAAAAAACAATTTGGAATGTTTTTTGTACGTTGAAACCTAAGATTGTGTTAAAAATGAGAATTCTGTTAAAGCTTTTGATTAAATAATTTTATAACTATTAAATGTTTTAAAAGGATCTGTGTGTACACATAGGCCAATTTGCCAAAGGGCAGACAGAGGGAGATCTGCAGGTGGGCTAAATAAAAGCCATATTATTGGCCACCAAAAACAATCAAATTAAAGCAAATGGCACCTTTTCAGAAAGCCAGCACGGGGTCTGTCAGCCTGACGGGATCCTCATTTCTGTGGGCCATTTGGCAGAGAGTTGCACCTCTTTTTTCCCTCGTTCTGCTTTAATAGCCACACTGACAGTGACATGATATTCCAACATAAAAAGAGCCAAAAGGAGCGAGACAGGATGCAAAACTTCCATTAACGTGATCAGAAGTTATGTTGCTTCAAGACCCTGACAGGGTTGGCTATTACTTCTTTGTGTGTTTTGCTGTTTGAATTGCACTAATGCTGTTACCCCCGATTCAGTTCTAAATGGATTTGGCTTGAGGTGCGCCTGATGCTTTCAAGAAATAATATTGTGTCCAAGCTGTTTAGGCTTAGCTACAGCAGCTGATTTTATTCAGGATCACCAGCAAACTTGTGATGATTAAAATATCTTTTTTGGACGAGTCTTTCCCTTATTTATTCAATTAAACAAACTAAAACATGAAAGTTTGAGTGTTTACAAGTGCACTAGATGCACTGTAAAAACACCCCGGCTCCTCCCTTCTAGCCTTCTTCCATCCATGCAAGTTCTGCAGGATAGTTACAGCCGTCAATCCCGTCAATACCGTCTCTCCTCAATTTTTAATTTTTTTTTCTCTCCTTGTAACAGCCACCTCAGAGGATCTGGGAGCTGCAACCCACACTGGTTAGACCCAAAGTGGCCACAGCAAAGAGAGGCCTTGATGATGATGGACATATGTCGCCTTCAGTGACTATGGGGGTTTGCGATAGCTCCCAACTGTGAAGTCAAAGATAAATTTGCTTGTCTAAAATAATGCAGGAGACAAAATAATATACATTTTAAAGTCCCACTCCAATCAACTTAACTCAACCCACTAACTTACAGCCCCTCACACCCCCAACCTAACATTACTGGTTTAACAAAAATGGCGAGCAATACTGGCGCTATCCAGCCGGGCAGTTCTGAGTCAGATATTGGCCCGGACAGGAAAACAGATTTACATGGATTTAGTCGTCTACAAGTGGAAGCATCAGAATGGGAAGGAGCTGAGATCTTGTGCCCTGCTCAGCATATTTTCCACATCACAAATATGCTCTTTTACAATTGATATTTTTTTGTCTGCACCTGAATCACAAGGACTTAAACAAATAAATGCAATTTTAAACTTAATTTTCCTCATATATGTCCATAATCCTAAAAATGCCACAAGAACATATAAAAAAAAATCATTTTCATCAGTCTGGGTCTTTAAATGACACACTCCTAGGTGTTTAGCATGTAAATCTCTGCTTTCTCCCCAACAAATATAATTACTGTATTGAAAATCAAGTTATTAAATAACAGTACTTACTAATAAAATGTGTGGTAGAGTCAAATAAAGACAAAAGTTACAATGATGAATCCTAAAAGTCCTGAAGCAGGACAGGCAGTCTTTAAAATGGTTCTTCTCTCACACCTTTCCGTTTCTCTGTCCTGTACTTCTGTCTTCTACACCTGGGGGGCAGTGTTGCCTTCACTTGTCACGGGTCACAGCTGCTGTAGCAGCATTTCGTATGGATGTGCCTGATTTTATAACCTTTTTTTTTATCTTTTGCTAGTCCCATGCTGTTCCAGTGATGGGAACATGTGCAGCCACACGACATGTCATTTCAGGAAAACGGCTGGAAAAAATAAACAGGCAATCCTATATTTTTTTTTTACACAATTTCTTTATCAATTTGCACTTTACACGACTCAAAGACAGTTGAATCAACAGTTTTATTTTTAGTATTTGGATCTCCTTTCTTTTCATTGGTTTTAATGAACACATCAAAGCTTCAGAAGAAAATAGGCAAATAAAAAAGGGCTTTTTATGTTTTTGATTTTGCAGAAGTTTGTGTTGTTGTTTGTGCTTCAGCCGTATTCTAACCCAGAGAAACAAGATGAAGGTCCAAGAACCGTCTCTCCATCTTTAATCATAGCAACATCCATTATGACTGCTGGAACAGAACTGATGTCAAAAAAAAAAACAAAAACTGCGGCTACCTATCTACACCCTGCAGTAGCTCCACTGTGGATACCATTACATGATAAACACCTTTCACTATCACATCCCAAGAAAGTTTCACTCAGGAATAGCAGCAGGAAAGTTGCTGAGCAGATTCAGCAACCAATCAAAATGTAGATACATGGTTAATCACAACACCAATATGTTGTTTTAACTAAAAATATGCATATTTTGATAATTTGCAGAGAAAAGCTTGCCCCTTAAGTTTGTTTTCCTTGGCCATTCTGCCTGGGCTTGTTCACAGCAGTCTCCAGAGCTTGTACGGACGAATAAAGGTAAATGTCAGTCATGTGTTGCTTACCTCCTGAGTAAACAACTCCCAGCATCAGCAATTCAACAAATCTGCCCTAGTTCCCACTGTGAAATTAACTATGCATTCAAGTTACATGTATATCAACCTAGGAAATGATCACATCCATTCAAGAGTCTGGAGAGAGGAAAAGTTGCCAGCTCTGCTGGGGTTCCTGAGTGAATATTCTTCTCTGCTACGCTATGAAAGGAGTGTTAATAGCAAGCTGGGATCTCTTCTTCTTGTTTTGCTTTTTTGTATACAGTTTTTTGCTGAATACATTGATTAGCTTGTTATTGTTGCTTTTGAAGGATTTTATTTAACATTTTCAAGCAACATTCCTGAGCATGTCAGTCATCTTTCTAATGATATATGTTGCATAATCACTTTAGATCTTGGCTTTAAACTTCAGGAATGTCAACAGATCCATAAATCCTCCACAATATCTGTCTATACTGGACTATTTTTCTTGCATTTTGGGATCGTATTGAACCAGTGTTCAATAAATTCGCAATAAATTGCAGGATTTTATTCATTTTCACCCCTTGCTTTCTCATCTTTTCTTGATGATGCTGGTGGAAGAAATCTTCTTCGCAACTTGTGATGGGAATGAGCTGTAAATTGTAATGAAAACATTCCCTTTTACTGAGGATGAGACATGGTGGTGACTTAGTCTACAGGCTTTAAAGTCCCACTTCTATGAAAATTGTGTTTTTGGTGTTTCAACATGTGTGGTATTTTTCTGATGATGGACACATAAGGAAAATTAAGCTGAAAATTGCATTTCTGAATATTTCTTTATTCCATTTGCTGTGAATCAGGAGCAGCTGAAAAAATGGCGTTTGAGAAACAGTCTATTTGTGGGTCATAAGCGGGCCACAAGCTCCCAGTTCCGACTTCCTTTCCTTGTCCGAGCTGGGATGCTAGGCAATGTTAGGTTGGGGGCAGAGGCGATCTTGGCTAGTTTAGCGCCCTGGACAAAACACTGGACATTCCTATGCATTGTTTGATTTTATATATCCTAAAATTGTTAAGTTTAATTTTTAAATAATTATAATGAAATAATCGTAATTTATTTTAGTGATTGGAGTTCATTTTTTTAATATGAATAATGTTGTTTTATGTGATTCCTAAACACGTGAAAGTACAAATGTACATATTTCTCAAACCTGACTTTTCTTGTGTTCTTTCAGGCACAAACATTATTTACATTATCAAAAGAAACTGCACAATTGTGTGGTTGATCTTGATGATGATAAATACAGAGAGACGCTCCTGTGAGTGAGACTACCTGTTCACATCCTCTGCACTTGCAAGTTGGCTTCCCTCGCGCACCACGCTCTTTCTGGGTTTTCTTACACACAGAGAGAGCGCCCAACATTGTCATTAGTGCAGCAAGTTGACCATGATAGTAGGGGTGCGCAAAACACATTTTCTTATTGACTTCATGTGGAAATGGGCAGTTTTAGTTTAGAACACAAGCAATTAAAAATAAATAATGATACTGTTACAAAATTGCGCCCACTTCTTCTCCTTTAGTAAAACCCCCCTCTGGTTGGGGGTGTGGGAACGCTTGAAAATAGATCAAAAGATGATCAAGGTGGGACTTGGGTAATTTAGTTGTATTTGTATGCATTAAAATTAGTAGAGACAAGAAGAAAACTTTTAAAAATGGGGGAGAAAAACAATAAAAAAAACGGCTGGCTTTGAATTGGCGACTCAGACAACAGGCTGAAAATCTGATTTTCTGGAAAGATGCCACAAAAGATAGACTAATGCCTAGGTGTCAGATGTGTGTGGTTCTTTTATGGATCTGTTGGTTTTTAAAAGAGTTGGGGTTTAGCCCCTTAAGGTGAAACACTGGTTCAGCCAAAAAGTAAAGAGTGCCGCCTCAAGTGCTCGTTTTAAGATTGATCACTCCTTTCTCCATCTTTTGCTGTTTTTTTTTCCCAGGTTCTTTTTGTGTCCCTCTTGAAGGCTCTAGTGAACACAAGCAGTTTTTCCTAAGGGATTTGGGGATGTGTATGAATTGAGACCCAGACTTGGGAGCATTGGGCGTGCCTTTTGTTAATAGAATACGCATGGTTGGGTCTCCCTGAGGCTGTTAGTGATGAGAGTAGAATGAAAATGTTAATGTTTGCAGAGGGGTGATGGGTTTTGCAAGATCTCGTCAGTTTACTTACGCACTTACCCTACAATAAATCCAGAGGATAAATCTTTGACGTTAAAATATGAAGACTGTCATTCAGTATTTAACTGTTTAAGCAAAAAAAAAAAAACACTTCAAATTTGCTGTAAACTGCAACAAAATCTTAAATCTTTGAAATTCAGGTGATTAAGATACAGCTGGGATTTGGTGCAGTGCAGCTGCATCTCGTTGTAGTTGCACTAAGGCAGCATTTTCTTCCCCAGAGATTGTGGGACTATAGGTGTTTGTTTATTTATTTTTTTCTCCAACAAATATCATTTCACACTCGGTTACTCACAACCTGGACCCGAGTGGCTTCACTGGAGCCGTCGAGGAACGAGTGCATTTGGTAGAAGCATTTTCAGTGAGCAAAGGGAACATATTTCCAGGTCAGTTCTTGTCACCCAGTTTTTCATTATGGTCAAATGTCTAATGTTCTTGTTGCAGGACTGCTCAGTAAAGTCACAGTTGTAAAAGTGTTTCACCAACTGCCTTAAAAGGTGAAAGGTGTCCCTCCTGACTAAAATGTGTTGCAGTTTCAGAGAAAATGCTGGATAACATTCTTTTTTTCCGTAAAAAAAAAAAAAAACTATGTTAAAAATTGTTTTTTTATGCCCCCTTTTTACATTTTTCTTACCATAAACATCATTTAGGTCTGCTGGTATGCTCTACAAAAATATAATTTAATGCAGATATCCCTTTTTTTCTGTACACACCTGCCCTGTTTACCTGAGTAATAATCCCACTGCTCTTTATGTACAGGGCAAAGCTTTTGCTGTCTTCTATTAAGATTGAAAGTTTGCAAAATACTGCAGTTTTTAAAAAAATTCTCTGTTGTTTAGTCCTTTTATCTGGATTAGATTTAGTTAAGTGAGGAAATGTGTTCAGCGCCTAAAGTCCCGCTCTGATCATCTTTTTAGCTATTTTAGCCAAAATTGACAGTTCCTGCAGAGCATCAGCTGTTTATTAGAAATTCCCCCCAGAATTGTGGGTGGGACTGTTGGCATGAGGGCAACCCCACCCCCCTTTCCCGTCACTTATCTGTTTACACGCTCTCTTGCTAGCTTACAGCCCCTCCACTATTATTATTTCACAAAACTTGAGAGTTTGTTTTGCTGCAACAGTGATGTAAACATCTCCTTTGGTTGTTGTAGCAGCTCATTTACCTGTTCACATTACATAGTTATCCTTAGCTTCCAGTTTCTTCTGTGGTATCTTGTCAAACCTTGGACTTGTCTACTACAGTTTGTAAATTCTGAAACTCTGTCCACTGATAAATCCTGGGGTAAATGTCAGATACCATACCACCAACTTAGCATCAGTGGTTCAACAAAAATGGCGAACATTATTAAATTTATCCAGCCATTCAGTTGTGAGCCAGATGCCAACTTGATTGAGGAAAATACAGACTTAGATGGATCTAGCATCAGAATGGAGAGGAGCAGGGAGTTTGTAGCCAACCCATCATTCAGTATATTCTATGTAACAAAAATGCTTTTTTTCTAATTATATTTCTTGGTCTGCTACTGATTCACAGTTGTTTGAATAAAGAAATACTCGGAAATGCAATTTTAGGCTTAATGTTCCTTAAATATGTCTTCCATCATCAGAAAACTGCTACAAGACGGACCTTTTATATAAAAACAAAGATTACTCTGCATAATTTAATTTTTTCCTCATCAAATTAAACAGATTTTTCTATGACTCCATAGACGATGACTGAGACAAAGTGACATTGGACAGCCAGACCACATGTGATCAATATGGTGGACTCAATGTGTGATAACAAATGGCCGTCACAGAGCACTCATTCAACAAAGTGAAAAAAAAAGCATTCCTAGACTCAGAAACAACAGAATTCAATCGTTTTTCAGCCTTGAAGAAAAAAAAAATCCACCGCATGCTGGAAAGAATAATAACGCGAGAAGGAAATGCTAAATTTGAACAATAAGCCAGTAAATCTATGTGCTTCTTTCAGCAATCACACAAGAGGTCATACTCATAAATATTGTTGGGTGTAAGCTGTGAAGCTGCACACACATGACAGATGCTTATTTCTTATCAGTGTTGCAAAAAATGGTTTAGTGCTTTTTAAAGAGCCTTTAAATCTTCATGTTGAGCATAAGAAATGAAATATTTTTATGAAATGCTGGATTCCCTTATTTATAAACGTTTATGTTCTGTCTGATCAATGAAAATCATGATCTTTCAAACATGAAATCAGTCCATAGTATATATTATCTTTGTTCAATTTTACAAACAGGTATCCTTATGCCATGTCCACTATGTACCTTTTTCTTCCTGAAACACTCACTTTTTAAATTATTTAGTCAGACAATCATTTTAAAATACATCTAAAGCAACAATTTTTCATTTTGTTGTTGCATTTTTGTTCAAAATGGAGCCATACAAAAGAGTAGGGGGATGTTCAAAAGAAATAAAAGTATGAAATTCCAAGATTTTCACTATTTGAGAAGCAAAAGTGGTGTTGTTTTAGTATAACTTTAATGTATATAGGTAGAAAATGTTGGTTCATGAGATCTAACATTAGCATTTCACTGCTGGTCACCTCACTTCACATAATTTAAAGGCTCAACTTAACTGTCATTTCTAAATTATCCTCAACTTTTTCTTCTGCTGTTGGCATCAATGAAAACATTTTTATACATGTTGTATTTTTTAGACTATATAAGTTGCAATGGAGAATAAGTCGCAGCAGTCAAAAAAAAAGGAAAATCATGTGTACTTTTGGGAGAAATGTATTTAATAAAATAGGGGAAAAAGAATGGACTTTTCTGAATATTTATTTGCCCTTTATTTTACCAGGAAGTCCCATTGAGGCTAGATCTCTTTTTCAATGGGCCAAAAGGCATCATCACAAGAAAATATAGTATTTATAGTTTTTTTTTTTTTTTTTAATGTGTCCTGTCCAACAGCTGAGCAATCAGGTATGAGCTGAGAGCGTCTTGTGTTAGATGTATTTTACTGTTACACCAGGGGGTTAGAACTCTTCAGACACACAAGGTGTATATTTGTATAAACCCCTTTTGTAATTTAAACTAAACTTTATTTATATTGATTATGTTTGTATCCTTGTTTGTTGGACTGGACTGAAAAGAAGAAGGGGGAAAAAAAGGATTTTGAGAGGGGGGGTAATGGCACAAAAGACTGGGGGGAAAAAGGGTTGGTTAAATAAACTGGAGGATGATTACAGAGGAGGGGAGGGAGAATCATTAAAAACATACCTGTTGGCTCTTGGAGTCTTCACATACAAACTTGTCAACACAACCACAGCTCACATACACAGCTCTGCATACAAACCAACACATGTAAAGCATTTCATTCCGTCACATATACTATTTGTGCAAAGGTGAGCCGACACCTGTGCTCAGGTGAATGTTTATGTTAAGCTGACGTGGATGATGGAATGTAAAAAAAATAAAATAAAAAAGGAGGGAGGGTTCCCGGCCACCCCCACACCAGGACCCCTGCCGAAGCAGCAGCAGCGACCAGCCCCCCCCACACTTCTACTGTAGGGCCGATGAAGGACATCCGCCCGCCCGGCAGACCGGCCAAGCACTCAGACCAGTCTACGTGTTGAACAGAATGGTTCTGCAGAAACTTAACATGCACATATTTAATCAGCCAGCCAGCATGAGGTAAAAAAAGGGACTCTAAAGTTGGATTCTATAAGTCCATCCTGTGTCTGCCGTTGAAAAGTTCTGTAATTTGTGGCAGGAATTATATTTCCTGGTCTCCCCAGGGACAGCAGAAAATGTCTGTCTGAGAAGGTGCTTGGTTGTCTGTACCTTGTGATGGAAAGGGCGGTCCTGGTTATCCATAATCAATAACAGTTTGTTCACTGTCCTTCTCTTTCCCTCAGCTTCCAAGTTCTCCTACTTGCAGTCCATTATAGAGCCAGTATTAATCTTTTAAAGGCTGCAACAAGTTAAATATCTGCCCTCTATGGTTGTGATATTGGGCTATATAAATAAAATTGAATTGAGGAGAACATCTGGTGTACTCTCTTCTGCATGCCTTGCTAAAAATGGTTCTGCACCGTTTATAAACACCAGTGCAAGCTGCTCTGTTAGATCCAACTCAAAACTCCCTCCTTCCACTATCCTCGCTGATAAACTGGTGCAAGAATACAAGCCCCCTCACAAGGAAATATGAAGTTCCAGATTAGCAGCTTAGTGAGAACAAACTAAATTCTGGCCTTACAGCAGTTTTCATATTATTCTGTCTGCTTTACATCCATCTTTTTAAAGTTTTCAATTATGTCCTGCAGCAGTCCTGGACTGCAAGGACCATATTATTTTTGCAATTTTTCTTTCTTACTGTACCATTGAGCAAAAGTTTCACCCCCAATACATGTTCAGAAATTAACCAAAATTTGCACACAGCTAGTACCTGGTGAAAAGGAATTTTGGACATAGTGAACACCCCCCACCCCCTCAAAAAGGAAAAAAAGAAAAGATGACCTCACAGCACATGAAACCGTCCAAAAAATGAATGGGTGCCAAAATCTCTTTTGGGGCTCAAAAATAATATAAAAAAAAGTCAAAATTCACTATCAAAACAAAAAATGTGTTGGGGATATCCAAACGAAGTTTTAAAATGATCACGGGATGACCATAGGACAGATGGCTTGGCAGCTATGTTGTGACAAAGTGTAAAATTTGGGGATTTTCGTATTTTAGCACAATATGGGGGAAAAAAAAACTTTTGTTTGCACAATCTTCACAAACATGCCACCAGGCTAAGCCTAAAACCACAACCAAAGCTTTGTTGACGTTTGACTTGGATATGTGGTGCCATCTTGAATTAAGAAAGAAAAGAAAATCACTTGTAGTACCTTCTACAAATTTAAACTCCTCCAAGGGGTTTAGATTTAATGCCTCAAAACTCCTCGAGCATCATTGGAAAGTTATTTGGGAAAAAATTTTGGTTTGTAGATTTTCCTAAGCGTGGAAAGCTTGCAAAAGTGACGTTTCATTGTTGCTCGTATATTTTTTTTACCGGAATATTGTGAAAATTTAATACAAGAATCTCTGGTTCAAGTCTAACAGAACAAAATGACATATGCTATAAGCATATTAGAAATGTAGGCGTTGTGAGCAGTAACCTTTGTTGCTAAGAAAATCCCAAAATTAACTTTTGCAGATTTTTCTAAAAGTTACATATACCTGTTTGTTATCCCCTGGCAACCATAAAATATGTTGGTTGCTATGGAGATAAAAACCAATAAAATTCAACAATTTTGCAAAAAGTTTTTTTTTTTTAGTTTGTCACATGCCTGTCTGACGAGGGGTAGGGGCAGAAGGGCGAGGCAATGGCAGTAACTCCTAAGGCCTATACTACAACGCTTGTAACTTTAATGGTTCACAATGAGTTTTCAGCCATTCAAGATTAACCTGGCATTCACTGACAGAATGGATCCTTGGAAACAAAATCAAAAGGGTTCATGACATAACAATAAATAATTAAAACAAAAAAAAGTAATAATACAGTGCTATATATGAATTAAGATGATTTAGATGATCATTTAGTGTTAAATTATCCTCTGTCAAAATATATTTTTGCTACCTTCAACACAAAAACTTTTAAACCACAAAAATGTGTAATTTTGGACTCTAATACGTCCATAATTCCTTTATTCTGGTACAATTGGCTCGGTAATTGACCATCTACAGGTGTGCTCTGCAAGCCACGCAAAACCTTTCAAGGCAGTTTTGTTGAAGATTGCAGTCATAAAGTAATCACATGTTGCTCCAGTTCTACTCAACTAGTATTATCCAGTATGAATTTTTCACCTAAAGACCGCCAAGTACACAAAATCTCCTGGTGCTGTTGTGACAAAGAAAGAATAACACAATTCTTCAGTTTTTAATGCAACATCAATACACAGTTCCTTTTAAAAATCACCCTCTACAGATAAGCTGGAATAATCTTAAATAACAGTGCAGTTGTGACTTAACTCAATTTATATGCAAATGCGATATTTTTTGTGCAATGAGCCTATTTTATTATGTCAGGAGTGACTTGGTGTTGTCATTGACATTCTGAATGGAAGCTGCAATCAATATTGTTACCTTCTGCTCATTTTCTAAAGGAAGGAAGGAGGAGATTGTCTTTGCGCACTGTCTTGGCCTGTGACTGTTCAGCACAGGTGTATTTTAAAGCATTGCTTTTGTGCAGCAAGCTGTTTAATTGTAATACCATTTTTTAAGCGCATGTGGATTGTTTGAAAAAGTCCAAACTGTTTTGACTGTTAGCCATTTCTAAATAGTGATTAGTTGCTAAAGCTTAGACCTTAATGCAGTCTGTGTTTATGCATACATGAGAATCGTGCAGTGCTTAAGTGGGCTATATCTGCCGAGGCCTTGTGTCAGAATTGATTGTGTTTTACAATGAGTTTGTCATTAAAGGCAGGAGCCACTTTCGGTAATAAGTCCTACTATTTTGTCTTGAACAGAATGTTTATGCGGCTCATTATGGATGAATGCATTTATATATGACATCACATATTTGAGTCCAAGATTAAGGTTTATTTTGTTATTTGCATCAGACCTTTTCAAAACAAAAAAAAAAACATTGCTGTTTTTTTGCGATTTGAATTTCTGTGCTGCAATAGCAGTCCGAGTTTGGTATGCCGTCTTTTAAGAGACAAGCTTCACTGAGGCTGTGCTGTAAATGTTTTTAATTCTGCAGCCTGGCAACACAGCCTCATGTTAGCTCTGAAGCAAAGCAATTAAGCTCATTACTGTGACTGCATTTGGCTTGCCAGCACAGAAGCACAGAAAATGCCACAGAGCTGTGTCATGTTCTGAAGTTAATTTCCTGCTCTGTACCAAGGTTTAAATGGGAGTTGTCAGTGACTGCAAAATAATTCTCTGTGTTAACTGTTTAATGAAATGGCATTGACATTATGACACTTCTTTTACTTTTTTAAACAGAATTACATTGTTTGGACCATCTAGTGTTAAAGAAAAGCTTGCCATGTTGAATAAACAGATGTTTGTTTATGTTGTTTCATTTTTTTTAAAGATCCTTTCTGATGAAAGTTATTTTTAACACGTTTTTGTGGCATTTACTCTAATGATGAATGACATATATTTGGAAAATTATTCTCAAATTTGCACTTCTGAATATTTCTTTATTCAAATCGTTGTGAACCACGAGCAGACAAAAAATGCCATTTGAAAAAGATTGTGATGTAGAAAATATAACTCCATCATCCTCTTGTAGACAACTGGATCCATGTACGTTTTTGTTTTCCTCGTCCGAGCTGGCGTCTGGCTCTAAACTGTACGGCTGGATAGCTTCAATTTCGCTCGCCATTTTTGTTGCACTTGTAAGAGCTTGTACAGAGAGCAGTGACGTAGATGGGAAGGGGGGCGGGGTTGCTCCATGCCACCAACAACTCAGAGGTGAATTTCTAACAAAGTACTTCTGGCTCTTAGAAAAATGACAGTTTTCAAAATGTTGAATAAAACCTGCATAATCATAATTAAGAAACCACTGGGAACACATTGACAATAGATCAAAAGGTGATTAGAGTGGGTCTTTAAACTCTCAAAGGTTTGAAATCAATCCTTAAGTTTATTAGAATTAAAACAGCCTATAGGCCAGTGGTAACCAGTTTAGATTTTATTGGGTCCAGTTACAAAAACTTCATTTATATCAAGGTCCTCACTGTATATTTTGGGTTCTCTTCAGTAATATTTATTTTTGTGGTCACAATAAGACACATTTATACCAGCTAACAGGAACAACTTCAGGCCTGAATTATAACAAGCATACATATTATTCAGTAATCCCCTTTCCTCTCATATCCACTCCTCTTCAGTGTTATTTTTTCCAAGATTATCTGTACTTTTATGGTTTGAGATGAACTTATAATAACCCATGCACATCTTGAATATCTGGAAATTGTGCAAACACAGTGGCCCTCGAGGCCTGAAGTTGCCCATCCCTGCTATAGACCTGTACTCTGTAAATGATGGTAAAAGTTGTCCTTTCTGTAAGAGGATCGTAAGCTTCTCAGCATTGTTTTTATAGATCAGAAGATGACAACACTTAAATCAGTGGGGATGTGTGCGCTCTCAGTGGAGAACTTGGCAAATGCTGATAAACATTTTCCTTTTCCAATTTATTTTTACATCTGCCACCTCAGTCGGTTTTTGTAAGAGAATTCTGAAAGTATTTTGGAGATGGTGCCAGGAAACCACAGTGTAGCTCCATTTCCCCCCAAAATACCACTTTGGATCCCCAGCACAGTGGAAGTTATGATTCAGTTCTTCCTTAAACTATTGGTTTTGTAACCCCAGTCTCAAAAAAATAAACATGGAAGAGAAGATCTTTTAGTCAGAAAATGCAAACAGGAACAGTTGATGGAGACAAATTTGGCTTTCCGCTGCAGTGACTCTCTAAAGGTCTGGTTTCCTTTCTGCCAGCCGTTTTTTAAACAACTGCTGCTGATTTGAGACAGACATTCTGAGATTTATCTTGTGTGTGGCATTTAAAAGAAACACCACGAAGGGAAAGAGAGCAGACTAAAATAATGCTGGAGAGTGAGAATGTGGCTACGAGAGTGGTGTTTGGTCAAACCTGGTCAACAAACCCTTACTCGCCTCTTCACCTGACACGGCGTGGAGATAACAGAGGGATGGAGGTGGCAGGAGATGGTGGGGGGGGAGGAACAGTCGTCAGAAGGAGGGAAAAGGAAGCCCAGGCCAGGGCCTGATAACGGAAAGCTGTCGGGGCTCAGGAGAGGAGTGGGAGACATTAGCCAAATCCGAACGGATCACAAGCTTCTGGATGCAATCCAGTTTTGTGGGGTTGCGATAAGAAGGCTGATTATGTGTCACCCATCAATTCGCCCCCCTCCCATTGCTGTCTCCCTAGCCATAAATCCACTTGTGACAAGCTCTACTCTTCAGCAAACACCCCACTCTTCCTTCTTTTACTCACTTCTGTCTGTTCTATCCTCGCTGCAGTTTGCCGCTGAGGGAACCGGGAACAGGGGGGATTATGGCTCTGAAAGGAACTGCAAGGTTTGGGTGCAAAGCAATGAACATTTTAATTGATTGATCCTTTGTAGTCTCCCAAAAATGATTTCATTTTATAATATCAGACTTTTTCTCAACAAAAGTTGTGCTAATAATTTACAAAGAACATTTTCAAACATGAAAAAAACATTCAAAAAGGTTTTGTCCTTTTGAAAATTGGATTAATCAGCTTTCAAATGCTGGAAATTGAGGTTTTAAACTCGGATATCTGTACATGTTTCCTTCCCAAGCAAACAGAGTTTTCCTTAAATAGTCACTTTAAAGTGGCATCCACAAATTATGGCTGGTTAAATGCTTTTAGCACTTATTAATTGCATGAGAAAGCTAAATTGGGCAGCCGAGGTTTGATTTATTACCCGGCTAACTAATTTTGTCACTCTGGGAATATGCAGATGGGGTTGGGCGGGAGAATGTTCACCTTGAGAAAGATGGGGGGAGACAGCTTGGCCTGCCTTGACCTGACCCTCAAACACCCTGCCATGCTGACCTGCATCAGAAGCAACAGACTCCTCTTGATCCCTTTAAGATGAAGATGAGCACTTAATACAGATGAAGAGGAAACCAATAACCTACGATTTTGTCGCTGAAGCCACTTACAGATCTTTTTATCCTGGTTTCTGGATTATAAAGGAAGAAATTAGAAAATGAGAAGCCAAATGGGACAATGTAAGGAAAAAACGTGATGTTGTATTAAAATATTTGTTGTCTTTAATTCTTTGATGTTTATGTGAATAATTTTTACATGTTTAATGTGTAAAAATTTATGCATAAAATACAGCAAAATTGGGGATAGGAATTATTGAGATTTTTCTTTTACTCACTCCTTTATCACTTTCTGTTTATCATGTTTATTCAGCTATTTTATTTTGTGGTTGACAATAAAAAGAAATAAATCAATCAATAAAGGATATCTTTAAAAATAACCCCTTTATGAAGCCAGAATCATGAGTGTGGCATTGCTAAAATCAGACCAAAAGTTTGATTTATTCTCGATACTGTCTCAAGTTTGCCCATCTTTGAAAAATGTTGCTAATTCAACTACCAAGCTAAAAACTGAACTTTATAATCTACACCTAGATGGTAGCTGGTCCATTTTTTTTTTCAAACTAGCATCCCAGTTATTGAAAACCAATATTTCATGGTTTTATCAGGTGTTTTTTTAGTTAATAAGTTTAAATCGTTGGTAGAGGTTAAACAAGGATAGTTCAAAAAGGAAAGCATAGATTTCATTCATAGTTTGTTTCATAATTTAGACACTTCTACGGAATCCTTAAAGGGACACCAAAGTTTAAAGAAAAAAATGCTGGTCTTTCATGCGCACCAGATGGCGAGCACCACTTGCTATCTGGTGTGCACGAAAGAACAGTCTTTTTTTTTTACTTTTTTATTTCGATTTCCCTTTTGGTAATTCGTAGACTTTGATCTGAAAATAATGGGGTTTTTTTTGTCTTGATGTTATTCGTGTAAATCTGAAAGGTAATACATTAGTTGTAGTTATTTATAGTGTTGATATGAGTGAAAGCTTTATTTCCAGATGGGATTTTCATAAAGTATTTGATCTGTGGAAAAATTAAAACTTTGTACAATTGGTTTTTTTAGTTTAACAAATGTGTCGGCTTTCTTATTTATGTTTATGTCTTGTATTGACCAATAGAACTGTGGTTGTATGGGTTTCTGTTGGATTATTTATCATAAACATTTGGACAATAATCTACTGTTTACTTTTCTGAAGACCAATCACTGCTTACTGACATGGCCTGGCTCCAACAGGGCAGCGTCCGAATCACAAAAAAATGGTGACTGAATTGATTTCATTTCTTTGGAGCTGGAAAAAAGTCATTTTCTAAGTGTGACGTCACACTCACTCACTCTAGTTCTCTTATACAGTCAGTGGTATTACTCCTAAAAGAACTGAAAAATCTTTATAGTACTGAAATGTCAAGGGCTTTAAACCATCTCAACTCACACCTTTCTGCAACTTTATGTAATATTATGCAAACTGTACCCAGTTTTTCTTTTATTTGCAATCTCCAGCGATTCCGAGCTAATCTAATAACTCATGCCATGTTTAAGCAGCGTATGTGCTTAATGGACTGCCCCCCCCACCCCCCCGATTACACACTGGGGGATTTTAGATGGGGCTAAGTGTCGCGCTGCATTTTTCTCTCTCATGCCCCTGACAAACCTTTTCTACACTGCAACCATTATTTAACCTAAAGGGGTCAAAGCCACCCTGTGAGGAAGGCTTGAATTAACAGTCTGCCAAATTTCCAGAACTGCTAGAATGACCATGGAAGTTATTTCCACTGCTCGGACATGATTTAAATTTGCATTTTTTTATTTGAAAAGGTACAGGTATGAAAACAAAAATAGGCAAAAAATGACATTGCCACATTCATTTATCTGTCTTTTTTAAAAATTCCAAAAACAAATGATCAAGCAGATGAACTAGAGTAATTGCAGTTGTATCATTTCACATTATTAGTAGTAAATCCTCCGTAACTGTCTTTTGTTTTCTACTTGTAACTTTTTTCTATCCTAGGTTTAGATTGAAGAAAAAACTAGATTTTCGCCTCAAAGACAGAAAAAAAGCAAGACAGTGAAGTAGGAGACAGATCAGGAAAACATAGCAAAAAGTGAAATATGACACCTCCCCATAAAAAGCATGGAGTCAATGATGACACAATGTTCTAATAAAATATACACACATTTAGGAAAAGTCGGGGTCCTATTGGTACACAGGTTCCAAATCTGTTTTTCTATGTAGCCACTGGCTGTTTTAGAACCTTTTTGAACATAACAGTCTTGCGTTATGTTTGTGGCCATCGCAGCTCAGACTGGTTGACAGGTTCGTGGTCTTATCCCATTACCTGCCAGGGGATATCGTGGTGGAGAGAAACCAGAGAAGTTTTTCCACATCTGGATTTTTCTTTTCTTTAAACTGCAGTTGATTTGACTTTAAAGCTATGGACACACTGGCCATGTGCACTCGTTCAAAAACACGCTAAACGGGGGTTCTTAAATGTGCATTGAGTTCATACTGGACTTTCTACTGTTTGCTAGCACACGTCTACCACCGACAGTTGGAAGAGGATTGGTGCAAAATGTTGAAGCGGTGCAAATCTTGTGAATCTTGACAGACTTGGTGTCATTCAAGTGCGGCCGGATCCACACCGCAGTTATTAATTTCTCCTCCATGATCAATTTTGAAACGATTGGCACTTCTATTAATTAAAAGGGACATCATCTATACGTCACTACCAATTCTGAATCCCTGATTGGTCATTTTACCTGGTTTAACTTTCAACGTGCGTTCAATGGTCGCACTTTTTTTTGTATAGCGGGAAAATGATCTTAGAAATGTGCATAGATATACTGGTGAATAGAATAGTTTTGGATGCAGAAGCCTGTAACATGCGTTTACGCACGTTTACATAGACTTTTCATTGGAAGTGGTTGCTTGAACCCGCTTTGCAGAGGTCCATGTGAAGGTAGCTTGATGCTTTAAAACATTTACTTTTGTGCTTTTTACTGTTTAATAGCAATAACAAAGTTAAGTGCTTTTCTACTTATTTTAGTGGAGAGTGCAGAGGTTACCTATAAAAATAACTCTCGGTAGGTGAAATCTGTAAAGAAAAATGAGATGTTTAAGGCTGTAAAAGCCCTCACTGTTCTTTTACAGACTTTTCTTAGACAGACATAAACCCTTTCATACTTTCATCACTTGTTTAGACTCTCAAAAGTTCAAACTTTCACAAAAGAAAAAGTTCAGCTTTATAGAATCCAAACTAAGATCTGATCACAATTTTTGTAAATCTGGCCACCTGCATGCATTCTGTACTGGACACGCATCACAGAGGAAACAGTTCTTCACAGAACACAGACATTTTTTGAAAGTATGCAAAAAAAAATGTGTAAAACAGTGAAACCGGGAAAGGTGAACCACAATATGGCGAGGGACTATTATATATAGACAGAGTCCACCCAGAATAAACACCAGAGGAAACAAAAAGTGGCATGCTATATGGGATATGCTACATAATTTCTATTTTCCCAGTTGCTAAAATAAATCATATTTTAAAAATTCCCTTCTAACTAAGTACACAAAGACTGAACATTTTACCATGAAATACTGGACTAGGCCTTGAAATTGTTTTTCAAAAAAATCCTTTTCTGATTCCTTATTTTTGACTTGGACTGCAAAGTTGTAGCAACTTGCAGGAGCTGGTGTCTTGCGTATCTTTGAAGCAGTTAGTAAAACTGAAGAACTGCATAAAAAGGGATTCCTCATTGTTCGTTTGTCAACGTTAAGCAGAGTTCATTGTTAAAAAGTTGAACAGGCTTATAACATAATCTGTGTCAAACATACCATGTCATTTTGGCTCCTCAGTGAAGGAATAATGCTGCAGGCTAGCTTCTGGGAGCCAACTGGACAGCTAAATTTGGATTTACCCAACAATGACACCAAGATCCACAGCTGTGTGAACATAAGAAATGGGAAGACATGGTTTATTTAATTTTCCTCTAACCATCTGTGGGATGGAAATAAACTTTTCAAACATTTATGTAAGCATTACCTTACTTCAAATGTGTCTATGAATCAAGAACATTTGGCCTAATGATTATTTTTGTGAAATTGCATTGGATTTTGGTTTATCTGCATGGACAGATGTTGGTGTTTTTGTAGTTATTTTATTTTTTGGTCATTTCTGGTTATTTGTAGGTTCCTGACATAAGATAAACATTTTTGTAGAAGCAGATGTAGAATAAAGTTTGATTATTATGTGAAAATATTTCAAAGTTTGAAGTTCCAGAAACCAGAAACACAACTCAATATTGGATGCTTACAAAACTCACATATGTTTTTTATTTTATTTTATTTTTTACCTGGGGATGAATAAGCTACTTTAAAGGTAAATGTTGTTTCACAAAATGCCTTCTGTTTGTAAGCAGAGCTGTTAAATTTTGGGTATGAGACACATTAAATAAAGAGAAAATCTGCATTTGCATGTATGTCGGCTCCCCCAATGCATTGCAGCTTTTGCATCTGTTCAACAACGTGATCTGGCACTTTTCCAGGCTGCAAATGGCCCTATTATTTTTGCTTTGTATCCTCCGGTTACTCTGAATAAGCAAAATTTATCTTTGTCAAACAGCCTTGTCTGTGTTGTTCCCCACTCTACCTCTTGGTTTTTGGAGCCATGCTAACAGCCACACAAAAATACATCCCTGCCTCACCCCATCATAATGGCTTTGACAGTGCAATTATGGAAGTGTGTTTATTATTTACTATATTTATCTTTTGTTTTAACCACAATTTTTAAATGAGTTGGGATATTTGAATAATTCAATGGCTATACATTTCTTGAATTGCATGGCTTCTCATTTAGATGGATTTAGTCATTTCTGAAGCCTGAATGAGTCCCTCTACATCAGTTCATTCCCGTTTGCTTGTTTTTTAACTGAAGTGCAATCTTTTTGAAATGCAGCTTCAAATTTTTCTTACTATTTTTTGAGACTAAATTACACTGATAATCCTTGCTAATGTTTTATTTTCTTTGTAATTCCGGTGCGTCCGCCTAGATGGTGAACTACAAATACATTGACCTTTGTTTGGGTGTGGAAAGTTATTCTGCACTCATGTGGTCTTGGAAAATGTCTTGCTTTTCTGATGTTCATGTGTGTTTTCCAAGTCAAACAGTCATTTTTCAGATCATTCCACCACCACATGAATGCAACATTTTTCTAAGTTTGCGTTTTCCCCCTGAGGGACATCAACCCATTGGTGCTATTGGCATTAAAATGAGAACAAAAGCCACAGTTTTTAAATATTAACTTGAATCAATCAAAATGTGTTTACAATCAAAATTAAAGCATATTTTTTCATGTTATTTCTCTCTCCAATGATGTGGATTAACAAACACACCATGCATTTGTTCTTGCTTGTGTCAAATTTTTTAACCCTTTGTGGCCCAATGATCTGAAAGTGTGCCAACCCTTGTTCTACTAATTCAGACTTGCATCCAGTTAAAGTAAGTGACGCCTTATACTAGTTTCACACCAGAGGTGTGTTCAGTGAACTGAACGTTTGCGAGCGTTCACGACTGTTTGCTCACTGAACGACAAGTTCGTGATGCACACTCGCAAATGTTTGTGTTGCTCGGCGAACATCCTCGGGAGGTGGTACGACTCACGAACACACGTCTCCAGCCTGGCGGACACCCACTTCAAATGTGACATTTTGGTCGCCATGCTTTTTTAGATGTGCGGAAGTTCATGCCGTGCATGTGCGTATTTCGCTCACAAACACATCGTTCAGCCCGCTTAACTAACAACAAACACTGCTTCCACTGAACACACCTCAGTTGTGTGACGTGCATTCTTGAACACACTGGTGTTCACACTGGACTGTTACTACTACTGTAGACAGCTATGGGACTTTAACTTGCATTATCCTTACAAATGCTACATGATACACTTACTACACACAACCATCGTTTGTTTTGTTTTCATGATGTCCCATAAGATGACTGCATGAGCTTCAAGACTTGCCTGCGGTCCTCTTAAGATGCAGTAGCTCATGTCTACAGCCCTCCCTACAGCATTTGTTTGGGGCAACCCCAAATGGGTGCATGCAACAAAGGTATCAAAATAAGCATTAACTTGTGAAACTATTATTGTTTCATTTATTGTCTCTAGTACAGTAATTAGAAAGGACAGATATTAATGGTTTTATTCTTATTTATCCTTTTTGTTTTGACAGAACCACTTGGATAACTTAGTTTGCATCTTTGATTCTGGTTACCTTTTAGCTCCAGACTCACTCAATCATTTTAGAGTCCTGGCACAGTCGTGGATCAGTCTCAAGTCCATTGTAATGTAAATGAGGATTTTAAAGCTAAGACTCTACTTTCTCAAACTGACAACTTTGACTGCAGTAGCTTAGGAATCGAATAACTCTTCTGTTTTCATACCAATTTTAGGAGTTGCGTGCATTTATTTGACTTTTACCAACTCAGGCTCTGCAGCAGGATAAGCAAACGGAAACTGTCTGTTCAGTAAACATCTGAGCAATGTTCCACATCAAGCTTCTCTATTTTCTGGCTATAAAAGTATTTTCCATTTCTCTTTTTTGGTCAGTGCACAACTCTTTTGATGAAAGAAAAACCACTCTGTGGAGCCAACTACCAACCAAAACTATGATGCATGTATGATTCATTCATTCTTCTTTCCACACAGATGAGGTGAAGAACAACAAGGTCAAATGACAGTCAGGTCATGCACTGAGTTCAAGCCCCACAATTAAATGTAAGGTTAGACTCTCTGTTTTCTCTTCTTTGTTTGCCAAATGTGAACACAGACACAAAATGGAAATTTAGTTAAACTGTACGTCACTGTTTTCACTGAAAAAAAAAAATGAAACCACACAGCCTTCTAACATAACCTGCTGTTGTTTACTATTTATGCTGCATGTTCACATGCATATTTAATTAATTCTTATTCATCACTGTGTTCGCCTTGATTTTTCTAGCTAGCAGCATAAAATTTGCCTGTTAATATGTATTTTACATACTTATAAAAACTGAATGTGCATCTATCTGCATTAATCTTGGATTACAATCCTTTATCATAGCAGTTTTTGTTAAAATGCATAATGTAAATGTAAAAATAACAATTGGATTATCATAATATATAAATAAGTAATATTATGAAATATAAAGTATATAAAACATGTTCAATAATCGTTTTTTAAAAAATAATAACTAATATTTTACAGCAGAAATTTTGAGATTTTATTTGTATTTGAAATAATTTTTGTGTGTTTTAGGATTTTCCAATACTATTATGTCCTCAAATAATATTTTTTTTAATCCTCATGTGAATTGCTGGAGCGTATTAGCTTCTGAGAAAGAAAACTAAAACAAGACAAAACAATTAATTCCAATAAGACAATCATTAAATCAAGATGTGCAAGAATGTTCACAAACATACATTTTTGCTCTTTTCCTTTTATGTTTATAGCATTTGGTTTTCTGTCTTTGACAGTTTTTAATTCATTGAATTTTTTTAAGAGTTCCAGATGTTTCAGGATATAAAAAAGGTAAGCAACAATTACTACTAACCCTAAATTCAGGCTTTTTAGGAATCATTAAATGTGAAAAAAATTACTATGCAAAATAGATATTTATCCATCTTAACTGACTTAGTAAGACTGTTTATTAAAGAAATAAAATGCAGAGTTAAGCAGTGGAATATGCATAAGCACTAAACAAGTAAAAGCTTGAATGACTCCAGAACCTGAAAATAGCCCCAAGTTTCTTATAATTGGTCATAGCTGTGTTACAGTGTTGGTATGGGTATAATGCATTATAGAAGACTGACAACCTAGAGTGAAAAAGAAACGATGCAAGTATTTCTCACTTGTTTATTGCTTAATTTTAGCCATATGATGAATGTTTCTTATAATTGATTTTGATGTGCAAAAAATTTAAAAAGGCTGTTGTAGTCATGTTGTATATTTCATAGACTGAATGAGGAACATTTAAAGTGCTTTTGATGCAGAAATATTATGACAAAAATCAGATAATGGCTTAGGAGAACAGTAGTTTTAGTTAGAATTTGAAGGTGATCAAATTATTAAGCTGGTTTTATTTATTTGCATTGTAGTAGGTGAAATCAGATATAGCTTGTTTAGTTCTTAGCTGCAACCAGCTGAATGTTTGCAGATGTCATAGCCTTGTTGAGTTAAAAAAACACAAGGACATCAGACAGGTGATATAGTATCATGCCTTTTAGAGGTAATGAGGAAAAACACAGTAGAACTGATTGAATAACTGCAAAGTAAAGATGTAAGAACCAGACTAGATGTCCCTCCACCTGCTTCCCATCCTCTTCACAGATCACAATGCCATCTGCAAACATCTTGGTCTTCAAAGATTTCTGTCTCACAAGAAGGAGCTCAAAGCTGATTCTTGGTGGAATTCCACTTTGAACTCCTCTGTTACACCTACAGCACATCTCACCACTGCCTTTCAGCCCTCATACATGTCCTGAACAACTCCAACTCCACTCTAGGCTCCCTCATACAAACCACAGAGAAACAGGATGCAGAGAGAGAGGAGCTCTCCTCTCTGTATCCTGTATCTCTCTCTCTCGTTTGTTGACAGCAGTTTTCTTTTTATGTTTGCACAGTTAACAAAATCAAATTTCCTGAGTTATTTGGGGATAGTAATGATCCAATTAGTGCTGCAAAAGGAAAAAGTGCAGTACTTTAGAAAAGACATAAAGTTTATCTGCACTTATGTCTGTCACATAAAAGGTGTCATAACATCAAATGATGTTATGATGACATAATTACAGTAACAGATGATTGACTAGCCTGTTAATTCCAAACACAATTCAGTAGGTTTAAAAAAAAAAAAACCTCCTAAAACAACAAAAAAAGATTAGCATGCACTTAAAGGACATCAATGATTTTTCCAACACCGAACATCCATTAATCTGAATCGTCTGATGGAAGACATTTTTGCTTTCTTTGAACTCGTTCTTGAATGTACACTTTGTTTAATGATGTAAAGAAGCTTAAAAAAAAGAGTAAAAGAAACCTCAATGGAAAACAAAAGTGTTTGATCTTTAGAATGTTTTGTCATCGCTTTGTCTTTAGTGACTTTAGAAGTTTTTAATACCGTTCGATTGAACTTGTTTGAATTTAGCAAACATACTGAGTGTGGTGTGAATGCTTTGTGGATTTTTAGCTTGAAAATCCTGCCTTGATAACCACCTACATAGGGTGGATCTAAAGTCTATCTTTGGATGCCACCCTGGAGAATACATGTTTTTTACTCCCTCAGAGTTAATGATATGCTTATACTATGCTAATTTTCCCAGCTACTTTTAATTGTAGTGTTTGCAGAAGCCCACCTAATATTCCTTCCTAAACAAACTATAAAAAGCTTGAAATCAGTACAGTAAACATGACTGTGTCTGTATGAGCCAACTTTTCTAGATATGTTAGTTTTCTTTCTCTGTTTTTCACCCAACTTTTCATTTTGTTTTGTTTTTAATATTGATGTAATTTGACACAAATAAAGATACTAAAACTCAACTTTGAATGGAAAATAAATCCAAAAATGTATTTAAATCTGTTTGACAGACAAGCTTGAATGTAGCAGAATCAACATAATTGAAAAGTTGATTTTTTTTCGTGTCAACTCACTTGATATCTTTGTGAAGGCTTTCAATTATTTCCATCAAATTAAACATCTTCAACAAGAGCTTCACTTGAGTTACAGTGAAGTACATTTTTTATTTACTTTTTTAAAATAATAAATAGGAAGCTGTTTGCAAGTAGAAAAGACTCAATAGGAAAAAAGCTCACCTTTGCACAAATAGTATGTGTGACAGAATGAAATGCTTTACATGTGTTGGTTTGTATGCATAAGTGTGCGTGTGAACTGTAGTTGCATTGAGTACATGCTGACAAGTGACAGGCCCCGCCCATTTTAGATAAATATTCACACCTGACTTGAATTATTAAAAACTTCCAGCATCTTGTTGCCTGTGTTTTAATGATTTTAAGCGCATCCCCTGCTGCCTGGCATGTGTCCTATAGGGTTGAATAGGGTTTCTGCTGTCCATCACCGTCAAAAAGACTCATCTTGAGGTTATTTATTATCACTCAGACACTTTCTCCGCTCCATCTGGAGAGTATCTCATGGACCAAGTTGCTTGGACAACTAACCCCGTTGCACGTCTTCAATATGGCCTGCTTGACTTATCACAATTAAAGTATTTATGAGATCAAGGTGCCAAATGCCGATGGAAAAACCATACAAAACCGGTCAAATCAGTATTGGTGGAAGGGAGAAACCAGATAAAGGTCTTCAAAATGGATCATTTCAAATTCTATTTATTATTGAGCATTATGATGAGGTATTTTAAAAAATGTCTTCTCTAAGTGCCAAGTAGAAATTTAAAAGTTACATTTATAGTTCCACATTCCCACATAAATGAATAATAAATTGAAGTCAAAATCTCAGGCATGTTTGGAACTGAAACTCCTAACAATCCAAACATGTCATCAGATTGAATGATTACACGTAGCAGCGTTTCTGAGATGACCTACTCTCGAGCTCTCTGAACTGATGTTTTAATGATGCATGAAATGTGAAGATTAGCAGTATTAGTTATATTTCAATGCACTTTGCCATCCACAAAATTGGTCATAGGTGTGTCTGTGTCATATTTATGAGAGTGCAGCTTCCCGTCCAAAAAGGACCTTTAATGTCTTCACATGGGAACGGGTCAGCAAATGTCAATTCCAGTAATCCATATTTCATGTCTGAAATAAAAATGTCTCCATCCATCCATCATAACAGACCCTACACGTTATTATAGAGGAAAGTTTTTCTCTTTAGATATTGTGTGTTCAGAAATAAACATTATAGAACACCTTGAACCTTGATTAGATACATCACCTTTGGGATCAGCTGCCTGCAGAAAAAAAAGCATCTTCATACTTCCTAAAGGTAAAGTCTAAAGAGATCATTTTCACATTTTCCTGTTAATTAGAAATCTAAATACCTGACACATCCCTGGGCAGTGTGAACAATTAAAAAAAGAAGGAAAAGTTAGTTTATTCATAAATTGCAGTTTTCTAAGAATTCAAATGAAGAACACATTGTCTGAGATCTTATCTTTTATATTTTATTGGGGTCATGGGAGTGTATATTGTAATGGAATCTTGCTCTTCAAGAAAAAAAAGATGGCAAATTAACTTTATGTAGTGTGCTATTGCTGTTCTTTGATTGGACATTTAATGAGCTATGATTACATCCTTAAGCAGAAGTTTTAAAAAGCTTTTTAAATCCTGAAATCATTATGAGGAAAAGATCCTGAAACACTCTAGACTCTAATAACATAGGAAAAATAAATATAATTTCACAGTGGTGACATTGTGGCATTTAAGCATGGAAGAAACCCCTGGAAAGGATTGCACTGCTTAAAGCCGGCATGTCCAAAGTCTGGCCCTGGGCCAAATGTGGCCCGCATTAAAATTTCTAATTTTTCTTTACTTAAAATTGTGATTTATCTAATTGATAACGGTTTTTTTAATTGTGTCCCTAGTTTGAGCTTTTACCAATCAGGATGTTTTTTTAAGAATGTGTCATATAAATAATTTGTCAATGGTGATATATAAAGTAAGAAAAAAAGAGGCAGAAGTGACCCTGCAGAAAGTGAGAGATGCTTCTGCTGCTGGTGGAGTATTGGCACCTGTTTAATGGATGTGTGGTAAATGACCCTCATTCTACAATGTTTGTCAGCATTAACAGCGTTCCTCACAGCCGAGAGTAATGCCACAAAACTGCCGGCGTGACAGGCTGCAGTGATTTGTCGCATTCCAAACACACAGCATCATGACACTTAAATAATGGACCTGTGTGTTTTACTCAACAAATGGGACAAGAAGTGCCAAGATGGAAGGAACAGGCTTCATTTTTATTCAGGCAGGGCTGTGCAACAGGGCAAGGAAAGTGCAGGTGTGCCATCATCAACAAAAGATGGATCCATATTGATGATGAGTTAATGAAGAGGAATAGAGTCTTATTGGAGTGCATGCACCCAAAGGGCCCAACTCCTCTGAAAAGCTGCCAATACCTGCTCAATGAGACACAGAGGGGACGCCTGCTGGGAAGTTGGCTTATCTCTCATAGTTTTAGAAGTTGATGTGACTTTAGGGTTATTTTCATTGTAAAGCTACTGCACAATCAAGAGACTCCCATTGGTCCAGTAAACTGCACGAAAATTGGTGCAAGAATGTGTAATAATATGCATTACTGATGATATTCGAAAATAGTTAAACCCTTTAACACCAGATATTTAGTCCAAGTGTTGACATTCTTTCAACTACTGTAACATTCTTAACTGTTCATACGATTACCGTATCGTACAATAAATTATACAATTACGTATTAACGTAAGATTCAAATCTCTTCAATCTTTTTCCAGGCTTATTCTATCGCAGCTCTTTCACTGACGTATGAAAGACTTGCTGTCAAAGAATTCCGTCCGGGCACAAGTAGTGAACTTCACAGTAGTGAAGTGCTTAGGCAATAAATGTAAACCCACTGCTTGTCCCAGGGTCAGACTCAGTTGGAATTACGCTCATTGTCTAAACAGTTTAAGAGTTACACTAGTCCAAAGTAAGTGTGTTATTTTACTGTCACCGGCGACAGGTGCAGTGTTAAAGGGTTAATAGCTAACAAATTTAAGCTTTTTTTTAATTAGATCTATGTCAACTCTTGTTTTTTTGTCTCCACTATTATTATATTTCATGCAATATGTATGTAATCACAAGTGATTTTTTTTTGTAGCAGTGAACTAAGAATGCAAAATGCCAGTGTGTAATATTTTTAATTATTGACAAATGAAACAACATTGTGCAGTAAAATACATAAAATAGACTTTAAAGATAATTTTTATGTTATAATCCATACAAATAATGCAGTTTGTTTATTGCAAGTTCCTGGTACGTATTACTTATTCAAATTCCCTTTGTGTTAGATTTTTGTATCCTCATCTTTTTAAGTTCAAAAACTTGTTGGTTGCATGTAATGCTCAATTTCTTTTATCAATTAAATTCAGATTACAATTTTCACAGTTTACTGGTGAGGTTACAATTTAAAGCTCATTACTATTGTGCAAATTAAATCAAATTTTCAAGAATTCTTCTAATGATGACTACAAACGCTAATGCATGCTACCTTATTAGCTCAGATGGTCAAACTGTTAGTTTTCTAGGAAAACTTCTGCAGTCTGAACCATTTCCTTACTTGTAGTTCAAAAGCCAGAGGACAAACAAATATTTACCAGCTATTCATCTATTCTGATAAAAATCACCTGACCTAACAGATTGTGGTCTTTACAAACAATCAACCTGTTTTCCCTCCTGCAGATGGACTGGCTAATTTATGGCAGCGTTGTGTGTTGTCCTCATGGTGAGCTTAATCAGTAAAACAGAGTAAAAACTTTGTCGACATCAGTGGATCTCTGTCGAGCGAATCTGACTGCGGTCTACTCAGAAGGACACACAAGACGCCTCTCTTTCTACTCCTACAGACGTTTCTCCTGTCATTATGTCACACAGCCTCACTCACGCATACACTGTTGCTCATGGCAACTGCAGACTTCGTAGACAAGAGGCCCCAGAAAAAAGCAAAGTTATTTAATGAAATAATCACAGTAATGATTAACAGCCTGTGAAATGAACAAGTGGATGAATAGCAGAAAGGAAAGGTGCCTTTCATATGGCTCTGTGCTCTCTGGCCAATTTGCATGGTGAGTGAGAGGTTTTAATGTACAAAAAATTAAAAGCTATCCTTTATAAAGCTTTAATGAGTCCTTGTTAAAACATTTGAGAAAATTTGGAGGACAACAAATTATTCCTTAGTTTCTGGGTTTTTTTATTTGTAGCCAAAATGTGTCTTCAGTCTTATTTGGTTACTTTGCTTCACAAATGAGACCAAAAAAAATTTGCACAAAGTAAGGTACCATCATTCAGAAGAAAAAAAATAACACAAGTGTTTAACCTGCAGTAAACTGTACAAATACTACCTGCAAAATACATGACAGTACACCTTAAATAATGATATTTTTCCTGCAAATGTATGAAACAATTTGATGTCATAAACAGCAAAATCTGTTGAGAAAAATAGCAACTGGAACTGGCTGCTGAGGAACTGCTATACATTTCTGATAAAATAAACTAATGACAGTAAGTAAATGTATTGAAGTAAAAGCTTTTTTCTAAACATTTTTTTAAATTGTGAATCCCCCTTGAGACAGCATTTGGTTTTGAAGTTTTCAGTCTCAGGATAAAGCAGTGAACTGTCATAGTGACTCATGCCAAACCTACTCATCCTACATGATGGCAAATTCTGGTCAATTTTCTAACAGCTTCTTTCAACAATTGTTTAAATAATCAAATGTTACAAAGAAGAAACAATTTAGGTTGTAGATTCTAGCAATGCAATGATACCTGGTCTTCACAATTCGGTTCAAACCTTGATTTTTGATTATGGTTTTGTTTCTGTTCAATTTATGATTTGTAAATTACAAATCAAAACCAAAAAAATGTGAAATATCCTACTTTTTTATCTGTTGATAAGCAAGTAACTATTTAGAAAAACCTATCAGTTGGCCAACTCTGGCACAATGTAACCCAACAATAATTGATAAATCCTCAGGATATTTAACACAACACATTTTACACTTTCAATGTAAACATACTCATATGCAGTAGGGATTCAATAATTAATTTTTTCCTGTGATTCGGTTCAATGGTGTAAGATACGGTTCAGTTGTAAACCAAGAATTGTGGCATCCCAAGTTGGTGCAAATGACCCAATTACAATTGGCTGTTGAAATAACCAAATCTCTTAAAGGACTAGAGTTTGGTGATTGTGTCCATTTACATTCCCCCAATATTATCACCTTATGTTGGGAAGACCTAATATATGTAAAAGTACTATAATAATAATATAGTATTTATTTTCAATAGGGATAACTCTGCAATTATATAATTTGTAAGTAAGAAAAGATTTTCAACATAAAAGTACATAGGGGTGATAACTCTTCTGCTAGTAAAGAATCATGCACTTTCTGAATGTGGAAGAAAGACTAGAAAGAAAAAAAGACATTTTACTGAAATGTATTGTAGACTAAATGAGTTAATGAAAACTGGCTTTTTAGAGCTCGAGTACAACTCAGTCTTCTACTGGCCAGCAACATGCATTTGGCAAGCCAAGTAAGCAGTGTTTACAGACTTTGTAGCAGTGGACATATTGGCCAGTTGGATGTATAGAAGTCAAGGCTTTGCAAATGCCCAGAACATTGTGCTTTTGCCTTCTGTGAAAGTGAGATAGGGAAAGTCCAAAAAAAGAAAAAAGAAAATAAAAAAGCAGTAGGGTGAGATGAGAGAGCAAATTAAATGAGGTTGAGAAGCTGAACTACAGCTGAGGAATAAAAGAAGTCTCAGTCAAGACAACAAAAGTTGGGTTAATGAGCAGAGAGTGGAAGAAAATGACAGAAGTAAAAGAAGCGCTATTTGCATTCACTTTCTACTAATCTTTAGCAATTTTCTGAAAAAAACCGTTGTGCATCTATTGCAACTCATGTTTGATATCCAAAGCATAAATAAGATTTAGCATCAGATGATTCCTAACTAACGTTAAAGTGATTGTAGCCATAGCCCCCACATTATTGTTTACAGTCAATCAGAATCAATCAAAATTTTCGTAAGTACCAAAGATTACAGTCCCCCAAATGACCACTGGAGGCTAGTGTCGGAGGGTAGTAATTTCCCATTGAAATCCATGTTAAAAAGTCAGGCTTTACCAGCTCAGATGAGTGTGGATGAGTGTCCACCCTGAAACTGCAAGGTGGTGAGTTCAAATCCACAACTGAGTCATACCAAAGATTCTAAAAATGGGACCCAATGACTGCTCGACACTCAGCATTATTGGATTGGGGGGTTTAACCACCAAATGGTTTTCACGAGTGCGGCTGTGTCTGCATCTCACCCCTCCCCCAGGAGGTGGGTCAAAGGTGCTGAACAAATCTCTCACACCTTGATGCGTGAGAGCTAATGGGACTTTATTCGAGCATAAATTTGATTAGCAGTTGGGTTGACCCATTGGTAGGTAGAATAAAATTCCCACCCATTCGGGGTTTCATATTTGCCATTTAAATCCTTCAAGTGAGGTCCGAGATTATAGTTCCATCGTTTTTGTCTGTGATCCTGTGCATCTAAACAGTGGATGTATGTTATTGTAAATTAGTCTTTAGTTTTACTACACTTTGTGACAGTGTAATAGTGTTGTTTCATAACTGTTTATTTTACTTTACAAAATGTTGTTTCAAATGAGCTTCATCGTTTACTTTACTTATTCTCTTATAATACAGTTTTTATTTTAGTTGAACTGTGATGACAAAGAGGTGCTTTGATTATGAATATACCATGCTAACTTTAATTAATGTTAGAATGTTAATGTTTCTTTCATTTGTACATTTAAGACATAGTTGCTAAAAAAAACTGTTCTTTATCTTTAAATCTCTCGTCTTTCCACTTCAATCCTAAGATTTTGCTGAATGATTATTCCTCATTAGGCTTCAGTGTCTCTCTGGATTCTTTACTTTCATCTTCCTTTGTCTTTAATGGAAATTCTAATGATTAATAGTATCTATTTTTGTTTAACATCACAGGTGACATAGTATGAGCGCTTATCAGTTTCCTGTCATTAGGTGGTGAAGTTTGACAATGAGACCGAAGGCTTGGGTTGACATGACTTATCGCAGTGGCCTTTTTTTTTTCCTTCTTCTTTAGAATTGTCCCTGTGTAATACGTCTTAATTTTTGCAGTCATTATATGTTCATCAGCTTGTCAGGTCTTTTGTTTCAAATGTAAGTCTCACTAGGTTACAAGAGCACTGCAGACCTTCAGTGTGTGTTTTAATCCAATAGATCGAAGTTTTATTGAGGTTTTAATTGTTAAAAAAAATGGGCTAAAGAGTCATGTTCCTTACAATTTAACATTATGATGTAAAAAAGACTATCTTGAAGCAACTGAAAAAACATATGACAAGCTTTGTTCAAACCAAAGTAAAATGTGGTTATGAGGTTAAATAGGGAACAAAATGTAATACATTAAGAATGCGAATGTAAATATTTAGCCATCAGAACCTGGTTGAATTGGGATTTGATTCCAAACGAGAGTACCCTCACTGGTCAAATTTGTCTTTAGGATAGTGTTTCTATCTAAGCCCAATAAGGTAAACTCACACTGTTATGGCAAAATAGTTTACAGAAAGTTACTTTTGAAAAATAGAAGTAATTTCTCTCCATTTATCTTTTTTTTGGATGATAATAGAGATGAGCATCTGCCTAATGGTTTAACTGTAAGGTCAACTTGTAAAAATATTTTTATCTAAACAAAAAAGCTGTCCAACAACTTTTTAATAACTAAAATAGGATTCTAATGCTATGTTCACAATGAACAGGAATCGTGTCAAATTCACATTATTTTATATAAATGTTGTACATTAAACATATAATATTAAAAGCCACTTTCCATGACTGGGATATGGGCTGCCGAGGTACCCGCCTTCTACTGCCACCCAAACCACATTGCACCGGCCCCTTTTGAGGTTTGCTGTAGATGGTTAGCCCTTGGAGAGTCACATCACATTGTTTCTTCAGGCTGAATCTGACCAGGCAAGTGGGAGAAGCCCCAGTCACCCCAGGCCTGGCTCCAGAGTGGGGCTTAGGTGACGTCAAATCAGGCGACGTAACGGAATCTCCGCTTGTACTTCCCGTAGGGTGTTCTAAACCACTCTTTGTCTGGCTTGTCACCCTGGTGATCAGGAACTGTCTGCCATGGGAGACACTACCAGGGGCAAAAGACAGCCCCAGACAGCTTAGCTCTTGGGATCCCTCAAGCTCTCAAACCCCTGCATTACAATTAGGTGGCGGTTCGCAGAGGAGATATTATATTATCTGGACGCCTGCTTGGGGAGGGGCTCCAGGCATGTCTCACTGGGCAGAGGCCCCAAGGAAAACCCAGGACATGCCGGAGTGACTAGTCTCTCGGCTGGCCTGGGAACACCTCGGGGTCGCCCCAGAGAAGCTGGAGGAAGTGGCCGGGACATGGGAAATCTGGGCATTTTTGCTTACACTGTGACTGAGTCCTAGATGAGCAGAATGCTGTAGATGAATAGATGGATGGACAAATAACATTATCAATTAAATATGTTGTCTTAATATTAATTCTGGCTTCAGCAACACCTTTTGTTTAGCAAAGCAGCAATAGTTGCAGCAATGGTCTGAGTTATGAACGATCATAGTTTAAAATCTTAAATCAAAACTCAAGAAGCAACACGTCTAAAACGACTTGTGTAAAATCACTGTGGCATTTCCTGTTCATAATTTCTTGATATGCTTTATCTCATGCTTTTGGATTTAATATTTACTTTCCTTTTTTTATAGATACATGAATAATACATTTTAGAGTCGCTTTAAGATTGATTTTTATGGAAAGCACTTTAGTCTAGCAGTGTTTGTCTGTTAACTGCTGGAGAAATAAAGTTTGATGCGACCATGTGTTGAGTTCTCTCTAAAAAAAAAAAAAAAAAAAAAATTAACGTATGCATTTTCCAATGATGGATAGAGGAAATAAAACGACACATTACCATACATGCCTCCCACACAGCAAGGCTTGGGAAACAAAATATTTCTTTATATAGAAACAAAACTAAACCAGATAAGCACAAGTTCCAGTGTGACAGGTAGCTGTATGTACACAAGGCTCATGTGGTACATACTGTCAGGAGGGGTGTCCCATTCACCTGTGGAAAAAAAAAAGTACAATGTGCTGAAAACTTTGCTGACAAAACTGACAGGTAATCTCATCGCACAGTCTTCCTCAGTTTGTGGCTGAGCTCAGTCTCTCAAAAGCACAATGTATCTGGCTCTTCAGCATTAACATTTTCTGCATTGAAACTTCTTTGACCATTTAGAGGTCCAGTCAGACTGCCCAACATTGTTGTTGCAAGTTCTGTTTTTCTTTTTCTTCTTTTCCGCTCGGTTTTTCCCTTCATGGGTCTCCACAGCTAATCTCCTTAGATCTGATTAGCTCTGTATTTAGCCGGGCTTGGGACTGGCACAATGAGACCCTGGCTTTGGCCCTCCTCGTGGCAAGTTCTGTTTTTCATGTTGCAAAAACAGGAGTTGAGTTTTATGAATTTTTTTTAACTGCTTCAAAGGGCTTTAAATCAAAGTTTTTGAACCTTTTTTGAGCCAAGGTCCATTTTCTTTCCTGGATAAATGTCACAAGGGACACCACCAACCGAAATGTTCGAAAAAGAAATAAGAAGAAGAATCTCTGTAGTCTGTATTAACAATATAAAGTCATTGTTATAAAAGTGTTTTGAATTAGAATTGAATAAACACAAAGAAAAGTCTTTCATGATGTTTCATATTCTTAAGTATTCAGTGTGAAACCTGGTCCTGTTTGGAGGAACACATAGCTGATATCTTGGCAATGGTACAATATAATGTTTGTAGACCAGTTGGGTGTAATTGAATAACTTCCTATGGCACACATGACTATAATTTATGGCACACTTATGTATTGCACTACAATGGTTGAAAAACGCTGCTTCATATGGCAGAAGTGTTAAATAGACAACAACAATAAGTGTAATTAGAAAATTGCTTCAAAATTTTGACAAAACATAAATTGCATAACAACCCATAATCCTGTAATGCGTCTAAAAAATGTATTTATTTATTTTGGGATATAAACATTTTACCGAAGAGCTGCACTCCACAGTCCCATGTACATGTAGCTACCTTATACTGAATGACGTTTAAAGCCTTAGTCACATTCACCTGTATGGGGGTTGACCTATACAGGTGCTGAGGGTTTTTGGATCATCCCGCCTCGTGTAGGGTCGGAGAGAGGTGCGGCTACATCTTAAGGCTGACCACACGTTTGTCTTTCATTTCTCCTGAGGCTCTTACAGCCATCATAACAGACATGATCAAAATAGAATGCACTATCAATGTACTGGTACCTTAATGACCGGGCGTGAAGGGCGCACGCACTGGGTGTCCAGGTCATGTGTAAGTACACATCGGACGCCCAAAGGATGCCCATAAAAACTAAGCTCTAATTGTCTAATTTCCCCATTTCTAATTAACTTGAATGCGCTTTTAGCGTATGTTAGTCACACTGGCCTGTTGCTATCCGATACTAGCGCATGTTCTCACAGTTGAAAGAGACTTAATGCTAAAGTGGTGCAAATATTGCAAATCCTGCTCCTGGGTTTTTCTTTCACAGCTCTATTCAAATATATGGAAGACTTGGTGTCGTATAATTACGGCCGGGCACAAACCACAGTAATTTCTCCTTCATTATCAATCCATTTCTATATCTAAATGACATACACATGGTGTCAGATACACTAAAATATGTTTTATAATCTTATGACACAAGTATGGTATGCACAGGGTTAAATCTCAATACATTTTTTAAAAACAGTAAATACACGACTTTTGGAAATTGCCATTTTCCTGCAGATTTAAAAGTAAATAGCCCAAAAACTGACTTAAAAACTTGCATAGAGATGCATGAACGCAAGAACGTTCATTGCCAAGGCTTGTGAAAGCGTAGCTTACGACTTAAGATTTAGATTTGACCTAAAAGATGCTTTTTCCATATGTGCAATCAAGCCTGAAATTTTTACTTCCCTGTCAGATTTTCAGAGTCACTTTTTCTTCAACTAAAAAGCTGGGATTTTAGTTTGTTTGTTTTTTTCCATCATATACTTCTTCCACATTGTCTTATGACCTTTTGGGCGTCATTTCCAATCAAGGAGGACATTTTTAGGTTGAATAAAAATAACTTTTGTCTGAAGTATGAACAATTTTGCACTTGACTATAACTGTGTCCAGATTACTTCCACTAATAAATCAGAAAGAATTGCATTCCTCAATCATATTACCAGCCTTTACTTCTATCTTCAACTTTTTAAAATTGTCATCTCGTCCAGCCCGCAACTCCTTTAACCCAGGGATTTCAACTATGTACGTTTATCTGGTTTCCAGTAAAACATCATATGGTGCATAATGTTCTATTCAGACCACAACAGGATTGGGTCTTCTGTTACAGATAAATATTTAGCCTCAAAACAGGATAAGAGCTTTGGGGTCACTATTTGAGGGAGTAAAGGCAGAAAACCACATAGGCCATGCATTATGCATTAGGGTCTGTCTTGCTGGAGAGAAACAACCAACATCTGAGCATGAATTCATTCGCAGCTGCAGCAGCTTGATTTTTCTCTTCTCAAGGTGTAGAGTGAGCTAGGTGGTTAGTCCCGTAATGAGACAGATGGAAGACACAGATTGCTGACATTAGCCTTCTCTTCATCTAGATCATGATTCCTCATCAAGCTAATTATTTATCAGAGGAGTTTATCGTGTTTTTTTTGGAGGGGGTAACGGACAAGCTGTGCAGCCCTGGCTGCTTCAACACTTGACCGCATGGAAAAATGGCCTGCTGAAATGAAAACATTAGACGTTTATTGCAAAGGCGGCGTTCACTAAGCACAGCCTGGCATAATTTAGAGCTCAAAAATGGGATTTGCCTGGAATGTTTGAGGAATTTATGGATTTTACTAATGAACTTTTATCACGATTAAAGGCTGTTTCACTTACCGTCCTTGGTTGTTCTGCCAGTGAACAAACACAATTAAGAATAAAGAAAAAAAATATTAAGATAATTTTGAAAGAATTCATAAGCCGTGCAGATAAAGACCAGCATAAACCTGTTTTTACCAACATACTGGTATGTTTACGGATTCTCAAATCCTGCATCCTTCTCTTCTTTTCATGTTCCACCCATTTGATTTAGCTCACTAACTCTTCATATATCTGTCATTCGCATCATGTATTTAGGAGCATGAAAACAAAGAAGACATGGAGGACAGCAAAGCTTAAGGACCTGATCACACTATAGACGACCAGTTTTCCAGATATCGTCATTCTACAGTGACATTAATTATTCAGTTACAGACACCAGTCAGACTTTCCTAAAGTTGCATCATGACAGTAGGCCAGTTTATAAAGTTCTACAGACATCAGGCCCACACCAACAACAAGTTATAAGTTTATATTGGAAAATTCTATTGTTCCATTCCCACTCGGCTTGTGACGCGCGTTCTTGAGTGCGTTCATAGCGCTTTCATAGCATGGTGTCCATACTGGACAAGCAGGGAGGGGCTTCTTTGTCATTTGCAACTGTTAATTAGCGCATGTCCCCTACATACAGTTGGAAGAGGCTTGGTGCAAAATGTTGAAGCAATGCAAATGTTGTGATTCCTGCTTTTTTTCACGCCTATATTCGAATATATGAAAAGCTTGGTGTGATATAATTCTGGCCAAGCACAAACCACAATAAACAAACAGGTCATCCCCAGAAGTCCATTTGTCACCTTACGTCATGTTACTGTCATGCACAGAAGGAACACCAAAGAGGAAGAAAAAATAGTGTAACATAATGTAAATCCCCTTCTCCAAATGAAACGTCCCCTGTTCAACACAAAACAACAAAGATGAATGAAAATAGTCTGTTACATTAGCACAAGAACATTGAAAAAGCAGAAAACAGGTCATTTTCAGACAGAAGAATCACACAGACTTGGAGGAGATCTCATCTTTCGTGGTGGAAGAAAGCAGATTTCATCTTCCCTCTGTCCCTGCTCATACTATTGAAACATTGAGGACGGACATATCATCTTCAAAACACTTTAAATGCTTAAAATCAATGTAACAGTGGGTCCTGAATGTATATCCTATGAAAGTAAACATTTTGAATGGAATTATGGAAATACTTCACATTTTCATGATATTCTCATTTTTTTGTATGTAAAAGACATACAAAACAGCTTGTTCTATGCCATCCACCTGCTCACATCGAGTCAAAGTTTACAAACCAGAACTAGAACAAAAAAGGAGGATTATACTGGTGAAAAAAACATGCCTAACTTTCCCATATTTGGGAATGAAACTGAAAGCCTGACCAGTGCTACCGCTTTGATTTCACATCACTTTTCATGACCTAGTAAAAGATGAATGGCTTCATTTTCCTTTGCCCTCAGTAAAAGTGGCATCTTGTCCACTTATGGCCCCTCTCACCAACTGATGCTTTATATACGTCAACAGAAAGATGCACTCGCAAAATAGGCAACATAAAGGCTTGCAGGCAAATTGGATCTGAGTAATGATTCGTCCTGCTACAGCAGACAGAAATGTGAAATGAGCACCTGAGACTTGAGCAGACTGCAGCAAACCAAAGCTGAGTGCAGTAGTCTAAACAAACTTGGGCTATATTTTGGACTGTTGGTCAGAATTCTTTTGTGGCTTCTGATAATGTGATGTGGGGTAAATGTAAATGTTATATAGTTGGATGCCCCAGTGTATTTACTACACAGTTTAGTGCAAATTAAGTGTGTAAAATAAAAATATTGAACTGTCACATTGCTTTCTAAGGTAGGCTGGTTCTTATTGAAGAGCTAAACAATTGTATTGCCACAGGAAGGACAGACCTTCTCTGGCACTCAGGTCTTGTTAAGGGGAGACATAGCCTTGCTGACCATTAGCTCATGTACTCATTCAGGAGCAGGTGGGAGGGGATGGGTGGAGTTATCCAGGGTAAGATGTCTGTAGCTCCGCCACTGCTCCGTGATTACTGTAGAATACTAACAACCTTGGCATAAATTTTTTTTTTTTTTTTTAATCTATGCATGTAAATTAAATTCTATACCGTAGGAAGTTGGTCTTTAAGCAGCAACTAAACACTGTTATCCACCAAAAGATAAAGAACACTTGCTATTAGCTTTTTCTAATAATGGACCTCTATGACAGTAGCTTAAACCTTTTACCATAATCTTGTTCAGTTATCTGACATGTTTAAAACTCAATATGTAAAGCAAATTAGCCAAAACTACAAAGCCATTATTTAAAAAAAAATCATTTGTGTTGTTCTTTAAAGCCAAACAGCCACAATGCAGGAACAAAGGAGCCACAAAGGCCCTCAGGCTGTAAGTCCCTGGTCTTGTGTGATGTTTTGACACAGACGTGCACAAGTGAAGGTGACTGGACTACACCAGTGTTTTTATGTCATTAAATGTTTTGTGTTTTATTTAATGAAGTTGGCAGATAAAGTAGGGTTTCTCTGTTCCCCAGTTGCACATCTCCCTGTTCTGGTCACTTAAACATATCATATAAGTATCTTTAAATTACCAAATGTTAATTACTACACGTTCTGCAGAGGTGTTTTGTTCCTCAACATTTTTAGATCAAAGATGGAATGACTTCCAAAAGGACTTCTACACTTTATCAACTCTTGTTTGGATTGATTTGTTATAATCACTTGTAGCAACACAAGATGTAAGGTGCTAAAAGCTCCTTATTCCATGACTATTATGGTTATGACTGCAGCAAGCCAATTACGTCCGCATGCTGCTCAAAAAATCTTGCCTGAAATCAGCTATTGTTGTTTTTTTCCAGTGAGAGGTGCATCTTCTCAATTCTGGATCAAAAATGTTTTTGATCTCCTGTTGGTTAGTCATTTAGTAAACATCTGCTGCTTTGATTAATAAATGATATACTTGTATTTTGATTAAACATGGCATCAATTGTACTTATCACTGATGAAGTGCTGCTTTAGCCTCACTTTATGTTCAAGAATTAAAAGCTCTTGTCATGTTGGAGACAGGGCGGAGCTACAGGGGGGCAAAAGGGGCCCTGCAGTAAAAAGCTTTGCCCTCGCACTTACCCCCTATTTTTGAGTCAATAGTTTAAGAAATGATCAATGAAAGCTTCTTTAAGCATTGGTAAAATAACAAAAGCAATAACTTTAAATGAAACGTTAGCCCCCAAAGTATTTACTACAATAATAAAATTGTTTGAAATAGGTATTGTTGACTCTTTCATTTGTAATGGCTTTCCACTGTGCTTTCCTCATTTGCCTTCAATCCAAAGTCTTTTGTTTCCCCTCCTGTCCCCCATTTAAATTGTTCTAGCTCCGCCACTGATTAAAGATATAATCCAACCTCGTTTGTTTGATCATTTAAATACCAATTAGTTTTGGTTAATGTGGATGCATTGGCTCCTCCCTACTTTTTAGGAAAATTTACAAAGTAACTTTGCCAAGGTTTTGCACCAAATGGCCTTCCTGATGCAATGAAATCCACTACCTTTATTTGCAAACTGAGCACATTGCCCACTGTGTTTTTTTTACCATTAAGTAAATTAGGACATAGTCATAGCATGCAACTGTGCCACAGCCTTTCTGACCTCCAAAGCTCAGCTTGTTTGGTATTGATCACACCAGTTGTCGCGCTGTGAAGGTTAAGTAAACTGGATTAGGCTCATCTTAAATGGGGTTTACCATGGATCATCTTGATAAACTCTGAAGTATGGATCTGATGTGATCACTTGAAGAACCAAACCATTTTTTGCAGCGGTAATATCATGTTTGGGATGTTAGGGGCTGTAAGCTAGCGAATAAAGATGGACGATGGAAAGGGGGCAGGCTTACTCTGCGGCAGCAGTCTCTCCTACAACTCACAGGTGAATTTTTGATGAACTTCTGCTGCTCTGCAGAAACTGTCCTAGAAAATAATACAGGTTTAATTTTGGCTGAAAACGGCATAGTCATAATTAAAAGACTACTGGGAACACTTTGAAAATAGATTGAAAGATGCTCCGAGTGGGACTTTAAATTAGTAGCTGTCGTGGACAATTCCCTCTTATTCATATTATATTATTCAATCCTGCTTTCTTCCTTTTTTTTCTATCCTAGTTTGTTTTATTAAAAAGCAAACCAAAAAAATAAAATTTTTAAAGTGGAATCAGAGTTAATCTAAAAAATGTAAAATACTTTGAGTTGAATATCTGTAATGTCAAATCCATCTCTATCTGAATTTCCACTGACAGAATAAGGCACATCAGCTATATAGCCTAACTGTAATCAGCTCAGGCAGAGCAAGAGAATCAACATTATCAACGTCATCTCTTATCTTTTACTATTATTTAACTTGTCATGCTTTGCCATCATGCTGCATTCAGAAATGATTAGGGTTTTGTTTAAAATACGGTCAAGATTTTTCATCTAGGTTTGTTTGTGCCAAAGCTTGTCAGCACATTGTTGAAGTAGTTTTTATATAAACAAAAGTTAAAGAAACAAAACACTTTACTGACAGAAAATAAGCTGTAAGTAAGACTCTTATATGTATATATATATATATATATATATCTTCTTTATCCGATGTAGTTTGGAGGAAAATGTATGTCTCCTCAAAGCTGCACGTTAATTATTTTTGTTATCTTTCTCTATGGCTACAGGCATTATCAGACTTATGCATGCAGCACAGATAAGAGCTCATTGGCAGAGAGAAGTGGATGGTTTTTAATCATAAATACAGGCGACTCGGCTCATCAAAGTACCTCTGTCTGTAGTTTTTCTCTGATCTTTGAAAACTTACCCCACTTTTCCTGTTGAAATTGCTTGATTCACACTTGACCTCACTCTAAACTACATTCCTGCACTTGACACTACATCTGACATTTTCATAAAAACAAAATTATTATCATTTATGATTTTATTTGAGTTTTTTATGCAATATAATTTAACATTAGTTTGAATTTCCAACTATCTGGATTCCCAATTCCAATATGGTGCTCTTTTAAAATCATAAAGTTAATTATCCACCACGACTACTCTTGTGAAATTCACTAATGACATTTTTTCAAATTTTGATAAAAATAATTGATATTTTGATAACATTTATTGGACCTTACTAAAGCATTTGATTTAGTTACAATTTAGACCAATACTTGCTTTTCGATAAACTGATTGAGATCAGTCTTTCCACTCCATCTATCTTGTTGTTCAATTTTTACCTTAATGATTGCTATGTCATCCTTATGCAATGTGTGTCATACTGATGCAGTCAATCAAAATTGATAGGTATAAACAAAGGCATTCCACAAGGTTCTTCTCTTGGACCCCTATTATGTCCATATTTAGTAATGATTTGCTAAAATGCTGCTCAAAATTTGATGTTCTATGCAGATGATACCATAATCTATTGTTCTTAACCAAGCATCTCAGATACAAAAAATGGCTATCTAAAAAAATGATTCTGAATAAAACAAAACCATACTATAGGACATTCCATAAAAAAAACTATGAAATACTGAAGAATCAAATCTAAATGTATACTTTTCTGATTCCTCTCCACTTAAAAGAACCAAGATGTTCACATATCTTGGTATCTTGTTAGAATTGGATTTGTCTTTTTAAACACAAATCACATTTATCTTTTAAAACACAGTCCATTACAATTAAACTTTACTACCATCTTAAAACACTGTTAGTAAGTTGTTTTCATTTTCATGTGAGTAAAAAAATAACAATTTCTCAACTTCTGCTCTTAATACTTGACCATCCTTTACTTTAACACAACTTCAGCCAGTCAACATTCTCTGGATGTCATTTAGAATATCTTATGTCATTTTATTCTCTGCTGCCCCTACATGACATACGACTGCAATATTTATCAGCAGCTGGGTTGACTCTCATTGTCAGCTTGAATACAATATAATTATTTACAGTTCTTCTTTAACAGTCTTGGTACAACGCCATGACTTTTCTGAGGAAAATAATCTGCATATATTTTTTATTTTTATACTGACTTATGTAAATTATTTTTTTCTGATGTTGGAAACTTGCTCTTTTTCTATTTCTCATGAGAAATAATATACATTAGTGATTTTTTTTTCTGCATAAACTACTATTCATTGTTACTTAAGGATGCTTAATGACCTAAATCAATGTTGGTACAGTATAAAAATCAGAGCATAAGTTACGAACCGAATGTTAATAACAAATGTAAAGTAAATGGTATGGAAATGTCAGGGTGTGATAGTGTAAGTTCGCTTCCTCCCACTCCCTTTCAAACAATCTATAATTTGATGCCTAGTTATCCTATGTTTGACATGTTTTTTATGGATGTAAACCTCTGTTGATTGTGTTACATATGTGTAATTCTTGCCTGATTGCTTGAAATAGACCATTTCCAAATCCAAGTCCTTTGAGAACATTCAGTTCACAACACAACCTCCATCGTGCTTATTACATTTATTTTCACGTCCTCAGATTTCATCGAAAGTCAGGAAAATATGCTTTTGGTGTTCGTGCTACCAAAGAACGAAATAACCTTCCCACTTCTGTATGTTCTTTTAAATCTCTGACATCATTTAGGAGAGCAAAATATTTACAACCTCCTTGTTTTAGTTTCCATGACCCTAAATGGTTTGAAAGTCTTATTTATTTTTCTTTCTCGTTTCCTTTTTTAAGATACTTAAATAAAATTTGTTTTGATTGAATATGTTCTGTAAAACTGTATAGTGATGAGAGGTAAAAGTGAGAGTTATGTGTGTATGTGAATGTGTGTATGTGATTATGTTGGTTAAATAATTAACCTGTATCATAATTTGTATTTTCTTTGTTTCTCTTTTTGTTCTTTTTTGTTATAAATCTAAAAGGAGGAACCTCTTGAAAACCAGAGATTGCACCTCAAGGGACTAATCCTCCCATTGATCATTAAATGTTTATATATTCAAAAAAAATTGCTAAAAGAGTTAGATCGTACTTTACATTTATATATTATAAAAAATACAATATTTTGATGTAAAACCCTCTAAAAATGTGTTCAACATTTGTTTAAAAACCCTGAACGAACATTTACACTATTTTTTTAAGGAATCTACAGTTAGCTGATTAAAAAAAAAAGTTGACAGAAATTAATAACAAAACGACAAAGTTAGCTCAGTTACAGAGTTATCGTCAAGCACTTAATAAAGTTAATAGACATCGTTTCAACACAAAAAACAAAACTATGAAGAAATAAAAGCCGTCGTTAGGAGTCTACATTTTCATAACACTTGTTCCAGCTATAGCAAAGTCAGGCTAATTTAATGAACGCTGCAAAGGATTCAACGGCCACGTTTAATTTAATTACTTTTTTTTATTTTGAGTTTTATTTCAAAATATGTCGCAATGCAGCACATTTTGCTGCATTCTAGATGAAACCACTACAGACAAGTAATACAGTGCAAGTGTAAAAATTAAGTGATTTCGGTGTAAGTTTTTCAACCTATAACTTTTACTTGTATGTCATAAATGCTAAATTACAGGGTTCAATACTATTGCTTTGTTACCTTCTTCTGTACATTAACATCTATACAATTAGGAGCCTGTGATCAACTTAGTTAAATACGCTTAAATAATAAACAGTCTCTTTTCTTTCTTCTTTGTCTTTTAGCTGCTACCTTTAGGGGTGTCAAAAAACTTTTTCTGAAAACTGACTGTACATAAATGCTGTTTGTTTGTACCCAGTTCTCCAGACATGCAAAAAGATTCAATTGGTCTCAAAAGTCAAAAACGTATCTGTTAGAGTGAATAGAAGATGGTTACATTCCTCCTGCAAACTGAAGGTGCATTTGAAAATCGCAGTGTTATACTGGTCTGGACACACACACACACACAAGGAATTTAACTTCCTCCCACAACTGCATGTTTGTGGCCTTGGGTTTTTGGGAGATGAAGTCAGAGCTGAGTTTGTTTTGGAGTTGCTGCAAATTTGCCTCACAATCAAAAAAACAGACGATATAGTGTCTCGCAATTCTATCAACTAAAAACTATGATAATACGAGTAAAAGAAAACATTCGAAACAGCATTTTTACAAACTATGATTTGGTATGATAATAGGATTCAATCCAACAAACTCAGCTTTGGATAAATGTATATACATTTTCTCAACAAGGGATCAAAAGAACAAATACTTTGCCTCCATTTAACCTTAATCTTCTGCATACACCCCCATGTGCTCCTTTACTACATCCCTGAACCTCCTCTTTTGTCTTCCTCAAGGCCTCTTTCCTGGTAGCTCCAACCTCATCATCCTTCTACCAACATCATCACTGTCTCTCTTTGTGGCAAATCCTCTTAGTCTGCTTCCCTACATTTATCTCCAAAACATGTAACATGGTATTTTCCTCTGACGGATTCATTCCTGATCTTATTCATCTTCTTCACTCCCAAAGTGAACCTCAGCATCTCTGCTACCTCCAGCTCTGCTGTCTGTCTCGGTCTCAGTCTCTAAAACATTAACATGGGTGCTCTCACCACAGTCTTCTCCTCCTTTCTTTTTATTCTTTCTGACACTTTTTTTGCCACTTATCACACCTGAAACTTTCCTCCACCTGGTCCAACCTTCTTTCACATATATCTTCACCTCTTTCCCTCACTCTCTGGGCTGTTGACCCGACAAGTCCTCCACCTTCTACACCTCTCCTGTCTGTAACCTCACTGTTCCACTTGAGTCCCTCTCATAGATACTATGGCTTACTGGGGTGAGCTTCATAACCCTCCTTTCATGAGCAAATCTCCAGCTCTCTAGATATTCCTGTTTGGCCTTCTGTTTAACCTAATACCAATTGTTTTACATGTATTTCATTTATTTTAATTTACTTTTTTTTTTTTACTGCCTAGGTACGTAAGCGAGCATTCTGGTGAGAATTCTGATAACCATGTAAACAAATATGTCCCTTGATGTTCGCATCACTGATGTTCTTCCAGGGAGATTTGACGCAAAAAGCTTAACATTCACCATCAGTTTTTATGTGGGTAAAACCAACATACATTTGTAGTTCCTTGTGTTGATTTAAAAGCTGTAGAGTAGTTTGCTTCTTTTTTTTTTTTTTTTTTTTTTTTTTTTAGCTCTGATGAAATTAGGTTGAGCAAAGCTGATAATGCAGGTGCCATCTCGGCTTGTGTTGAAGCCTTCCGAACTGTCATTGCTGTTTTTGACTACAACCCTCACAGCATATTGGCTTGTACTGCAAGTGACAGCTCCTGTCTTGTTTTGCTCCCAGTTCTGAGCAGAACTGTCTTACAAGAAATTTGTGGGTTGGTCAGTCAGAGGGATGTAAAGACCTTCCAGGATGGGCTTTTTTTCTTTTTCACAGTAATAAAAACTGTATCAGAGTAAACAATGTTTCATGGGAGGGATGCAGATATTTCCTATTTATATTTTTCCTACATTTAATGACAAATGTTTGATGTTGGGTTCATTTGGCATAACCTACATATTTGTATTTTATTTTGTAGTCAGTGCATTTTTGTTACTTTATGTCCATTTTGTTGAAATTCACACAGTAATTGGATTCTACAACAATTGCACAAGCCTAGTGGCTTTAGGTTCTACTTTTTCTGAATATGTTTTGTCTACTGCATGATATTCTGTTCATGCACATTTTGTTCTATGGACATGCTGCTGGTGACAGGTCCTTTTACAACTTGTAAGCTGGTAAGAAAAGGGGAAGTAGATGAGACTCAGGTACATCGTACAGATTTTTTTCTTTTTTCAGCTCCTAAATCCAGCCCAAGGGCACAGTAAGACAGCATCACTTGTATGTCATAAGTGTGCGTAACTTCTATTTTTTGATTTGCAAATACTTCATAAAACATTTACTACACGCACAACACTGGTACGCTCCGTTTTCATGACGTCCATTAAGGTGGCTTTACAGCCTCAAAGGAACTGGAAGAGAAAAAGCTGTTCTCCTTCTTAAGATATGGTCCCTTCTGTCTATTCCAATGATTCTTTTCCAATGAAAAGTCTATGTAGTCGCATGTAAATGTGCAATTTGGGCTTCTGTGTTCAAAACTCTTGCATTCACATGCAGCTATGCAAGTTTTTACGACTCTACGTACATAACACACAGCCACTTAATGTATGTTGCAAGTTAAACTCAGTCAAACTTTGTCCAAAAGCTTGGATTTGGTAGTGACTCACGGATGATGTCTCATTTAATTCATGGAGGTGCTAACTGTTTGAAAATTGATAATGGAGGAGAAATTAATAATTGCAATTTGCCATAGTTTTTTTTATTGAGTTTGCCAAGTCTTTCATATATTGGGATAGCTGTTGTGTTGTGTTGCTGACAGAAAAACTTTCCGCCAAAGATTTAATGTGACTTCACTGTTGTGCATCTGTTCTTTCCCTCTTGGATAATTGTTGTAAAGCCTGGAGCAAAATTTGGGAAATTTGCATTCCTTCAAAATTTTGCACCAAGCCTCTTCCAACTGATAGGTGGCAGACATGTGCTAATAAACAGTAGAAAAAGAAGACCCTCCCTGATTGTCCAGAGTGAACACCGTGGCCTAAATGCGCAACCAGTAATGCACGTTCCTTAGCAAATGCCAAGTGTGTCCGTACATTAAGGCATAACCTTTTAACATATTGCAGAGTATTTGTTTCAAAATTACACAGCAGATGCTGTTTTCCAATGCAAATTACAGCGTTTTACAGTTTGCCTCTCAAATTCTAAGTCTCAAATTATCCATTTTATCTTGTTATTTACATAATTGTAAGCCAAAAAGTGTCTGTATGAAACCCAAATATGGAGTCACAGATACTTGAACTCACTTTTTATGTTATAGAGTGAAGCCAAAGAATAAAGACTGAGAATGGGCTAAAACTTTAGCTAAGAAATAGGTGAAAAACTGAAGCACCATTCATTTTTTGTTGAATAATTGATTATGTCGAGGGTGAGTTCCTCGGCAAACATTCCCAGATTAACTAGAAGATATGTGAATTGTAATATTTACCTTCAAAATTGAAGCACAATAATCATCAAAAGCAATTTTAAGCATGCCAAAAAAAGTTGTAAGAAATTGTTTGGTTTGGGAAGCTCCAGTAGCTCCACATCTCAAGGGAAGCATATTAAAAACTTTGATGGCAGCGCATGAACTCTTGCTGACCTTACTGCTTGTTGCTAAAAACCTATTCATTGGCAGCGGGTGCAGATAGGACAGACGCACACACACACACTCATTCTCATGTATGACTCCCGTGGATCCGCTGGAATTGGTAATGACACGATCCATCTCGAACCCATTTCCAATTCAGCTCTGGGAAATGAGATAGGGTGGTAATGGAATCTCATTGATCTGAGTTTGCTCTCATGTTTATGGTTTATAACTGTGGAAACCATTTCTAATGCTCTTTTTCACGTCGGCTCTTCTTGCATGCTATCATATCGGGACCATTCAGTGTTTGAAAAAAAAAACAAACATGGAGCCTGAATTTGTGAAAACATTTGAAATTGTGGCTTAAATTTGGAAATAAAATTCACAATTATTTAAACAAATCTATATTTTTAAAGTTTTGACTATTTATTTGGAGCAAAATTAAAATATAACCTAGAATAAATAGAAAGACTTTTTGGCATTGGGGCCAATTCATTTTTGGCCACTGTCTTAAAGTCTTTATTTGAATATTTTGCCAAATATTTTACAAAAACAAGAAGAAAGTTACGGAGTCTCTTACTACTCACTACTTAGTGCCCTATATGACTAATATATATATATATATATATATATATATATATATATATATAAAATTATCAAGCACTAAAGCTCCACACCGCACACCAAACGTGATTTCAGTGGCAATGGCGTCCAATTTTAATGTTAAGTCAATGTACAGGTGCAATTTGAGGTTCAGCAGTGCAATTTGAGTGTTGCTGCCTGTCTAGAGTTAAAAAATATGAACTTTGGTGAAGAAGACATGTCGCGTCAATCAATAATGGACTCAGCTTTGTTACATGATGTGTTCAATGACGCGATCAGCAGTTGGTGTCCAAAATCAACATATATGAAGAAGCTGATAGCGCTCGTCCTGAACTTTATATTTTTCTTATTTGCATGGAGACAATAATAAAAAAGGTCTTCTAATTTTATTCTTTTTAAGTAAAAAATGTCCTTTCCTTGGACTAACGTGGTACTGAAAGTTGTCAAATTGAGTCACAAAGAGACGGATGTACCGCTGAAAGCAGCCATCATTCAGATGCAGCTCCTGCAGTAGATGGTGAACCTCACCATACTGGGAGAGTCTCTGAATGATCTCATCAAACCGGCCATGGAGAGGTGATTACCAATGCTTTTGTAGAACTCTTCAATCTACAATCCCAAAATCCATTGCACAAGAAGTCTCTCAGAAGTCTCTCGTCTCACTAGTTTGGCAATTATAATCCACAATAGTTTTTTCAGATTCGTATGTTTTTTTGTTTTTTAATAATCCAAGTTTTCATCATCAGAACACATGAATAGCCTTCATAAAATGTTCTATTTATCAGAATTGCGTTGAAATCCAATAGTCCACTACTATACAGTCTTTTGGATGTTTGTCGAACATATATCTGTTTGTTTTCTTCTTTTTTTTTTTTTACATGATTGAACCTAATTATTTTCATGATTGAAGCACATGCAGGCTCGTTTTTTTTCTCCCGTTCTAAAATCTGCTTTAAAAAAAATCCATGACTAGTTCTGGAAAATGAGTTGGCTTTTCAGTCATAAAAATCAGGCAACTTTATGATAAGGGGAGTCTTATTACCCTGGATGTTTGAGCCTCACCCCAACCAGTGTCTTCAAAGAAGCTCCTCTTCACGTGCACAGAAATTCCCCTTACCTTATCTACCTCAAACTGCTCTTGCCTCAGTCATACAACAGTTCAGTGACTAATTCCAGCAATGCTTTTGCATACTCCGTGGCTTAATATTCATGGCGAATATGATTGGGCTGACTTTGCAAGACCACCACAATACGGCTTTCCCTTACATCACAAAGTATGAAGTGAAGTGTGAAATTAACTGACGAGATGACACGTCAAGATTGTCCCTTGTAGATGATGAGCAAAGAGAATGGTCTGCATCAATCCATGAAAGTATACACACTATATTAAACAGGGCATAGAATATCCATGAAAACAATGTGCCAGCATTTGCTTCCCATTTGTGGAAATGCAGAAAAGCTATCTGCTATTCACCGTCTCATTTCTTTTATTAAAGATAGTGCAAAAGCCAGTTGGAATTTGCTTTCATTTCCTGTTTACTTACTGGGAGACATTTGTACTCGGATTTCATTGTTTACTCCAGTGTGGCCACCTTTTGGCTGATGCTGATTTTGGCCAAATTCATTACATTTTCCTTCCAAGCCCATACCGCAGTAACAGCGCAGCACTTTGCAAAGCCACTTAGAAAAAGCATTTCTCCTGAGATCTGCATTAAACATAACAATAAGCTAAAATGTTGCTTTTGTTGTGACAAATCAGTTTGCATTCTGCTTTGCACTGTAATTTAAAAATTGAGAAAATCTGCTAGCCGGGTGCACCTGCCACTCAAACACACATGCGCCGGGAAGAACAATGTGTTGTCATCCCCAGCGTTCAAACCAATTTGTATTCAAAGGCTGCGTCTTCTCAAATGGCCTCTGTTCACAGATTTGCCTGGGGAAGACTCTGGGATGTACCCCAGAGATGGAGGGAAAGATGTAAAGGCCTGCAAGTTCCTGAAAATCTTCACCCATAAGATGTCAAGAAGGGATGTCAATTTAATGCAGAGTGATTTCACTATCCCGCTGCACCAGTCTTACTGAAGTATCATCATGCAAAATATTAAGACCAGTTCTTATTCACAAAGTCCCCCTCCTGTGTTTTTCTCTGAAATTGGAAACAATTTCCCCCAATTTGATTCACAATATTTCAGTGTATTTTTAGGAGTTAATGCACTCATAATGACACAAGTAAAAGTCACACAAGAGTTGCAATATGCAGTGACTCCAGGCCTTTAGCTTTTTTTTGTGCGATACATGTGATTGCAGCATCAATGAGATGAAGCTAAGCGCCATCTCAGACTGACACTTTGGAATCCATTATAGGCTAAAAAGGAGTTTAATGAAATAGTTAAGACTTAACATTGTTCACAGCTAAACAACATTGCCAGAGCCTTGTGAAGTAAGTTCAATGTGGGAGCATATTGATCCTGTTGTGTTGAAGAGCTAAAGGTTAATTCGTAGTCTATTGATTTGAATCAAGGGTTTTACTTAACTCTGCAGATGCTGTGTCCAATGACGCCCTCCAGGTGCCGTTTGTAACTTCGTCTCATTGAAACTGTATTTTTTTAAGATCCTTCCAGTGGGAATGTGCAGGCTAACTTTGTCAAATTGGAAAATGTAGACCTTTTAATAGTTGCTCATTTCATTTTAAGACATTTTTGGTGTTTTGTGGCATTTTTTTCATGATGGAGGACATAGATAAAGTGGTAAAGGTTGTAAACAGAGAGCTCTCAGTTATGAGTGACGGGAAGGAGGTGCGGGATTGCTCCCTGCAATCGGTCCCGCCCAGAACTCAAACTTCTGGTGAACTTCTGCTGCTCTGCAGAAGCCATGTCCTAAAAAAAACGATACAGGTTTTTTGGTTTTGACTGAAAAGGACATCATCATAATTAAACAACCACTGGGAACGCTTTTACTATAAACCAAAGAGTTAACAGGCTGAAAAAAATATTTCTGCCTCAACCACTGAGCAGTTAAGATGAGTTTGACTATTGTCTTTCAGTCCATTTAGTTTTAAATTTTAGTTTATTTTTTCAATATTGTGACAATTTCCTCATTTCTTTTCACCCGAAATTTCTAAATGGTTTTGTTGTCATTTTTATTCTTGCTTAGCTTATGTTCCTAAACTTTTTCTTAATTGGTTGAAGGATGCTTTCTCTTTTCTGAGTTTTTATGAATTTATCAGCCCCAAAGGTGGTTAGGTCAGTTTTTTTTAGTTCTATAAATGATCACTTGTCCTTTAACTTTAATTTTCTAGTTTAACTTAGTCAAATATATTGAAATCTGGACTACAAAACTTTCCAGAGCTTTTTATTTACACTCTTTAACATCCTTTCCTTCGCTCGTCCCCTCTTATGGTCAATAAATAATGCCATCATATTCAACTTGATTGCTCCTCATTCTGTACTTTATGGTCGCATACAATTGTAATAACAAGCCATTTTTACAGTATATGCTCCATTTTTGTGTGTTATTTCTATCAGAACAAATGGCTTTATTAAAATTCTTGTCATTTCTTGAATTTTTATTGAAAGTTAAGGGAAAAAAAATTTCAGATTTGATTTACTAAAATGAAATTAGCACCTTCAAGGTTACGTGAAGATCTACAGCTTCACTACACAAAGAGTTGTAATCAGTGTTTCCAGATTGGACGCGCCTCAACTCAATTGGGGATTTTTTTTTTTATATATTATAAAAATTGGTTGACTTTTTTCAATAATTTGAAAGTTTCTGTCATTTGTGAGCACCTTGAACAGGCTTTAAAATTTGACACAGCTACTCAAAGTGCTATTGTTTATCGAGGATTTTATTTTGTCTGATGAGCTGAAGTTCAGCAGTGCATGTTTTAAAATTCTAATCAAGATTTAGGTTGCACTTCAGCTAGTCATTTTCATTCCAGTATAATAATCTAGGCACTGACAAAGAGCTAACTTCCTATCTTCTCCATGTGTAGCCTGAGCTACACTGTTGTCACATGTTTTATTACAGTTGCACTCAGGAGGTAAACATGTTCTATTCTTCCATTAGCCTCACTGCTTTATGTCCACACAGTTTAGCTAACGCTAACTGCAAAAAGTAAACGTACAGAACCCACGTCATAGGAATGAACGTTGAAGTTTTGCCTTAATAGATGGTATATATAATTTTTTTTAATCCCAAAATAACATAACATTGGTTTTCATAACTTTAAGGCAAAAGCAAAAACTCAACACTTTCATTAAAATTGTTAACTTCTATGCTTCAGAGCAGACCCATATGAAGAAATGCGATTCTCCTCTGCGCCAGAAGCTCAACGCAGCTCACCCTACCGATGGAGGGATGGCCAGCCCAAAGTCTCTACAGCTCATCCTTAAAAAAAGCACTTTTGGACACCACTACAGCTTCATAAACCCAAACAGCTGGAGCAATAGGGAGTAGCCGTGTGGGTAGGGAAGCAATTCAGATTTAGCCAATAATTTGAATAAAGACATACTCAGAAATCAAATGTTAACCTTAATTTTCCTAACATATGTCCTCATAATTAAAAAAAGAATGCGATAAGAACATGTTAAAAACACCAAAAATACAATTTTCATTGGGGTGAGTCTTTAAATCAGTCAAGCTTGTCTACACATAACAGAAAGATTCTACATTTGTGACTTTTATGGAGAAGCCGGTTGGTTATATGCATTCTTTTCCTGCATTCCGCAATGCTGTCTGTGTTAACTAAACATTAGTAAATTCTACTGCTGTAATTGTGCTCAGGAATTTCCTGTAATATAAATTTTGCGTGTGCAGGAGGTTGTCAAAGTATAGGATGCAAGAAACCTGCAATTCCATGCTAAATGTTAATCTCTACAGTTGGAGGTAGGATTATAAACTAGAAGAGCGGACATTTTTCTGAGTAACATCAAAGACACAAAAACATTTTTCACACAAAAGCCACTATCTTATCTCCTATAGAAAAGGAGAATGAAAATTCCATGATTTTAAACCATGATGAATATAGTGTTTTAAACCTGATGGATTTTAGGCTAATCTATCGTTTTAAATTGGATGTTTTGTAAAACCTGTAAAAATGTGCAAAAGTACAAACACCCAAAAAATCTGCGAATCTAGTGAGTTGGTGCAGATGTTAAGTCTGCCATTGCAGGAAACTTGCAAGAATACTGCATGCAGATTGAGTTCTCTGTGGACTCCTTCTCCTTATTACCAAAATGAATGGTTTCAATATCTGTGCAATGGCGTGTTAAGAATAAACAGAATATCATTAACAGGAAAAGATTGTATTAAAACATTTTATTTCTCAGAAGACTTGAGAGGGTGTCCTACCAGTGAGCAGAAGTACTTTTGTTTACAGAAGATATGCTTTATGAACACCACAACAATTGATCATAATTTAGATTATCATATTAAATGCTTGCAGAAGTGATTTCATTAGATGGTGTCGTGGATGAAAGAAACCAGTTAAATTTGACCTAATAGGGTTGCTTAAATGCAGGTTTGCATTCAATGCCACAGTTCAGCTCGTTGGTATGAGTGCAGCACCAACATCCAGAACCGTCACAATTGGAGTATGCACCCTGTTCCATACATGTTACAAACTTTTAAGAAGGAGACATTTTAGAAATGCAAATGTGCATGAAATAAGTCCTGACATCTTGCACGCTTGGGATGAATTTAGACCATAGATGAATAAACCCCAGAACCTACACACTGATGGTGGCGAGAGGCCTGGACATTCCAATTCATTGCTCCAGAGTGGAGGAGGGCCAATAAACCATCTAGAATGCAGAGAGAGACAACCATTCATGGCTTTAAAAGCAAATGAATTATTTTGATTGGCTGATTGGCCATTTAGCAATTGGCTCAAAGTGAAGACCTAATTGATGATGCCGTTTAGAGTGACATAATGACCCACCGCACCTGTAAATGAGGAATATAAAAGATCACTTGTGGTTTAAAAGAAACTATGTGTCAAACAGAAAGCTCCTCCTATGGGATAATATGTACAAACATCAACAGCATCACTGAAAACATTCTGATTAACGTTGAATCAACCATCTCCTTTTGTTAAAAATATGTAATACAGAGTAGAAAGGAGGTCTCCAAGGCCCACGGTTACATATACACTTTAATAACTGTGAAGTTGACATTTCATTTACATGCATGATTTTCACTCCCTCCTTTAGCTGCAAAAGGATGCAGTTCATATATAAATCATTTGCATAGAAACTATGTTTGCAAAACAAATAACACATGATAATAGAAGCACTGAGAAAAAGAAGCAGTATGATCTAGGTATTTTCCATCTGCTTAGTCAATACTTTTTCACTAAACCTTGAAGCAGGCAAACTTTTCATTGACAGTTACAGACTTCGTCCATTTACAGGCAAAACTCATAGCTGCTGTAAACATTTAAATGAATAAATACTAAAATTAAGTGTCTAGCTGCTTATTAGGGTTTGCTGACCTTATTTAACAAAATATGCATCTATAAATTGCTATATGTGATCATTTAAGTCAGTGGTCCCCAACCTATTTGGCCATAGACCAGTTTAATGTCAGACTATATTTTCACAGAGTGTTCTGTGACTAAAGAAGGTATTGTAGTGTCCAGTTTCTCTGAACTTTTGAGGCTAAAGTTTATTTTCAACCTCAGTAAAATATCTGCAGCCGCTTTAAACTTTACTTATAAAAAATAAAAACATTTAGAATGTATCCAGACTGGACACATTTGGTCTAAAGTGAACCAAAGTTCATTTCACTCAATAATCTGGAACAAATGTTCAGACTGAATACGCACAAGCCAACCCTGGTCCAGGACCAGGATCAGCTCTGGGACCCATCTTTTGAGGTGGTCTCGGTTCGTTTCCAAACGGACTGAGGTTTGGTTCGCTCTGAGATTCCTCAGTCTGAATACAAAATGCTCTGGGAGCGAAAAAACTGGACCAAAACGCCCTCCATAGTCGAAAGTCATGTGATGTAAACACATTAGGAATGAAGCGACCGGTGAGCCGCAGACAAATGTAAAGCATTGATTGTTGTGTTAACAAAGAAGAAATAACTGGTACAACTGTACTTGTTAGAACATTAATTTTAACACAGCTTAAACTGCTTCATACATGCTATTCTGTGTCTCATTTTGTGACACGAGCTGCTGTGGCTGCATTCCTAAAGCTAGTTCAACGATGAGACACAGCAACTCATTGAAATGTGGTTGGTTGAAGGCAGGCAGGTTAAAACAAGTTTAATGTGATACAGATTGTTTCTCACTGTTTTCCAAACAATCTACATGTTATAAACACTTATCATTCTACATTCAGACGTCTCCTCAGGACTGCAGCTACTAATATACTCTGAGTTAAAGCACACACGGCACGTCTTCTTGTCAGTAACTGTCTTGCAGCGTGTCTCCGCCGTACCAAAGTAACAAGTAAAATATTATTGGTCCTGACGTTCAAAACTGGTAATAGAAAAATAAAGTTTTGATAAGTTAACCATCCCGGCGAGGGCTTTTAGGCACTGCACTTTCTCTTGTTGTTTTGACCCGCCCCCGTAACTGCTGGCCAACGACTAAAGAGACTTTTATTCACTTGGTTCTGTTTACAAGCTTTAGTCATAAAAAGAAATCTCTCGTAGACGCCATTCTAAATACGGACCAAAGGTAATCTTTAGGACTCGATCCCAAACAAATTAAGTGGACTCAGTCCGAACCAATGGACTATCCCTGTCTGAATAACCCTTGTAGGAACCAATAAAATGTGCTATAAATATTCCCATGTCAAAGTGGAAGCTAGAAAATACTTCAGTCTCATCTACCTTTTAAGGTGATATGGATAAATACTAAAAAAAAAGTCACTACAATTTGTACTTTTTAAATATAATAATAAATGTGATTTGAACAAATGTATTAGCTGCATCCTCATAACATTAGAAAGTCTGTTGCTGAATATTATGCATTATTAGTATGGTGTGTGGCAACAACTGTCGCAAATAATCTATATTTGGAGTAAAGACCCCTGGTTTTTGTCAGATAAATGCAGACGTATTTTAGTTTGAAGTCAAAGGCTCTTCTTCAGTTTCCTCACTGGCTCTCTTCTGTGAAAACAAACTGTCGTTTGTTACGTTTTTTGGGGGGCCTCAATTGTGCAGTCGGCGCAGCCACTTTAAGAATGTAGCAGATTATTTTTGACACGAAACCTAGAACAACTTGACATCCGCCACGAATGACGCCTGATTTACACTGGCGGTGTGTCTCCCTTGCATTGCGTGGAGAGTCTGTCTTGCGACTGTCTGTTAGTTTACAAATTTTTTGTTGCGTCTCTGGTCTGTCCCCCATCCCCCCCAGGCGGAGTGGTTTGTCCTGCTATCCCCCATGTCACCAAAATCCAAAATTGGCAATCAGGCCCCTGTCCTCTACTTCTCACTCACTCCTTGTAATATGTATGTTTTGCATCATAAATTATGTTATTCTTTGTACTTCCAAAATGGACAACAGTGTTATCCACGGTGTTAACATTTATAATTGTGTGGGCAAACACACCTTGAATATAACATTTTAGAGATTTTTATTTTGAAAATACAACAGACTTTTTCATTTTGAATCCCTGACCTGTTTACATGACTCTTTGCAGCAAAGTTGACGGGCTGGAAATAGAAGAAGTCGTCCTGTGGAAAGGTTTCGTTGCCTTGCAAAGGGATGGACATCAGATGCAGACATGACAGAGGTGATGTAAACATTCCGATTGATTAATTAATATTCTATCTTTTTTGTGAATAAGGCTCGAGTCTGAGGTGTTAGGGGAAATCCAGCAGTTTTTCCAAAATAAAACTTCCTTCAGAATTAGTTTATAAACAAATAGTAAAAACTGTAGGTCTGAAGTTTTAAGATATCAATCCCAAGCCTAAAGATATTTTTAGATGAACTTGTAGCTGACTAACATATGAACCACATCCCGTTTTCACACAAGGCAGTGAGGCATGGCTGTGATGGGAATACAGTTACAAGAAAACAATTATACTCTCTTTATGACGTTTGAGCAGTTTAGGCAGAGTTCTGTTCCACACAGAGGATGACACTCTGCCTATCAAAGTGTTGACAGCTTTAATCAGGTAACTGCTAAATATTTCAGACAATTGATTTGAAACATACTAGAAATGAACACAAACATATCTGAAGGACTATTTGTAGGTTAAATTTATTTTGTGCATTTTTGCTCTATTTAAAGTTTCAACATTTACTTTTAATTTCGGTGAACATTCAAAGCATTTACTGTTTTTCCTACATGTGGGAGGAGAAATATTATCCAAGAGAATACATTATCATCCTGAGTAGGTGGAGAAGATCCCCATCTCCTGTTATTATGAAAAAGAGGAAGAACACCTGTTGCCAAAATCACTGAGGCATGCAATTTAATTTGATCATCCCACAAACAATCCCTCATTAAGTAGTTGGAATGAAAATAGAAGCCATTGGACTGTGGAGCACTGCAGTTTCAAGCCCAACATATGACAAGAGACCTTTTTTTTTTTTAAATGGGGAGGGGTGAACCTGTTTGGCTGAAAAATCTTTGGCAGGGGGGGACCCTTGTGGCACCAATGCTGGCTATTCACAGCTAATGTCATGGTCTATAATCTCCTTAATGCCCACTGAAAAAAAAGCAAATATATGTCCAACATTAGAGTTTCCAAAATAATTAAGTCAGCACTTACTATTCAATCAAACAAATCCGCATTTGAAATTACCTCAGCAGGCAGATACTGTATAAACGTTGGACTCTCCATTCTAATCCATCTGCCTCATGCAGATGGGGATTTGTGAAGGCTGATTGGCAGATGTTTAACAACTGGGGACCCACATTCTAATCCAATATAGTAGAGCCTGACAGATTATAATGGAGGGTCCTGTTTTGCAGTGTGGTGCAGAGTGAAAGTCAATTTACCTCTTTTTTATGCACATTAATACTTTTTTCACCTACATTTCAGACACCATTTTACAGTACAATTTTTATGATTATGTTTTTTAATTTCAAGTCACACTTTGGGTCATCATGAATAGAAGAAAATGGATGCTCCTAATGTTCATGGCATGCAGTCTTGTTTGGAATAAAACATACAACAGGAGAGTTGTAGCAACACGATTGTTAAAAATGCTGGTCATTGTCTATCAAGATGAATTTAAACTGTTTGTTGAAGTGCTTCTGGATTTTAAAAGTTTATACATCATAATTAAAACAAGTTGTAAGATAAGTTTGTCCCTGAAATTTGCCCTAAGGCCTGTGCTGATGGTGGAAAATATTGATCCGGAGCCTTACTAGATGCTATAACAAATGATTCTGGCTAAAAATAAAGAAGTGAGTAAAGAAACGGCTGTTATTTAAACAGGTGCTTTTCCTATTTGTTCTGAATTTTTATAAAATTACTTAAAGTCTTCCTAAATATTACTAGAAATGAAAGAGAAGAATCACTATTTTCATTAGTTAGATATTTACTACCCCTAAAATTAAGACAATGTTAAAGAGAGCCCTAAATAATGAAAATGTCCTGGCAATGGTTGATATTTCCTTCACTTGTTGTTGTTACTGTTTAACGCCTCGTGTTCTTCACTAGCCTTTGATATTGTTCTGACGCGTTCCACTCTCCCACAAGTGCTACATGCGGTTCTGCCAGGACACATGGGGGTTTCCCAGACATCCTCTAAAGGGCTTCAGGTCAGGGGTCATTGCTGACCATACCATGTGAGGCTTTCTCACTTCTTGAAGTCCAGCTGTGACAGTTCTGGTATGATGTGGAGGCGCATTGTCATCCATGAACAGAAAGTATAGGGGTGTGCTGTGTGTTATGGTTCTATGATGTCTCTGAGGTAAGAACGTGCAGTGAATGGGCCAACAACCAAATAGGCTTTGTGCAGACTGGTGATGCCTGCCCAGACTCTTGCACCTACTCCAACAAAGGAAACCCTGGGAATCATACTGACCTCAGCATATGGCTCACAGCACCTTCTTTAGCAAAGCTGACGACCATTTATTTCTGTGCAAGGTGACCCGACGCTCATCTGTGATCAGGACGGTAGACCAATGCTACATTGTCCAGGTCTTGTGTCCACTGCAAACGTTCACAGCGGTGTCTTGGTGTCAGTGAAGTCACCCGCAACAGTTGACAGTCATTCTAGCCCTTAAACTGGTCATCGTTGCAGTCTGTCATAAGTAAGTCATAAGTAAGGCACTCTGTATACAGTGAGACCATCATGTGGAAAACACTAAACCCCAAGACCTATGCTTACCTACTAAGCATAGTAGGTATGATGACTAATTTAGTATTGTATTTTGTGTCCATAAATGCTACTAGTATAGGCTTTTATACTTATGTAAACCTGATTTTATCAATGATGCATCAAAAGCACCATGCTGTTAATAATCGTTGATTATTCTTTGATTATCGATTTCTCTTTATCAACCAATAAAAAAAAATTGTAATATGCATTTCATATCAAGGTGATGGTTTTCACACACTAAGCAAATCTAAATTTCTTTTAAGTCAACTGCAACTTTTAAAAATATGAATTCCTGTGTTAAAATGTGGAAGTCTTGTGTTGAGACAAAGCAAGATTATCTTCCAGACAGAAAAGAAGTAGGTACTTGGGAATGTTAGTACTTCTTGGGTTGGTTGACTCGGGTGTCATAAAAATTATTGATCAGTCTATTAAGTTTAAAACTCCAACCCTCCATACACAAATAACTCCATTGCCGGTGGGACTCATTCGCCTTTTCAAAGCATGGCCTGCCTCAGAGTAATATCTTGCTGCAGTATTCTCAGTCGACACTAACAAAAAGACAACTGCACGTCCTTTGAATTTCCAGCAAAACACCCGAGCACACAAACACTGAAGCAGAAACTGTCAGTTCCTTTTTAGTTACTTTTGACATCAAAATAAATGTACAAGCTCTCTGTAATCTGTGCAAGACAAACTTGGCAGATGTTCGTTTGTACACACAACCAGCCCACCCTGAGATGGTTGGGGAAAAAAAAACACACAAAAAGGCAGAATGTGACAGTGTGCTTATTTTTCTTAATACATTTTGGATAAAAAAGATAAGAAATGTACATGTGTAAAAGAAAAGTTTGAAACAAAAACTTAAATTTGAATGTGAGCAATACTATGAAACTGTTCTATTATGATAGTTTTGTAAGCAATCCTAAACAAATCTAGAGGATTTAAGAGTGACATAAAATGCACATTAATAAACTTCTGCTTTGACAGTGACAGATGTTAAAACCTCGGATTATAGCGATATATAGTGGCCGTGGTGCAGTGGTAGAGTGGTTGATAACACATCGGAAGATTTGTGAAATAACTGAACACCTGTAGGATTCACCATCTGTAGAGATTTTTAAGCATAAGTTAAAGACTCATCTTTTTAAATGAGCATTTACATAACTCATTTAAGTGGTTTATGGCTTTTACAGTTTATCTTTTGCACATTTTTACCCTTCTTTGTTTTGTTTTAATCTATACACTGCCTCCTTGTTTCGCCTTATTTTTTTTAAACTATATGAACCTGTCGATGTATAGGTTTATTTGAAATATAATTAATGACTAGTTCTTACTGATCTACATCTAACTACGTCTATGAACTCACCAGGGAGTTTTTCTGTCACATTGTCTGTTTGCAATGATTTAGAAATGACACCAATCCTCCCATAAGCATTGTTTTCATTCATAAATTAACCTAAAGTTTTTTAGCTTTTACATTTTCAGCCTATAACAAACATAAGAGTTTTTTTTTACACAATTGTGACACATTTAGACTAAATGCTTGGAACTTGGAGTGGAGCTTCGCCTGTTTTTTTAGACAATTTTAACATTGCTTTGACCTTGTCTTTGTTTTTTTTATGGATTTACGAATTTTTATTTTGTCTGTACATGTTTGATCCTTTGTTGTAAATCATAAAACTCTCAATTTTTGTGATTTTTACAGTAAAAAAATGACTAAATTTACCACTAGGAATCGAATTTTTGGACAGTTTCAGGTCCATTGTGGAACAACTGTGTAATATAAGCAAAAATATATATGTTAAGAAAAAGATGAGGTTGTACTAAAAAGATGGATGTCAAGCATTGTCATAAAAACAGTTTTAGTTATTAGACCAAACTGTAAAGTAGGTTAAAACGGTCATTTCATCTTGATATTATGGCTTTGAAGGATTATGTATTTAACTGTCACCATTAGTTACATACGCATTCCTAGAACTGTAATAAAACAAAAACAAAATGAAAAAATACTCTCTTGAATTTCCTAATGTGAACCTTGAGAAGCAAGACTTCGATCAAATGCACTCTATGACGGCAATCATGGCATTCTGTGACTCTCAGTCTGAATCCATTGTATTTTCAATTGTCAGCGCTGATCATCACAAAAGAAGCAGGCTGCACTGTGGCCATGTGGCGCTAAATTGAAAGTGTAATTTCTAACAATGTGGGGACCCAGCAGTGGAGATGCAATTGCCTGGTCTAGATTTCTGAGAAAATGTGAGATAAAAATGGATGTTCTGTCCCAAATAAATAAGATGAGAATAACAGTGGGGAAATAACTTTAGCCTGCAGCTGGAAAGGCCTCATTGGGCACTCCCTTTAGAAAACAGACTATTTGCTATCCTCTTAAAAATTGATTGGAATTTTATTCAGTAAAAGGTATTTGATCAAATGGCATCGAGCCTTCAACAAAAATACTTATGTTTGTTTCAAACATCTAAATAAGTAGAAACTTTACTACCCAACCTTCCAGAAAGGACATCATGAAGACTAAAATGGAAAAAAAATATAGCATAAGCTTTGTTTATCATTTAATATACCATTATTTTAAGCATTGTTTATTCATTTCTCTGATAAGGCAGTGAATTTAGCTGTAGCTTCAACATGGCATTCATTTGTCATTACAAAATGTGAGTTCCATTAGCTCAGATTATCTCCCAAAGAATTCCGCATATACAGCCTTTCCATGCAAAAAATTAATCTAACATTCTGAACTCATTTACAATCCTAAATGCCTTTTGCAGCCCCAAATGTGGTCTTTGCTGATTTCCCTACAAATGACTGTTGTGAAAATAATGGCATACAGATTAGGACTTTCTATTTGTTTCCATGAGTGAAGCTGTGGCCAAGATAATGAATAGTGCTGGCATTCTCATTACAATGAAACGTTATTTTAGAACAAATGCTCATAAAAGGAGTTTTTGATTGCTTTTTTTTTTCAATGCTGTACACGTTTACATTTTTTTTTTACTGATATTCCATATTGTAACACTTCTTAAAAATAAATGAACGGAGAATTGTTTATATTGTTCATTGTTCAAAACACAATAAAAAGTCTTTCTAACGTAATACAAGGCATGTTAGGTAGTTGGAAGGAAGAGGTTGAAAATAGCTAAGATGTCACCTCTTCTTTTGTTTTGCTATAGACATGATGACAAGTTTTATGATTTAAAAAAGGAAAAATTAAATAACAAAAGAGTTTTTACCCATTGGATCAAGGTAGTCCTGAAATTGTAATGTATTGTTGATGTCAGCAGCTCCAGAAACATTTTAGGTTGTCCCAAAATGGGACTTTATTATGTAAAAATATGAATTGCTTCTGCTGAAGCAGTGAAGACATCCATGTCGTTGATTTGAATGGAAACAAAAAAAATCTGTTTGACATGTTAGCGTACAGCACTGAGAGATAATTGCAGTGTTTTGTAAACACTATGCGCTCATCAAGGAATTTTATGTCAGTGAAAGGTATTCATACTGCTGTTATCCATTTACAGTTTACATTTGCCTAAACTTTATACTCAATTCAGAAAGGCACTATTTTAATAAAACAGTTTAGTGTCAAATGCCACATTAAGCTCTCTTTTAGATGACATGAATGATGCAGTTAAAAGGCCATTTACAGCCCACATGATGAAACTTCCCTTTTTTGAAGGGTTTTCCATTCTCTGGATGCCATGACAACTTCAGAAACACCTCACACCCTTCTGTAAAATGATATGAAAAGATAAACAAGTAATACATGTATTGAGTTGATCTAAATGGGAAATATGTCCATGAGTACTCTTAATCTCTCAGACCTTTAAATCCTGTTTAAACTTCATAGCAACCGGCCAATTGTATCAATTGCATAGCGTCCCTACAGCAATTGTGCCGTCTAGTTCTTACTAAGGTTTTGTTTGCGATTGTACAATAATGGCGTTGATACTTTTCAAGCCTGATGACACTATTTTGTCCGGTGGTTTAGTATTTTAAATAGTGATATATAGGGATCTTTGTTATTCTGATTTATATTTAAAGCTTTATTTTTATTTATGAAGATGCTTACATCAACATGAAAAGGTTTGTGGTTATGATTATTGGGGCAGACAAAACAAGTTAATGTTTTTGTTTGTTTTATTTTAAAAGCCTCAACATAATGAAAAGCTATACTTTTAAAAGGATGCTATCAAAATTATTTGCCACCTTTTCTACATTTTAATTTAATATAGCTGATTTAGACAGTAAAAATGCAGAGAAAATGTTGTGTTTTTGCATTTTCTTGGAACTTAGCCTGAATGCAGTAATAGTGGCCTTGTCTTCAAAATCCTGGGACGTGGAAACAACAATCTTCTGGATCCATTCATGGCATCTTCCAATCGCTAGAAATAAGTATAGGTTAAATGGCGCGGGATACACCCAATTGTACTGAGTATAAAATGCCAATCGCGGATGATGTCACTAGCTTGTGTCACATTTGCAGTCAATGCGACCCGAGCAATTACAAATCACTATGAATGATAAATTGGGCCTAAGGGATGGACGTGAATTCTGTTATAGTACAGCCACTGTCAAATGTGAATTTATGCATCATGATGTGCATGATTTTCCAAATGAAACAGCAAGTGCAGACTCCACTCACTACACACTACACATTGCGTGTCCTGCCAAACAGATGGGACTCATAGCCAAAGTGCTTTTAGGAGTCCTGCTTCATGAATGTTACAATCTATGACCATAAAGAGGTTCTGTGTTTTACACATCTGATGCCATTCATATAAGAAGTGAATGTGGTTTGGGATTAATTTATTTTTTTCTGCTAGATCAGTACTTGTGAGGCCTTTTTCACTTTCTGCGAATAAGTCTAAGAAAATCCTTAAACGGCATCAAACCTACCTACCTGCAAGCAAGCTCAGTCAGTTTCTGCAGATGACTAGATCTCCTTTTTCCTTTATCAAACTCCTACTCTGATCATCTTTTGATCTATTGTTAAATCGTTTCTCGTGATCTTTAAATTATGATTAAATTGTTTGAATAAAAAAAAATGTTGTTTTCTAGGAACTATTGGGCAGAGCGGTAATAGTTCATCAGTAATTTGCCTCTGAGTTGTGGGCGGGACCGTTGGCACAGAGCAGCTCCACCCCCACTTGCCCGCCCCGAGCTCAGATTAGGAAGTTTGTGAGCCACCCAGGACATTTTCTACCTCACAAATAGACTCTTTTTCAAACAGCATTATTTTGTCTGATGCTGATTCACAATTATTTGAACAAAGAAATACTCAGAAATACAAATTTAAATGTAATTTTCTTTATATATGTCCTCCATCATCAGAAAAAAGTTATAAGAACATGTTAAAACACCAAAAAGACTATTTCTATTGGATTAGGTCATTAAAATCTATAATGGCCCATGGTGTTTTCTAACAAGGTTAGTAAAAAATAGAAAAGTAAAATGTGTCTTTTTTTTAATTAGGTGTGATTGAACGCACATGTAACGTGAGGATATGAAGAGTGCCTATATGTATGTGTATACAGTATATATGTATACCCAGAAGTTTAATGTGTGCAGTGTGAGTAAATGTATAAATATTGTGCATATTCTACTCAAAAATTATAAACTGTAAGGAGCAACCTTACAGAGATGAAGTGATAATTGAATAAGGGTGGGATTATATTTATTTAAAGTCTCTTCTGCCCACCCCCTTTCAAGCTGAGGCAGAAAGAAAGTTATTTATGCAGACAGCAAGCCTAATTTATACTTTCCATTATTTAAAGAGCACTCATTTTTGTCAGCCAATATGATTGTTGGGAAAATGCTGTTTTTAATTTGACGTCTGCATATCCTTATTTAGTTATTTTTTGATAGGAAATAAATGTATTTCTTTTTTGTTGTTTCTGCTTGAAATACATCTAAAATGAAATGGGCACATTTTTTGGGAAGAATGTATCTGCACTCAGACTAATTTTTGAAAAAACAGGAAGTAAATGTATATGAATTGCCTTCTCAATATTTGTTTTAGTTTTAGTGGCTCATATATGCACGATCAAAATGTTAATGAATGTAGCCTCCTTTATGTTATGGAACAATCTGTTTAACATTCTGGTAAAAAATGATGCAAAGAACCAACTGGAATTTTAACTTTTTTTTTTAAATGCTAAAATGCATTTTAAAGATTGATGCACTTGTTTCTGCATGCAGTAACCCATTCCTGCAAAACATCACTTTTTATTACTGTCAATTATCATTTGTCCTTCTGATGGTTGTCACAAGTTGACACCCAAGACAGAAAAAATTTGGTAAAAAACAAAAAAAATGTAAAGTTTTCCTTTGCATTTGCCCTGAAGGTTCAGAAAAGAGTTTTTTTTTCACCTCTTTTCATTGCAAACGTTTACTGTTTGACTCCTGCTCCTCTGCCAAATAGCCTTGAGATTGCCAGCCGAGAAGTCATTGAATTTCTTTAGCTCAGATGATGGATCTACTGATGTTCTGACAGTGCATGTAGCACAGGAAAAAATAAATAAAAACATCTAACTCGGAACATACAATGTTTATCTCTTGGCTGGGTTCCATTAAAAATGGTGCTTTGATGTCTCCGCTCAAAGACCTCCTCTCCATCTGTGCTGAAGTCAATCACAGCAGCACAGACACAACAGCTTTATGTGCCGCTGAGGGAAACGTCGCTAAGTCAAACTCTAACTTCGTCCCTTTTTTTACATTTTGATATGTACAAAGGCGCATTTATTGTTCTTGTAATTGTCTCCAATAACGTTGACACTTGTGTTATGAGTTTGACAAACACAATGCATCATTGCCCTTCTGCTTAGACACTAGAAGCTAGTTATTACTTGGGAGAAAGTATATATTTTTCAGTTTTTTCTGCTCTAGGCCATTACACACAAGGAAGATTAATTGATCCTTGCAGGTGGCAGACAAGCCAATAGGTCATGAGGCCCAGCTTATTTTTTTTTTCCACAACTTGCTCTCACTTTCCTCCCAAATTACCATCGGCAACAACAAAAAAAATACGACCATAATTTGAGTCGATACATTATAGCTGATGGCTGCCTTTGTCTTTGTAAGTGGGCAAAAAAACAAAGACTAGCCAATCTAGAAATCAATTGTACAGAAAGAAAATGTAATAGGAAAGGAACCGGATTAAGGAGGATATGCGCCTACTGTAAACTGCAGACATCTTTAGCGTTGATAACAGTGATCCTCGTGTGTCAAAGACGAAATGGGATAAACATTTCGCTTAACATTTTTCATCATCTTTAGCATATTAAAAAATGCAGAAACAAGATGTATCTGAATATTTCAGAAATGATGGAAAAGTCAGAAACTAGGAATCGAAGCTGGTGATTTTTTTTTTTTGTTTTGGTCGACACCCGACATATCAAGAATGTGAGGGATGGAAAGAGATTCCCCAGAGACAGCAAGTCCTGGTTGTCACACAGAAAAATGTAATCAAGATGAGGACTCGGTGTTCATGTCAAGTCCCCAAACCTTTAGTATTACCTCATCATCTGCATGTGAAAACATGCCAGTCTTGCCTTAAAAAAAGCATATAGATATGTAAGGGATTTCTCAGGTATTTTGTCTCAGTAACTTAGACCAGTAGTCCTAATGTTTTCGTAGACCGATCTGCAGTGGACATCTTTTTTATTTATTTTTTTTAGCCTCCAGTTTCCCTTAACTTTGAGGGTAAAGTTTATCTTCATCCTCTGGAAAAATCTGCAACCGTTTGAAACTTCATTTGTAGACTAGAATTGATGTAGGAACCATTACAGTGTTATATCAATTTTCCCTTAACTTTCCCTCAGCAATTTTCCCATAACTGTCAATGTAGATGCTAAAAAATCAGACACTAACTTCAGTCTTATGCAACTATTAAGGTGCGATGGATGAATACAAAAACAACGGTCACTAAAGTGACTATTTTCTAAATAAAATGAACATGAGTCCACCATTTCAGCAACTTTATTAGCAGCATCCTCATGTTTCAATTTCACGGTTGGCACAGCTGCCTGAAGAAAGTAGCGGACGGACTGTCTCAGTGTGTCTGAGCGACTCGACACCTGTCAAAAATGAGTCGGATGTGGTTTTCCAAAATAAAACTTCTTTCAGAATAAGATCATATAATAAAACGGAGAAAATGTAGGTCGTGTTTTTAACCAACTGTCCCAAGAACTGATACTGCTCTGTGGCCACTGACGCTATACGACCTTGATTAGTGTCCAAACTTTGACACTAATATCATCCTTTTAAAGCCTAAAATTGATTACATTTAAAATAATAGCAATAATACTGACAGTCTTAATTTAATTTTCAAACTCTTTGTAAATGTTCATGCTTTGATGCTTTTGTTCACAAGCATTATTTGGATCAAAAAAGAATCTTTGGCCAATTCAACAACTAAAATGTTGGGTTGTTCCTTGACACATTGTGTGTGCTGTTTTTGTATTCTCTGCTTTGTATTCCTAAAATAAAACTTTACAACAAGGCAGGATTTGTTCTGTGGGTAAAAGAGGCCAGCACCATGTGGGAATGCCATTGTTGTGATGGGGTTCATGTTTACACCAGTGTTAAGGTAGGAGGTACATGTCAGTGTGCAGAGCCAGATCAATGCTATAACCCAAGGCATCCTCACAGAGCGTCACCACACATGGCATGCCACACTGTCTGCTGGCTTGCTTTGTTTCTAAAGTGCATCCTGGTGCCATCAGGAAAAACAACCCATATATATATATCTGCTTTCTACAGTTAGTTTCCTGAGGTTTTTTTTGCTTTTAGCATCCCGGTATAGTCTGGTATTAGAAAGTGTTTTGAATTTTTTTGTTTCAGAGTAAACTGTCAGGAAAAAGCCTTTGTGTTTGAGTTCTGTTTGCTCCCAAAAATGATCCTTTTTGCTGCTTGAACTCGATCATTAAACCATAACTATGCAGGGGTTGTCAAATTTGTTCAAAGCCGTTTGATTTAACGGTTTTCTAACACATTAAGTTGAAAAACTAACCGTTCATCTGTGGTTTGAAATTTCCCACTCCCTGACAGGTGACAATGTGACATGATAATCAATGTTATTGAATTCACTGGTCGGTGGTTTTAATAGGCTAAATGATATGGGTTAAAACACACTGTTACATGTTGTATTCTTTTTCGCTCTCTCTAACCAGCAGTGCAATACAATTATACTCCCCATTACTGTATTTAAAAGCATTTCCATGGAAACCACATTCCTTCCATACAGACTTTTGGGACAATGTGACATAAGGCCAGCCATAATTGTAGGTTCTGGACGCTAACTGCCGTGACTCGTATGTAATTTTTCGCATGAAATTGCACCTCTGCATGGTGTCTGAAGTAAGAACTTGGCTTTTTAACTGTTGGGGAGGGAAAAAAAAAGACACTTTTGAATCCATTGATCGTATATGTTCCCTCATAAAAGCAGAAAAACACGGCAGGGGAAATGAGGGATGGATTTCTTTCTTCTTTTGAAAGTAAATTTTCATGTTTTTTTTTCTTCACATCTAAATGACTCAGTAAAAAATAATCTCTGTATATAATTTTTTTCAATTAATAGATTATTTTTTTTGCCCAGGTGGACAGAAATCATCATAAAGTGTGTAAACTAAAGCTTTATAATGAATGGTGGCCCTCATCTGTATCAAAATTGTTCATTTAAAATGAAATCAAAAGAAACTGAAGATACTTTACAACTTTTATGTATAAAGTCATATAACACTATCATAGCAATCTCTAATGATAGTTTTATTATGAGGGTTGATACGATTGATTTCCCTGGTTTACTGAATGAAAATCTGGTTTATTTGATTAGTTAGAAATAATTATGAATGTACTCACTTTTCACAGGTTTGCATTTAAATTGATCTAAATTACATAAACCAATTTTATTGACGCACTTTCCTGTTTAGTCTTGTGTCAATCCTTTCATGAGTAATTTTTAGATGAAATCCAAACTTGAAAGGTGAATTTTCTAATTTAAGTATGAAAATAATAAAGAAGATCTCATAGTTTCTAATTATCTTTAAAAAACTGTCAATGTTTTTGCACAAATTGGAAAAAAAACCATTGTGTTTTATTCTACAGTTGTTTTTGAATAACATTTTTAGATTAACTTCTTCAACGTTTGTACTTCCTTTGTCTTGCACATGTTAGAAGTTCAAAAAATTACAAATGTATGTTATAAAAAGTTCTGTAACAGCATGTTCATTTAACATTTGAGTATTTAGATGCCTACTCATATGAAAATTGTGTTTTTAGCATGTTTTTGTGGCATTTTTCTCATGATGAAGTATATATTTAAAAAAGTTTAAGCCTAAAATTGCATTTCTGAGTATTTCTGCACGACTGTATAGTTCTGTGATTGCTTGCAATTTTTGTTCCACCAGTAATGTTAGGTTGGGGGTGTGAGGGGCTAAAAGCTAGCAAGATGGAGTGCAAGTCTAGGGATGATGGGAAGTAAGAGGAGACCTACTCCATGCCAATGGTCCCGCCAACAACTCAAAGGTGAATTTCTAATCAACATCCTCCACTCTACATAAACCATGTCCAAGAAAATTACACAGGTTTGTTGATTTTTGCCTAAAATCAGTAAAATCATAACTAAGAGACTACTGGGAACACTTTCACAATAGATCAAATATGATCGGAGTGGGACTTTAAGGGTAGGGTCAGAATTGTACTTCAAAATTTAAAGGATACGGTAAAATTATAATACTCCGAGGGCTACTTATGCTTTCGAAACATGCACCCAAAAGTACTTGAACTTCTTAACATCTAAAAATGTGCACATCCATGACAAAGTGTGGTATAATCCTTTTTTCATTACTGCAAACAGGGTCTTAGAAACTGTGATAAAACAGTCCAAAGTAGCATTTTTCTTCTTTTTAAGGTAAACTAATTTCTTTTAAAAGTAATTTTGGTTCATCTGTGACTTTTATCTTTTGCTTTTCTCACGCACATTTTGCTTCCATCTTTCTGCCTCTCACAAGCTTCGTCTCCACCTTCTTTCTTTTCTCTCTCTACAAAACCTTGAAGGGTTCTGCAATTAGGTGTTGGGTGCTCAGAAAGGATCACTCCAGTAAAATAAATCTCTCCACAACAGCTGCGGTGAAATGGAGCTAATTGTCGATTGATTTGGAGCAGAGGCAGCAGATATTTGCAATCCGGAGCCGCATCTGCCATTCTCCTCATCATTTCCCTCTCTGATTATCCATTGTTCAGGGTGTTTACTTTGTGGTGATGGCAGGTTAAAGAAGCTAAGGGGGCCAGACACTAAATTGGGTCTCTCTCAAAAGGACACAGTGTAAAATTAGTCATAATTAACTCAACCCCTTTGGCAAATTCTCCAAACTTCATGAAGATAACAGAGATGCAAATTAACTGTAAAGATGCACACTTTATATACAAAACAGTGATTAGACTGCCTTGAACTGGATTCCTGCTAGTGTTGATGGAAGTCAAAGTCAGAGCACCAAATTAAAGTTGTCTTTTGTTTATTTCCTTATAATTTAGCTTTTTAGAATTTTTTTTGTATTTTCTCAATTGACAGAACTAGTTATTGTCTGTCAAACTAAAAGTGATATGTTTTAGATAATAATGTGCTTTTAAAAAGCTGTCAGGAAGGACAACTTCTGCCCTGGAAAACAAATACACAAAAATTAACAAATATGTCATTTAAAAAAGTCTATTCTTCCATTTTTTCATCCTGTCCATTAGCTAAAATTTGTGACTTTAAGAAGAGGACTTAGAAAAGCTAAAGTCAGGTTAAAGCAAATAATTTAATGGTTTCTTTGTCATAAGTTTTATATTAGAAATTTTTTAAAGACATTTTTGTTAATGTGTGCATTTCAGTCATTGTGAGTTGACTACATTGAATTTCCTTGTTATTTTGGATAATCAATTAAAATTATATGAAACTAAACAAAACAGTGTTTTAAAAAGCACTGCAGGTCTCTACAAAACAATAACAGGTTTTGCATCAAATTTTTTTTGTAATTATTTAACTTTTTATTTCAAAACTATGTCCTAAAATTAATCATGAGGTTGTTTCATTAAATCATTTTGAAGCATGATATAAGATGACTATTCATACAGATCCATTGTGATATGTACTTTAAAACTAAACAAGAGTAACAAAAAAACTGGGAAAGATTCAAAGTTGTTGCCTGAAAGTTCTTAGAAATGCCACCTGCAACTAACTTTCAAGAATAGCCAGAAATAAAAGTTATATATATACAAAATAAGAAAGTAGAAACAAAAGCAGTAAGTTGGTGTTTGTGACTTTGACTCTGCAGGTAAGCAACCCACACTAGTTTAAAAATATCAAAGAACCAAGTCAGAAATTAGCTGGTATTTGGACAATTACAGTAAATTGGGTTTGACGTAATATGTCATTATGTCAGAATGCCTATATTTAAATAAGAAAACAAAGTATGCACATACTGAGTGAAACTTTTATGTGGAAAATTACCTCGCGCTTTAAAGCTTTTACTGCATGAAAAAAGAAACGAAAACAGAACTATGATACAATTTATTTAACATAGGGACTCTCTTTATAGTAAAAACCTTCTGTTTTTCCCTTTCAGACTGAATGCTATCTCCCATAATTCTCCCATAAATCCTCTAAAAGACTGTTTTACTATATTTTCTAACCCAAAGCAGTGGAAACATTTAGATCTTCCTTATATTAATTCATCTGTAAATACAGTACGTAAACATTATTGTTTGGGTTTAGTTTTATATCTTTTATTTGAAAAACATACAACTTTTTTTCCCTCTATTTAGGCATAATATGTGCATACATTTTAAGTTTAAGATTCCAAGTTCCTAAAGGTGTTAAAACATTTTCAAACTTTTTGCAAGGAAGGGAAAATGTATATGAATCAAGCAAATACACAAATATGGATACGTGTTTAGCCTCTAATTAAATTGTGGATTTGTAAAACCAAGTTGAAGCAAACATCAACAATAATAGCAGTTCAGGCCAACATTGCTTGTCAGATCTATTGGTTAATCCTTCAACACCGGAGACCTCACCAGCAACACCTTAATAACAAACACTCTTTAACATATCATATCTTTGACACGATCAATAAATCACTTGATTCTAACATGTAGAAAATCTGCTTTTCATAACAATTTTGCACCACAACTGCCCTTACAGGTGGATATGGGTTTTCTGCAGGTGAAAATGGTGTGGTTGACAGGGCGCAGCAACCATCTTAACAACGCTTAAGGGTTAATAAGAGAGTAGTAGGTGACATGCAGGCGTGACATTTGGAATTTTCATGTTTTCAACTCCCCCAAAACCTGTACCTTGCACAAGGAGCCCGTTGCTGTTGTTCAAGCGACAAGAGTACGGTATTTATTTGCTTGTCACGCGCCTTATGCATGCAGCACAATTGCTTTTAATTGGTAAATTAGACAATAAAGGCATAGTTTAGTGCATGTGGGATTTGTATGGGGTCAGCATAAGGGACCAGAACCCTACTAATGACTAGAGTGCAGCGTAAGGACACCATTACTTGTATGTCGCATGTGTGCATCACTTACACTATCCTTACAAATACTTCACAATACACTTACCACACATACGACAATGGGACATTCCATTTTTTAAAATGCTTTTTAAAAGGCCTATATCATGTAAAATCAACTTTTTGAGATTTTAATTGTATTATAATGTTTGTTCCTCACAAAAAACAGCCCCAAAGTGGTATTTTGACCCTTTCATGCATTTCTGAGTATTCTTCCAAAAACCTGGGCTCTGAGCACCAGCCCCTCCAAATCTACAAAACGAGCGGGTTCTCAGGAACTGATGTCGCAAAGTGAGAAACAGCCCCTTTTAGGAAAAGTCTGCAATGCCAGCACCGCCCCCAAGCTAACGCTCTCACACTATCTCCACCGAGTTAGAGATGATCAGTTTCATGGCTATTGTATTTTATGATGCATTTTTTTCATGGGTGAAACACAGACACGCTGTCAAACCCGGCTCTAGGATGACGTCATGAAATGGGCGGCACCCACAAGGAGTAACAAGGCGGTGCCTCGGAGATCGAGCCATATTACTTACGGGTAGGAAAATTAACTGCCAAAATAACTAATATTTCATAAGAAATTGCTCTTTGGTGTGCCAAAGGTAATATATGATGATGGTTGATTTTCTACACTTCAGAATCTCTTGGAATAACATTAATTGCGTAAATGGTAAAGAGTTACAGTAGTCAAAAATTTTCAACACTGGAGCTAAAACGTCTATCTCTCAAGCCTATCTTTTTTGTTTTTCAAGATCACGTTAAGAAACTGCATCTTTTTTTTTTTTTTCACATTAATAAAAAAGAATCACAAAAAAGTACTGGGAAAAAAAATCCATTATTAGAAAACAAAAGCACAGAAACCAAGAACTAAACATGGATTCAGTGACCACTAGCTGCTTGGGTTGTTTTCACTGTAGCTCTCTGTGAACACACAAAAGCTAACTGGCAGGGACATTGTTTCACATCGCAACTCTGGTACAGTGTGATTCATTTTTTCCCCGTTGCCAAAGCAGCACCGGATTCAAGTTTGATCCCACACAGCGTCTCCCATTACGTAAGTGTGTCCCTACCACCGGGCAACTCTGAGGACAGTGTGGTCAGGCAATAATAGCCCCTCGTATACCCAAAGTGCTATGATGTCAACATAATCATATTGTTTGTATAGTAACCGCCATCTAAAGAGCTGCACTGTAAGGTTAGTTCTTCACTGTTTATGGGGCTTTCTGTGTGAGGAAAATGAGTGATGGCATGCGATATCCCTCCGTCCTGCCAAATGTGTCTTTTCTGACCACACTGAGTAGTTTCACACACTCCCCCTGAGCCCATCATCCCCGCTGACCTCTTGGTGAATTTTCTTCTCATCCCATCTCACACAAATTGGCTAATTTTAGACCACCCACAAAGTGCATACAAAGGCACCACACAATAAAAATTTTACCAGACATAAAACAATGCTTCTGCAAAAACGAGCACGGGAAAATGTGGGAACTCGTTCATGCAATTTGCCCAGGGCTGAAGTTTCACCCTTTACAGTCTTGAGCTGACACTAATGGCTCGCGAGAGGCAAGGCTTCGAAGTTGTATCCCTGCTTATGAGAAAAAGATAAACATCCTGCAGAGAACATTGAGATTGGAGCTCTTTTTTTCATTACTTTGGTTTACCGGCTCAATAGTCACCTCCTTTCTCCGGGTGCTAAACATCCTGATTTTCTCCCCTGACCTAAAACAATTCATTAAAAATGAATGAGTAGCAGGAAAACACTGAGGGCTGAGAAAGAAAACATGGACAGAAAATGTAACAATGTACTCCACATATCATGCTGGTAAATATGAAAAGAAACAAAGCTTTGAAGATCATGTTTTAAGGAGTTAAGAATGACTGCTTTATTCCTCTTGCTTTGATAATTAAAATCTTATGTCTGTGCCATTTATTATGCAGACATTCTTATTTTTGTTTTGATACCTAGATATGGTCCTCATCTAAAGCAGAAGAAAAACCTAACAATGTAATCACATTGCTCATTTTTCTTATCTCTATCAGACAAGAGAACACTTCTTAAGTAGAGTTTCAGAGGAGAAAATATTCTTGTGTCAGAACTTCTTTAGTTCTTGGTTGGTTAAAGAGCCTTTATTTAAAAGTTCCACAGTGATGTTCTGATGAAATTTTGTTTTTGTGCATTTAGAAATCTGTGTGGGCGTTATACGAATATATGGTTATAAAAATAGGAAAATGACAGATTTATTTCTTATCGTGTCGAGTTATCTGCATGCAGCCCATAAGTTATTGATCTTGATAATTCTGTTAATTTAACAAAGTGGATTTAAAAATGCAAAATCTATGTGTGACAAAAGAAAAGTAAAACTCTATTGACAGGATTTAGAACAGCTTGGTATTTAATGCTAAAGCCACACCCCTTATGTAAACATTTGTTCAGCACAGAAAACGGACACTGAATTGAAACTCTAAATTGAGGGCTTGAAGCAAAGAACGCAGTTACGTTCACACCGCCCTCGGAAACATGCATTCAAGCAACCACTTTCAATGAAAAGTCTATATTAACGCGTGTAAATGTACGTTTTAGGCTTCTACGTTCAAACCTCTTGCGTTCACATGTCGCTACTCAAGCTTATAACAGTTTTTAGGTTCTACTTACAAAACAAGTGGCCATTGAATGCACGTTAAAGGTTAAACCAGGTTGAACTGCGACCAATCACGGACTCGAATTTGGTAGTGACGTGTTAATCCACGGATCTACCAACCATTTAAAAATTGATTTTGGAGAATAAGTTTATAATTGAAGTTTGTTGGAGCTGTGAAAGAATTTGCAGCTCTTGAATACTTTGCAGTAAGACTCATCTGACTGTGGGTGGCGGACATGCACTTGTAAACGAGAGAAGAAGAAAAAGAAAAAGAAGAAACCCCTCCTCGTTTGTTTAGTGTAAATGCAATATGCTAAAGGCACGTTCAGGAACGTGTGTCACATGTCTGGTGTGAACATAGCATGATAGAAAAGGGTAAAAAAAAAAAAGGTGAAAGTACAAAGCAGCAGCTTTCTTTTCAGTCTAGTCTATTTCTAGTCTATTTTTCTCATTTACAATCTTGTTTTTCCTTCACTTTAAGCTGATCCTGATTTGACCCCATACACGGGCCATAGTATTGGTAGTATTATGCTGGTGTATTGACAAAGTGTAGGAAGAGAAATGATCTAATAGAAAAACTGTTGTTCCTGTACATCAATTTGGTGAAGGTCAAAGAGCTGGCTGCTTTTGAATTTCATTTGGGATTAATAAAGCTTCTTCTATTCTATTCTATTCTATTCTATTCTATTCTATTCTAGTCTGATTAACTCAATTTTTATTATTATTAATTAATCCTAGTTCTGCCTGGAAAAGTTGATGAGTTCAGAAGCTCCTTGTACCCACATGATTTAAAAAAAAATCCAGAGAAGTACAATCCAAATTCTTTAAACCTAACTTGGAATTTTAAATGTGTAAATAGTTTGAATAATAGAGATTGTGTGACACTGCTCATTGTGGTGCAGAGTGAAGAGCAGGGAACAGGACTGCTCATAGTTTGTGAATGATGTCATACCGTTAAACAACAACAGATGTACAGTTGTGGCTAAAACTCAGTTTCTGTGAATGAGACCAGACAGACAAAAACTTTTGCTCAAAGTTTTTTTGCATTATGACACATCCTGTTACCTTTGGGTCATCTAGATCTTACCATGAAAAGTTGTGCTGCAGACTAATCCAAACCTTTCTAAATTCCCCCTGTTGTGCTACAATCATGTACTCTAAGGAAACCAAGAAAATCATTCTTGTCCAAAGGTAAGACTTTAAACTTTTGTGTAACCAAATACCCCAAAAGATAAAAATGAAACCACCAACCTGACAGCTAAAGCTTAGCTGTTGTTTAGTTTTATCACAGGACAGTGCATTGAAAAAGTTGCATCGGAAAGCTTTTGTCAGTATTAGAAATTAGCATGAGAACAAGTGCTGGATGGAACTGCATGACTACATACGGGCTGGTTTTAATGAATTAAAGCAAGAGTGTAAAGAAAAGTGGGTTAAATTATCTCAGAAACAACATATTCTAAAGGTGGAGCTCGAGATGAGGACTTCTATATCAAGTTTCAAGGTTTCTTTAAAAAAAATTCAAAAACATAAATAGATGTTAAGTAAGAACCAGATTATGGCAACTTCCAGTGTGTGTGTGTGTGTGTATACATACATACATATATATATATATATATATATGTATGTATATATATGTGTGTGTGTAAAACATAATCAGGGTGGAATTAAACTGGTTTGCTTCCCACTTCCTTTTACGCAATTAATCAAACTCTTGACACTCTTGACAATCGTGGTTAAAGACCCACTCCAATGTAATTGTTGTTTTTGATATGTTTAAAATATCCTCGCGACATTTTTTTTATGATAAATAACATATATTAAGAAATTTAAGGTAAAAGCTGCATTTTTAAGTAATTCTTTGTTCAAATTATTGTGAAACAGGAACAGACAAAAAAAGCTATTTGAAAATGAGCTATTTTTCTACATAGGAAAGAAGTTGGGCAGACCACAGTAATCTGATACATCCACTTGTAGACGACTAGATCCATGTTCGTCTTAGTTTTCTCCGTCCAAGCTGGCATCAGGCTAAAAACTGTACGGCTGGATAGCTTCAATATTGCTTTTCATTTTTATTCCACCAGTAATGTTAGGTTGGGGGTGTGGGGGGCAACTGGAACTGGGGTTTCCTCCACGCCAATGGTCCCACTCACATCTCAAGTTTCTGATGTTCTAGAAAACATTTTTTTTCTTCATTTTGGATGAAAACGGCATAATCATAATTAAAAACCACTGGGAACACTTTAAAATGAGATCAAAAGATGTTGGGACTTTAATGGAATCAAAGAGATATGTGTGCGAACTATATGTATAGGAGCAAATTAGTCTATTTATGATTAGAAGGGATTTTAATGTCAAGAAGATTGTTTTCTTTTATTTCTTATCTTTTTAATTTATGAATTAATATCTTAAAAAGATCCATCTATATCTTGTTTTTTAATTGCTTAAAATAAATCATACGAACATATAATAAAAATGTGCATAAATACCACTTTGATGCACTTCTTTAGCAGATTTTAGGGCAAATAGAGCAAAAAAAAGCATGGGCTATTGAGGTTTTCACGCTTGCTATTCATGTTCTCGAGCTCATGAACTTGATGCACCGGGAAGTGGTTGGTTTGGGAATGAGTTGTTGATTTTGTGTAATGCTTTCTCCGAAAATGTCTTTGTCTTGGTTCCCACTGAGAAACCTTGAAAGAAACCACCTAAGTTTTGGTTTCAGCCCAGTGATGGCAACATTTCCTTTGCTGTTTAACTTTGATGAAGCTGGCATAAATATTTAAAGCAAACACATATGGAAAGTAGTTATTTCAGTGACACTAAGACAACAAGCGAAAACAAATCTTTAGTTTGAGCATTTGCTGCTTTATCAGGTCTGACTTTGTGTTGTTTATCTTTCCCCATTTGCATCATTATGAGGGGGAAAAAAAATCTATAGTAGACTTTGAAGAGCTCCATAATGAGGAGGAGGAATCAATCAAATGTTGAAAGTAGACCCACTACAGCAATGGCAGTATAAAAGCAGAGCCATAAATCCCACGCTTTTTGGTCCCAACGTTCTCCTTAACGTCTCTGGAGTTTGCAGCAGCTCTGTTTGGAGGATCCTCTGCTGCAGGTAGACCGGCTAATTTACAGGTAGTTTCTCAGCTCCTGGTGAGACATAATGGTAGACTTGTTGAAGCCGGCCTTCCCAGTGCGAGCCATCAAAAATGCTGTAATTGTTGCCTTCATTTTGGACCAAGCAAAAAGCGGATGCTCTGCCAATATCCCACAACTATCAATCTACTTATCATGTCAGCACATTGTGTTTGGCATGTGTGGACGGTTATTACATATGCCACGTAAATTGGCATAATTAAATAGATGTTCAAGTACTGTAATTAATGTCAACTCTCAAGCACTGACAGGCTGGCAGATGATAATGTTTCTGTGTTGCATGAGCTTCAAGACCTCATGATGGCTGATCTTTTACAATTTGGACAAGTGATGCACGTCTTACTTAGAGATAAAGCTACGACCTACTATTTCCGTTTCAGTATTTTCAGATGAACTTTTTTTTTTTATCTTAAATGAGCGGTAAAAGTAATGTTAAAACTTATGGGTAAGGCTTAATTTTTTTCAAATAAAAAGCTCCTGGATTTCCAGGCAGCATGCAGAAAGAGGTATCACATTCCCTGACAAACAACAGGTATCATCAGCAGGTAAATTCTGAAACAAAAAAATCGTCTAGTATCATTTAATTAGGTTCAACATATTTTCTTTTTCACCTAATTCCTAGAATTCTCCAGCCATATTCAGCCCTAATCACTTATGCTTTCAGCATACTGTACATCTTCTTTTTGCAATCATCTTTTGATCTATTAAAAAAAGATTCCCAGTGTGTTTTATAAAATTGTGATTGTCACTTTTAGGCAACATTTTAAAAACTTGTCATAGTTTCTGTAGAGCAGCAGTAGTTCATTAGAAATTCGCCTCTGAGTTTTAGATTGGACTGTTGGCACAGAACAACCCTGCTTCCACTTCCCTTTCTGAGAGCTCCCTGTTTACTCACTCTCCCACTAGCTTACAGCCCCTTACACCCCCAATGTAACATTGGTGAACAGAAATGGTGAACTAAATCAGAGCTATCCAGTCATACAGTTTTGAGCTAGATGCATGCTCGTACGAGGAAATAAAGACGTATGTGGACCTAGTTGTCCACAATTGAATGCATCTGAATGGAGCGGAACAGGAAGCTTGTGGGTCCGCCCAGCGTATTTTCTACTTCACAAATACGATTTTTTTCAAGAGCAATTTTTCATCTGCTCCTGGTTCACAATGGCTTGAATAAAGAAATGCTTAGAAATGCAATTTTGAGCTTCATTTTTTATACATGCATTCCGTCATCAGAAAATGAAAGAAGAGCATGTTAAAAACACAAAAAAAGGATTTTCATTAAAGTGCGTCTTTAACTTTCCTTTATTGCACACTAGTCATTTAAAGGGGCCGTACCATGATTTTCTTAAGCCTTTCAGAGTAAACTATATCCACATATATGATCATATATTACTTTTGGAACAAAAAAAAAGAAAAAAAATTCATTATTTTTATGGGCTCTTTTTTAACAGATCAGTCGGATACCAGGAAGTAAAATGACTCGATCTCTGAGGCACCATCTTTCGCTCCTTGTTGGTCCCGCCCATTTCACACCATCAAATTACAGCCGTCCTCAGCTTGCCTGTGTGTGCCCGTGCGTCCGTGTGCGTGTGCAAACCAACAACATCTGAAGTTTTGGCAAAGGTGGATGTGCATGTTGGGCATACAAAATGAAAGGGTTTTACAGATCATCGCTTGCTCTGCAGAGAAAGTGTGTTAGCCTGGGGGGGGGTGCTGGCAGCGCAGACTCTTCCCTGAAAGGGGCTGTCCTCCAATCTATGACGCCAACTCGTGAGAACCCGCTCGTTTTCGTGGGTAGGGGAGGAACTGTTGCAGAGAGCACAGGTTTGAGCTCTGAAAAGTGTGAACGGATTAAAATACCGCTTTGAGGTTGTTTGTAGTGAGGAATGAACAGTATAGGCAGTAAAAAGTTAGCTTTTCATGGTATGGCCCCTTTAAAAAATCTAAAATTCTTTAATTTTCTCAAAAATTGTGTGTCTTATGATCCAAAGAATAATGCAGTTTCTGTCACTTTAGGTAAAGGTTTAACTTTAAAAATCTAGAATCTGAATGTAATGCAAAAATATTTCTCAGGACATTGATATCAACAGGTTAGTTGTGTCAATCTAAATGGTTTTCCCCCCTAAACATTTACCCACAGATGCTTTAAGTTTGCTGAAAATAGAATGGAAAAACACACACCAGTGTTATTTGTATTCATGGCCACTGACTTGCAGGAAACCAAAGTAAATAGAAAGTCTTTAAACATCTAGTGCCAGGAACAGCTGGGGAAGGAGCAGCAGGAAATCTTTTTAATGTAAAACTTGCCCTCAGCAGAGTTTTTATTTCTTTTGCTATGAGAGGGGTAAAAAGGCCTCAGCTATGATTGATCAACTGGGATCAAAAGTTAAGTTAAATTATATTTTTTGGCATTTTTGCGTAAAGCTGCAAAAAAAAATTATAAATGCAATGATATTTAGAAATGTTCCTCCTGCCAGATCAAAAAAAAAAACAAAACAAAACAAACTAAAGCACTAACATGACTTTAGTTAAGATTTGTGTTTTTATCTGACCTGTAATGTGTACTGCATCAAACTCAGGTGTAGAGACAACATGTGCTCACTTTAACCCCTGACCTTTTTTTTTATTTTTGGTCATCTTGATTTTTTTCTGCATGCAGCGAAATGATTACCCTCCAAAGTACTAAATCTGTTCAGAATGTTTCCATAATATATCAGAATGATACTTTGAGTAACCGCTCTCCCCCGATAGCTTTATTTCCCTTAGCCATCTGCTTCAATGTGGGAACATAATGCTGGAAAGCGCTCTTCACTGTACTTCGAGGCGGCCGCGGCAGTAAATTAGGTGATGACCTAATGCAGGATGAGGAGAGGCAACATCCCATTCCCCTTTTTCACTATACCACATGGGATCTATTACCTCTCAACATTAATAACACTCTGGAGCATTAAGACATGCAGCAAAAGCAGATGTATTCTTTCCCTGGCTGATTTAACTTGTAAGCATTTCCTCTCTCTAACCTCCATCCCAGTCTTCAGGCAAAGCACGATTACCCGATTTTAATGAGATTTTTAATGTGATTTTTCTCCAACTCCTGTGAGACAATGCAGCTCTGTGTTATGTACATAGTGTGGTTAATGTTTGGGTTATGGTAGTATGAACTTTTTTCTCCCCCCTCCTCTATTGTCTTTCTGTTTGATGCTGTAAGATATTTGTTTCGTTCCTTTTGTCTTCATATCTAACACCTGAGGTATCAAACTCGTCTTCATTAGAGGGTGGGTCATGGAGCTTGCACTTGCAAAATTAAGTATTCCATTTTATTCAGTGAAAGAGGCAAGTTTTGCTGTTAAACGGGATTAAAAGTTCAAACCAAAAATACTTCCCGCAAGAAATTTCCTAAAGATGGGAACTAACAATATTTATTCTTAGGGAGTCTTCCAGCTGCATTGCAACTACAAGTGCTTTACCCTAAAAATGGTTGGATCATACACTTAGAAAAGAATCTAAGAATAAAGTTTTGTGTTGCCTACTAAACATTTGCTTTCAGATAAACTCTAAAAGGACAAAGATTTAAAACAGATGTGGACAATTAAAAGACCAATGAGTTCCACATGACTCACTAGTTTGTTTATTTTAATGTTATTCGTTCACACCGAATACGTTCAGTGTGTCAGGGATGTCCAGTTTTAATGATGAGCATTTTTTAGTGTGGTCCATGGTAGGATGCTCCAGCAGTGTCACTTTTTTGGGGACAGGAAGTAAAAAAAATTCTATTGCACATCATAATTTGTGCCGCAGAGCACAATGTTTCCAAAGTTCAACTATCTGATCCTGAAGCAGGATCATTATCCATTTGTAGAAGCCATCCTCTTTTCAACTTCAACTTTTTTACAGATGGCATCAAGTTAGTGTCCCAAGTTTGCTGAATTCCATTGTTCCTTCTACTGGTGAAATGTTTCCTGTACCGCTGGCTGTAATACAAGCCCAAAGCATGATTGATCCACCCCCATGCTTAACAGTTGGACAGATGTTCTTTTCATTCAACTCTGTACCCTTTCTTCTCCAAATGGACCTTTGCTCATTGCAGCCAAAAAGTTCAATTTGAACCTGATCTCGGTCCACAGAACTTGCTTCCAAAATGCATCAGGCTTGTTTATGTTCATTTGTGAACTTCAAACATTGAATTGTGTAGTGAGGACGTAGAAGAGGTTTTCTTCTGATGACTCTTCCATTAAGACCATATTTATACACATATCTCTCGACAGTAGAACAGCGAAGCACAACTCCAGAGTCTGCAGGTCTTTCTGGAGGGATGGTGCAGTCAAACGTGGGTTTTGACTTGCTTTTCTCACAATCCTGTGAGCTGCTCTGTCTGAGATTTTTCTTGGTCTTCCAGATTTTGCTTTAACTGTTCCTGTTGACTGCTATTTCTTAATGACATTCTGAACAGAGGATATTGACATCTGAAAACACTTTGCTATCTTCTTACACCCTTCTCCTGCTTTGTGAGCATCAACATTTTTTAATGTTTCATTGTTCTTTGTGCACAATAATATAGCATTTTACCTGGGGTGCCCAAACTTTCGATCCCCACCTCTGCGTTTTGTGAGCATTAAGACTCACACGACAAAGGGTCCCAAGGCATTGGTCCTAGTTTGTTGAAATTATGTTTTAGGTGTTTTTAAACATGTTCTTTTGGCATTTTTTGACAATAGATGACATCTATAAAGAAAATGAAGATTAAAATTCTATTTCTGAGTATTTCTTCATTGAAATCAGGAGCAGACAAAAAAATGCTGTTGGAAAAAGCTTTTCGCAGCGACAGTGCTACATTCAACAAGCCACATGCTCCTTTCTATTTTAATGCATCCACTTGTAGGCAAATAGATCCAATAGGCTTACTGAAAATAGAACTAAAGACGATCAAAGTGGGGCTTTAAACATGTATAAAGCTTTAAAATAATAATTAGCCAAAAGACCTTCATGTTTAAACTATAGAAAATATTTGTTCTGTAAGATTCTGTTAATGTTGTGCAGAAAAATTGCAATTTGCAGCGATAAGATACATCCATCCAGCTTATGCTTTGTTGCTGTTAGTCAAGATTGCTTCAACAAATAGTGAAGTTGCGGTTCTGCCTTTCTTTTTTAATAAAAAAAAAGTACAGTTGAGGTCTGAAATGGACCTTATCCCAGTTTAAGCCAACGAAACAAAGTCTCTGTGAACCAAAGCCTGTTTGGCTGCAAGGAACTTTTTTGAACCACATTTGCAGTAAGGTCAGCTTCCCTCAGATGGACTTGCTCCTTTTTTTTCTTCTCAGTCTCCATTCCCCGACAGTGGGGTCATGTTGTGTTGTTAAGTACAAGTCAACCCAAATAACTGTGAGAGACGGCAGACCCTCGGCTTCACTGCTCTCATGCTTGCCTAAATATTTGTTCAGGTCCATGACATCATGGGGCGAAATGCCCGGTTTCCGTGGTAAATTTGGCTGCCCTCTTAGTTTACCTTTGTTTCCCACTGCATATGCAGCAGCTGTTTGCAGGCCATTTTTGAATGAAACACAGGATTTCCTGTATTTCCTTCTAACATGATTGCAACCATATGCCTAGACAGCAAACCTGAACTGTAATAGTCGCATAATCTGAGTTATTTTCTTGCAATAGGCCATCATTCAGGCCTGATGTGAGCAAGGGCTAATAGTAGACGCGAATTGTGCCATAGGCCTGAACAAACAAAGGTTTGTTCCAGAGAATTAATCGTTCTATCATCGAGACACCTTATTATGAATGGAACGCAGAGAAAAAGTGGAATTTTGCCTTCACATTATTCTGGATATTTATAGGAATTATCTTATTGCTTCACTTGTACTCCTTTTTTCATGTAGCTAAAAAAAAAAAAAAAAAAGACAAGTGACGAGAATGCTGCATTTCTGCAAAGGACAGTTTAGCTAAACATCAGCTGATGAAATATATTTTAAGAGAACATATTCTTTTCATGTGATAATAGGGACATTAGTCTTACACTTGTGTGCAGCACAACTTCTTTGGAAGTAGTTTATCAGTCTAAAACCTGAGATGAGATAACCTCATCAAATCATGCAGTCATATGATTTAAAGCTGAAATGCTTTTATATTCTCAATGATGATAAAGTTTTATTATCAATTAGTCATTTCTTTTGGTTTTCAGTTTTTTTATGTGATGCAATCAATTTTGCTGTTAGAAGTAAAAAAAAAAGGTTTGTTTTTATGTTAATTATTGTCCCAGCAAGAGTGTGCAGAATATAGTGGAGGTTTTTTCTGAAAATACGTTGCTTTATTTCTATGTTAAGTTTTCACAATTCTTCTTTCTTGAGCAAAATGTCACTCCTTCCATATTCTCAAATCTCACCTCGTACAAGTGAGAATGAGTTTGTGACATGTTGAATGACGCCCCCCCCCCCCCCCCCCCCCCCCCCTCCAAAAAAAAAAGAAAAGAAATGATGAAAAAAAATGATACACATGTCGGTAATATCCAAAGGTGTCAGGAAGTGGTGGTGGAGGACCCAAAATGCAGGAGACTAGGCCTGGTGGCAGAAACTAAAACATTTAATAAATAAACCTAAACATGACAAAACAATGGGAGCAACAAAAATGGTGACAAAGCAGAACAGATGACCTGACATGAATGTTCTGAAAACCAGACGCTTAAATAGACAGAGTGTAATTAACTGAAAGGAAGACAGCTGTGGATGGACAGAAAAACCTCGGCCTAATTATTAACCTATTATTAGACTATGTTTTTTTTACATATTAAAAGTTTGTCTTATGACTTTTACATTTACAACAACAAAATTGGAAAGATGTTTACGCAAACGATTTAAATAATGCCTATAATTCCTTTATAGATATAATTAATGGTTTATACGAAAAATTGTACACTAAAGAAACTAAGTATTAAAAAATCTAAAAGCAAACCATGAATGATAAAAATATTACTGAATACCTGTAAAAAGAAGAATAATCTATAAAAAATTGTTTAAAATTAAGAACTACAGAAGCCGAAGACTGGTATAAAATATATCAAAACAAACTGGTTCTATAATCAGAAGACAAAAAAAAGAGTGCTAGAATTAATTCTTAGAAGAAAATAGAAGCAACATCAAAACAACATGGGGAATTAAAAAACAGGGTGTTGGGAAAGGAAAAAACACTTGAAAAACTCCCATACTATTTTGAAAAGGGTGCTGTTGATTTGTATGATATAAAGGATATAATCAAAGAATTTAATGATCTTTTTGTTAGTGTTGGACCAAACTTGCCCAAAAATGATACAACCAATGAGGATCATGAAGCAGGAGAAAATATAAAAGATAATGCAAATAGCATGTTTTTAAACACACAAAAAAAGAAATAACAAGACTTATTGTGACAATTTGGATATGACTCAAATAAAAAATATTATCAAATTTGTTATACAACTATTCACTAGTAATGCAGTTTATCATCTTCAATGGGAACGTTTCCTGATAGAATGAAAATAGCAAAGATAGCACCTATTTCTAAAAGTGGAAACAAACACAATCTAATTACAGACCAATATTCCTGTACCACAATTGTCCAAATTATTGGAAAAATTATTTGTGACCAGATTGGACAAATTTCTAGTAAAAAAAAAACAGTCAGTATGGCTTCAGAGCAAATCACTCCATAACAACGGCAATGGTGGATTTAACTGAAGAAATGTCCACAGCAAAACAAAAAAACATCCCATCAGTATTTATAGCAACCTCATAAAAGCATTTGACACCATAAACCCCCGTTTTTTACTGAAAAAAAGAGTAAATATAACATGAGATTTTCAAAACTAACAAATTCAGAACAAGAATAAAGGAACAGCTTGTTTCAGTGCAGGGTATTAGATTATGGAATAATCTTGAGAAATCAATAAAAGATTCCAACTCAGTTATTACAATAAAAAAACAGTGAAAACACAAATGCTCAGACAATATGGATATTATAGTAGGATATTATGTTATCTTATATATACAATATAAATTATATAAGGGATATCATAAGGGATAACATATAACTCGGGAACGGGTCGTAAATAATTATATTAAAAAAAAAAACTTCTGAGGCATTTGGTGTATTTTCATTGTTTGTTTCTTGTTGTTTTTGATGTTTGTCTTGCTCTTGTTTTTTTTTTTTTTTAGCTTTTGTTGCTTTTGCTAGCCAGTTGATGTATTCAAGCTGTATTACAAACAGATACATTTTGTTAAAATAGCTTGATTGGTTTAGCTAAATGGGGCAATACGATAATACGTTTTCTTCTTTATCTCCTTTCATTTTCACCAAAAAAACAGAATGTTATGTATTTTATTGTTGTGTGCTATGAAAATGAGATGAATACATTTTTGAAAAAGTCTCATCTGTAAACTGATGCTTTAAGAGATTTTTCAATCTTTCCTTGGGTTCTTTATGCACTATAAAACAACATTTTACCTTCGTGCTCAAACATTCAATCTCCACTGTATGGGACTGAAGCAAAACAAATCTCATTCAGGATGGTGCACAACTTATATTTAGGTTAGAGTGGTAACAAAGCTTTTCTTCAGATATTTGCCCAGGTTTAGACAAGCAAAAGTGAAGCAGGAAAGCGACGGGGATTGTTATGACTCTTGAGCACATATTTGACAAGTTTCTTTTTCTGGATCTGGCAGAGACTGCAACAAATGAACTGAGAAGCTTCTATTTATTTTTCCTCTCTCAAGATTTCTCACTGCTTTTCCCCTCATATGAAAAGCATACATAAGGAGTACCAAAATTGATAGGTGCAGAAATCATATTTACTGTAAACGATTGCATAGTGTTCAATTGTCATTATATGAAATTGCTTTGGAACATTATTCTCATGAAGGAATCTGCATACAAAAAGCAGGTTAAGGTGCAGGTTCAGACATTTCACAGCAAGCAAGAGATGGTGGGAAAAAAAAACAGCCTTTTTTTCTGACACAGAGGATTTCAGGGAGCTGTCGCTGTAGCTCTGAGACAGCTCTGAATTTCTCTGCAGGCTGTCAGTGGAATTAATACAGATAAGGTAAAAATATGACAAAAGTTTGAAGGCCTGTAGACGGAAAAAAAAAAGCGTTCTCGCTGCTTCGTTATATAAAAGACTAAAGGCCAAGATGGAGGAAATATATCTCTAATGGGTTGCATCTGAGGGCTTATAGAGTTTGGACACCTAAAGCTAATCATATCTGTGCTTAGTCCAAACATAATCAACACCTCGAGCTTTTTGAGCTTTTACATATATAACTACAACGCACTGTGGGAAGTGTTTGCTGTGACATTTTATCATTTCTCTGCATTTCTGGTGATGGGAGTGGACTGAGAGATGTCTAACTTTTTTTGTTGTTTTAACAAGTTAAGCCTCTTAGGAATTTATTAGTGGAAGTAAAATAGGTGTCAGTGAACACTTAAAGACCCACTCCAATCACTTTTTGATCTATTTTAAAAGTGTTTTCAGTGCTCTTTTAATTGTGATACAATTGTTATTCAAAATCAAAAACCCGTGTCGTTTTCTAGGACATAGTTTCTGCAGAGCAGCAGTAGCAGCATTTAATGAGAAATTTGCCTCTGAGTTGTGGGCGGGACGGTTGGCGCAGGCGTTCGCATCGGCTAATTGTTTACACTCTCTCCCACTAGCTTATAACACCTCACAAGCCCAAGCTAACATTAGCCTAGCCAGTGTTGGGTAAGTTACTTCGAAAAAGTAATTGATTACTTTACTTAGTTACTAGATCAAAATTGTAATGAAATTACATTACTCATTTGAAAAAGTAATTCACTACTCTACTTTTTTTCCACTCATACAAATTCTCAAGGGAAAAACAGCTTTGTACAAACAAGATCCTCTTATCTTTCATTTAACAGGGCTCTGTTTAAAAATAGATTTTAATCTCAATAGGACTTATCTGGTTAAATAAAGGTAAATAAATACAATAAAATAAAACTAAATAATAAAAAAACACATTTTTTAACCAATACATTTGTGCAAGGTATGAACATGGCTCAAGACATAATCTGGCTTCATTTGAATTCAGACTACATTGTGAGAAACAACACAAAAATAAGTTACAACATATGTGGTCTCTGCTACAGCTCAAAGTCAGATGAAGAAAATACTGTTACGTCATATTTATCTCTATCAAATCTGCAACCAAAGCCAGTTTTTAGAAAACACTAAGAACTATTAAATGCTTCAATGTTCATTCTGGACAACTTTATGTATTCCATTACAATGAGTTGCATCCAATGCATCAGGCTCTCTCTGTCTCTACATCTGTCTTTTGTGCACAGTTCTGCACGGATGCTGGTCTACCCGACTATGCACCCCCACCCGCCTCCGCAGAGCTCATTGAGCTCAAACTCATATTGATCAGTCGCGTGCCGATTAGAGAGAAAAAGAAAGCAAGGGTGAATTAATATAGAAATAATTGTCTTTGAGTCCTAGGAAGGAGTGGACTCTTGCCTTTCACACCAAGGAGCGGCTTTGGAGTCGTTTCATTCATAACTGATACATCAGTTTACAGGGCGGATCTCTGCTCTGCCAGTCACCTGCTGCTCTGCTGAGATGACAGGACTCTTTCAGGACAGCATCTCTTTTCGTCTCATCTTTGATCCAGTTTGGAAAGCACCTCGACAGAGGGCAAAAGAGTGCATGTCTGTACTTTGACCAATCACCGACTCTGCCAATTACTCTGTTTTGTTTTAAATTCATCTGCATTTTCGTATCATCTTACAGAGAGAAAATGTCAGCGCCTGCAAAACCTAAGTAACAAAGTAACGAGGGTTTATATTGTCAGGTAACTGTAATTAATTACCAAAATTTGAACTGTAATTCATTACGTTACTCCGTTACTGACAAAAGTAATAAAATTACAGTAACTTGTTACTTTGTAATCTGTTACCCCCAACACTGAACGTAGCAAAGAAAGATGAGCAACGTTGAAACAATCCAAGCATACAGTTTTGAGCCAGATGTCAGCTCAGACGAGAAAAATAAGGAAGTTAATGGATCTGTTTGTCTGTAAGTGGATGCATCAGAATTGTAGCGGAGAAGGGAGACTTTGCCGCGCTCATTCCAGTTGTTGTGGCATAAACCTGAGCTTTTTCAAACTGCGTGTTTTTATCTGCTCCTGATCCTACACGATTTGAATAAAGAAATACTCAGAAATGCAGTTTTTAATATTAAATTATTTTATATACACTGTATGTCCTCCATTATGAAAAATTTGCTACAAGAACGTGTTAAAAACATAATTTTCTTTGGAGTGGGTCTTTAAAGCAGCACCGTCTTTTTCCCAGAATGGATTTTGTATATGTAAAAAACAAGAAAAAAAAGTTTAAAAAATATAAAATAAGTTAAAACGATCTGCATTGTTTTTATTTTGCAATGTCCTACTGCTCAATCATCCATCCAAATAATTAGTGGAATATTTGCACATGCAGCTCACAGCAAACTGAGGAGACTGTCAACATTTCTCCTGAGGGGAGTTTTTGTGTTTACCTAAGCACATAATCCAAACATCCTTGCTCTGTTGACTGGTGGATCCAGATAAATAATGTGGTTTTATTTTTCACCTCAGGCTTTTTGCTTTTTGTTGCTGTGTATGTTTAAAAAGAAAAAGAGGAGAAAAAAAGCCTTGCTTAAACTTACTTAGTCAATCTTTGATCTTAATGTTACTTGGCACATTGTAATGGAAGACACAACATGAACCCACTGGGAGGAACTGCTTGTTTTAAATCTAAATTTAATGCCCTAAATCTAAATGTGAAAACTGCCATTGGGCATTCACTGAGGCTTTTATTAGCAACGCTCTGAACAGCCTGTCTCTTCCAACTACTTTGAAAGTTGGATACTTCTGGAAACACTTAACAGACTGATCTGTTCTGGGTGTAACATTAATCCCATATCAGAGAGGATCCGCTACTGTAATCTTCCCTGCATTGGATTCAGAGGAAATGACATCACTTTCAAGTTGTCTTTGTCAGCAATAATTGAACTCCTAAAAAGATCATCAGATAGTTCCTGTTCATGTAAGGATGTCTATCTTTTAGGATAAGTTGCTTTTTTTTGGCTCCAAATATATGCATGAACTTGTAGCTATTAATGTACATCTCTTTTAGCAGCACGATAACATCTTTTTAGCGAAGGACACGTTATTCTCCAAGAGGACATTTCATAATCCATATTTTATATCTCACAGGCCTCAGATGGTGCGTTTGAAGGGGGAGGAATAGTCAAGAAAATCTTTAAAATCGAATCCTGTTAAAGCGCAAAAAACAAGAAGACACTAATCCATCCTACGCATGCATACTTAAACTCAAACCCCAGCTTTTGCTAAGAAACTGTCTGCAGTTGAACTGAGAATTTACCATTCACACACCTACTCCTTCTCAAATGAACCGTAATCTAGATGGTAATCTACAGCCCACTGGGCTGCAGATTGACATTCTCAGAGAGGGCTCTCAGATGTACTTGATTTCCATGAAATGTTTCGTATGCTTTAATCACTGCTCAGCTGTGTGGATAAAAAAATGAGTTTGTTTGATCAAAAAAGGTGAAAAAATTACTAGTCAAAGACATGGATCCGCATCCTGAAATGATGATTTCAACAAAATGTTGAATCAATGTTGAATCAGCAAAAAAGGACATCAACCTGCAAACACCCAAAGTTTTCCCAGACTGACACTTAAATTAGGTTAATCCCACCTGCAAACAAACTAAACTAAACTAGTCTTGTTGGAAACCTGCCTGTACTGTTTGCCCTGCTTTGCTCCACAAGTAGTGGAGCACTTTGAGTAATGGAGGACAGAATCCAGAATGATGGAAACACGTCAAGGCACAAACACAGGCAGAGGAGCAGACAGTGAGAAAAGAAGAAAAAGAGAAAGCTGGTCATCCAAAATTTAGGTTACTGTTTACGTAGCATGTTTCATTTTCATTATAATTTGAATGACTGCCGAGGATCACAATGTGTAAAGATCACAACACTCTATGAATAAAATCAATTTGGTAGTTAAGGTTATCATCTGAATTTGGTGTCTGCGTTTGTTGTAACAACAGGAATCTTCCAGTTTACATGCCAATGGGAGCATTCTGATGATGTCCAAATGTAGCACAAATTCTTTCTAGCAATAGCTCAAATCCCAGCCAGAAAAATGGCTATCCTCTTGTTGGTGCTGCGTCGCATCATATTCTATTATTGTGCAACACACAATCTCTCCTATCCCTGTGCCCACAGTGTCAGAAGAGCATTGGAAAATGACAGGCTTGTTGCTGTGTTTCTCATGTGCTGATGCACATGTCTTGAGAGATTTTGGTTAAAAGTTAGTAGCCAGAACTGGAAAAGAGAACATTTTGAGAACATCTCAGAATGAAACAATTCAGTATATGAATGTGGGGATGTTTAAAATTTTGATATACGCTCGTGGGCAAAATACTTGAGTAGAACAATTTTGCTTTCTTTTTTTTTAACCTCCTGCCTACTTCAAACCATTGAACATATGATTCCTCATAGAGTGTGCTGCACAAAGCTTTTACAATTTGAAAGGTGATCCCACAGAAGAAAGGGCTGGAGAAGTATAACTCATGACATGACCAAAAAGAGTGATTTGACACTAGTGAAAGAATGTTGTTAACTGCCAAAAGGTTTCACCATATACCAGGGCTGGATGAAAAAACGATAACCATCGATATCACGATATAACTTTTTTCTCAATAAATAAATGAGTCCATCGTGATAGATTTTTATTTTGAAGGGTCCAAAATTAACACTCGCCAGTTGCGAACATTTTCTCCTCTTTGGCGAGTGAAAGTTAGAGGATTAGAGAGTTAATCTGCGACATTTATGTAAACTTAGTTACATTTATTGGCTCTTCTTTTGGTGATTTTCTTTTGTCCTCTCCTCTACTTTCTGCATGCAAGTGAGACTCACTCCACCCCATGATCACTTAACCAGTGCAGCAATTAGTTTTGGCTGATGAAACAGAAGAACATGCAGCAATTTTTAGCAGAATCCTGTCAGAACTGGAGGATAAAGCTGCCAGACCTACAGCAGCAGCAGAGAGATTGATAAAAGTGTTGATTTAGAGACAGTGCTGTTGTTAGACGTTAATGCCACAATGCTAATTATGCTAACGAGCTGTTCCGTGGGTCACCTATTCATTATCACAGACCGGTTAAAAGTCAGACGTATATGTCGTTATCGCCTAATATGGAAATAACTATATTGTAAAATAAAAAATAAAATATTGCCCAGCCCTACCATATACAGATGATAGGTTGATGTTAGTCCATCACACTCATGTTAAAATCTCAGTGAATTGAGTTAAAAAAAAAAAAAAAACTTTAACAACAGAGCTATCACCAGCGGCAGTAAAATAAAACACTTAGAATTACTGTAACTCTTCAATCGTCTACGCAAACAGCGCAATTCCTACAGATTCTGATGCGGAGAACAGTGCCTTCATGCTGATTAACGTAAAGTGTTGCATGATGACGCAAAGACTCTTTTTTCCACATTAGAATCATCTAGTTTACATTGATTGCTTAAGCATTTCACTATTGTAAAGTGCTATTTTGTTGGTCTTCCTTAACAAAAATATACCACCCAGATTCTGATTGACTGAACAACATGGGCTCAAGTTATGAGTGGCAAATTAGGGCAAGGATATGTGTAAAATAATCAATATATCATAAGGATTGGAATTTACAGACTTGGTCTACGCTTGATGACATAATAACTAATGACATCTCAATTGTGCGACCTTTCTTAGTAAATACAATACATTTAACAGCAAACCAACACATTGTTCTCAATGATGAAGCTTAGAAGCACAATAGAATAAAAAAAAAATCAAAACTGTCTGCAGAAATGAACAGGGGTAAACCAATGACATGGCTATAGGCAACCAAAGCTTTATCATTGACAGACAATTCCATATGGAATAAACACCAAGCTGACCTCTGTCTCGCCTAAACAAAGGACCACTTGAATTGAAGGGTGCGGCGTGGTGTGATGAATTATGTTTACTGTCACATTGTCTGGAAAGCTTGTTGTGTGTGGATCTTTAGCAGCCAAACTCACAGAAACGTCACAGGAAGAAGGCAAGAAGTCATGGGAAGCTTTGAGAAATGCTGTGCTTTAATACAGTGGGATCTAGCTATATCAAAGTTCATCTCTCATGGTGTCACGGATTTTTAAGTGACATTTTGTATGCTTTTTTTTTGTTTGTTTTTTTGTTGTCTCAAATGTATGGTATCGGCCATCACAAACCTGCAGTGTGTTGGTTTAACTGTCTTCCCTGTAATACAAAATCTATGAAAATAAAGATGACAATTATATTTGTTTATATGAAGCATTAATGGACAAAAAGTCTTGTTGTTAGCAAGGAGAGAAAATTGACTAGAAGTATTATCCAAAACCCTGAAAATGGCCATCTTGTTGAAGCCCATTTCACTAATATCTAAAAGAGGTGAAGTTTACTCTTGTCCACTATAGGGTTAATTCAAGAGGAGGACCAATCTGGCCCTTAATGTTGCTGAGTCATTTCATCCTAAGAACGAGTTCAGGTGTAAATACTGCCTTGGGGATTGGTAACTAATAGTGATTCCAGACATCAAGCTAAAGACCTCTGGGAGTCCTTCTGCACCTTACATTACCTCAGCGCAGCAACTCAGAGCAGACTAAGGTTGTCATGAAGGCCAAAGGATTCATTCTGTTTGTCAGCTTACTTTCAATCACACACTTTTTGTTTGCAGGTTGATGTCCTTTTTTGCTGATTCATTTAGCGATGAGGAAACTGGTTAACATTACAGTTGTCATTTTCTAGTGTGTTTGCAGGACTCTGTGGTCATTGTTGTGATACATTTTTTTACTTTGATACTTTAAAATGTTACTGTAAGAAAGTGAAAGCTAATGGTTGGATCTTTACTTCCAATCATACATTCCAGTTCAACAAATAATGCCAATCAAAAGAAGCAGCAGTAGGATTGATTGTGTCTATGTGTAAGTTTGTAATCAAACTGATCAGCATTTTGTTAAAATTAAAGTATGCACAGTGGATTTTCATATTCATCTCTCTGTTTCTGTCATTTTAATTGGCTTTAACTGAGATACATCAATAATGGCAACAAATTAAAACTGCTGTTGATCAAGAACATATTGTAAAAACATTTTGTGCAAACATAAATACCATAATTAGTCTATGCAAATGTAGAAAACAAGAGATAACTAATCCACTCTCTTCACATGTTACAACACTTTCTTCCCTGTAGTTTAACTAAAATTGGTTTTAATGCAATGTCAGCCATTTTTGAGCTAATCAATGCACATATAACCTTCAGGGGGTTGACCCATACGGGTGCTGCAGGTTGTTGGGTTGTCCTGGCCCATGGATGGTCATAGACAAAAGCAGCTACATCTTAAAGGGAGCACAGGTTTGTCTTGCAGTTCTCTTGTGGCTCATGTGGCCACCTAAACGGATGTCATGAAAATGGAACGTACCACTATTTTGGGTGTGGTAATCGCATCATGAAGTATTTGTAAGAATAATCTAAGTTACACGCACTTATAGTGCTATCATACGGTGCTCTAATGCTGCACTTTTGTCATTAGTAAGGTACACGCACTGGCTCCTTAGTGAGCATGCACAAATGCTGCACGCATGGGGTGTGCGTGATGTATAACTGCTCATAGGACACATGTAGAAGCCCACGCAAACCACACTCTGTCTTATTTTTCATTATCAACAGTCAGGCTGCAAGCACAGAGTAAGGGGTGTGCAAGTAGCGCACACCTATTACTTGAACAGTACTATCGGTCCCGTGCATAGCGTGCAGGTGTTGGGGGAGGTTAAAAAAAATCTGTACAATGTGCCTGCATCCCACCTACTTCATGTTTTGTTTAGGTGTTCGCTACGATCTGTCTTCATTTTATGGGCTCACCATGCGGTCTACAATCTTAAATTTTGTGGGGGCCACCTTGGTGTCCCGTACAGGTCTGCCTATATATTTTTTTTCCGCATCCACTTAGCTGTGTAGCTATGTCAAAAGCATTTGACAAACATGACATGGGGTCAAAAGGATGATAAGGGGCCCTCATGGTGATCGGAAGATCACATGTTCAGTTCCTGTCTTGTCTATATGTTGGAAGTGTCCTTGAGCAAGACACCAAGCCCCACATTGCTCCTGGTGGTTATAGGTTGGCACCAGTATTAGACGGTGTGTAAAAGTGTGTGCGCATGGGTGAGTGGAACTATTTCCGCAAAGCACTAGGTAGAATACACGCCATTTAATAGTACTGCATTGAGAAGAACCATTAGCAGCTGTTGTCCTGTTAGAAGTTGTTCGTATAAAAGTCAGAAATCAGATCATGGGGTTTAGCTAAAAACAACTGTCCTACATGTTTGTATTGTTTCTTATTACCATACTGGAATTTACAAAAATTGCAAAACACAGAAGTGTTCTGTTATTCAATGCAATTGGACCAAGTTTTGCCTCCAGTTTAATTAAATGTTCCGTTAAATGAACTCCTACCTCACAGTAGGGTTAAGAAGAAGGGTGGGAGGCTGTTTTTATTTTTGTGTCACCTGTCAATCTGTTCTCTCAAGTGACCAAAGCTGTCAGCTCTACACGGACAATCCACCCCCACTTCTTTCTTTCTTTCAGTCCCTCCTCTGCTCCCCTTTCTGATATCACACCTCCCGGAGGCGATACACGAGGACATCTAGACTACCAGTGGGAATACAGTAGTTAATCTCTGCTTGTTAAATGCTCGTGTATGGCCATCAGCAGCAGCAGTCAACCATCACTAGACTTTTCTGCTTCCCTTGTTCTCTGGGAAATGTGTTCAAGTGTGTTTAAAGGTTAAGCAAGATAAACTAAATCAACAGTTTGTAAAAATCCAATTTCAAGAGCATTTAAAGAGCAATAGATATCAATAAAAAAAGCACAAATTAGGTTTCTATATCTTGCCACATTTTAATAAACAGATCACATATTATGATATGCTCTGATTATTTTACTTTTGTGAGAATACTTAAATGAAGTACATTTATGGATGAATTCACTAAGTATAAAAGGTACGATGGAAATTAATATGCATGTAAATGTTTATGTGTTTTTAAATTACACACTTCTATCTATAAATGTCAGTATAAATACTTGTGTGTGTATGGGGGGGAGATTTTAGTCCAAATTCATTTGACTTTTTCATGCTTTTCTGGGGCAAAGCAACTTTATCACACATCTGACGCACATCATTCCTATGTTCCACGTCAAAATAACATTTTGAGTTCTGTTATGCTGCGCTTTCAAACAATAACTACAGAAGCAGATCTGTTGTATATATAAATTGTCAATTAAAAAAAAAAATTCTCACTAGAATCAACATATCCTGTTTAACAAGCATAATCCATTTCTAACAGTTTATTTCTGTTTTTTTTTTCTTTTTGCATGTTCATAACTAATTCTAACAGTCACACATCTAAAACTGTAAATTAAAGGTGCAACTTGCCATAATATTATGATTATATGCACACAAATGTATGCATAAAATATAGTAAGTAGTTGGGGGAATTATTACTTTTCTTCTACCCACTCCTTTTTAGAGCACTTTATTACTTTTTGCTTATCTTGTCTATTTAATATTTATATTATGTTAAAAAAATTAAATTAAATCTAGTACTCAATCCAAGGAAAATATACATTTCTTTATACATCTGAGGTGGAAAACAAGAGGCTCATTCCTGCTTGTTTTCTAACATATGCTTCTATTGCATTTTTTATTCAGTCAAATCTGATCAAGGTGTGACAATATCTGGATAATATGCAGGCAGTCAGTCAAGGTCCTTCCCCACTGGTTTAAATAACAACAGCCCCAGTACAGAACCTTGAGGAACACCTAAATGGTTTTAAGAGTCATGAGTGTTTTATTTTTACAATGTATACAGTAAAATGATACATAATTCTAATATCTAGATTTATCAGAGCAAGTACTACTAAGGATAAAAGGAAAGATGAAAAGTTAAAGCAGGAAAAATTTTCAAGTCAAAGATGCATTTCTATCATGTTTACTTCAAACAATATGATCTGATATCTTTCAGTCAAAACACCTAGTTGTGGTGTAGCTTCACTAAATCCAAACCTCCCAAAGGAAATCTCTGAAACTTGACAGATTATCTCAACACAATGTTGCTAGGGTTTGGAATAAACAATAAACATGAGCTTCAGTTTGTTTTTAGAGAGATACCCTTCAAATCCACAATCTTTTAACTTCATCTTCAGGCAGCTGTGTCAGTTCTCACCAATGCCAAGAATGTTGTTTTCCTCCAGCCGCTCGGTTCCCATGAGATCTCAGTAGACCCTTTTTCCACAGTATTGTCATGCAAATGTTATATAACATCAATGTTGTTTAAAAAGCCTTTTTTAATATTAGTGACATTGCATGACATCAAATTTTAGAGGAGAAAGTTTTGTGATTTAATACATTTTGTTTCTTTACTGATGTCTTTCTATCACTGGTGGAGTTTTTGAAATCAAAATGTCAACAGCAAAACCATTGTGAATAAGACAGAGAAGATGGACCACCTGCTTTGCTTTCCTGGACAACCAATGACTTTTAACACCCCCCCCTCAAATACACAAACACACCACCTTTATGTGAATTATAGTGGACCATATTAAGCAGTGTGAGCCAAATTGGGCGGTTTTGGTTTTTACATTTGCGGGTAAAAATGGCTTTGGGTGGATATGCATAATTTGGGCAGGTTTAGTGTAAGTTTGGTGGTTTCTATTTCCTCATTAAAATATAGTAGCGGACAGAGTTAGGCTGGGTGGCTGTTGCAGTTCCTCTAATGCTCTATGTTCTGGAGCTCAGTGAATGCACCAGGCAGACGCTTAATTTCCCTGGGCTCTGTCATGTAACCCAGTGTTGGGGGTTTGGACTGATAAGGTCCAGCTGAATATGGCGGGGGGGTGCGCTCGAAGGAAGGGAGGAAGGAAGGAAAATGTTTGAGAAGCGTTTTTTTTCTGTTGTTGAGAGTTGTTGGTCCAAGCTCTGCGGCGTTGGTTACGGCTCAATAATAAAGAACCTCATAACGAAGTCTATCTTGGCATGTCAGTGTGGAAAGGGACCCTAAAATACATACAATTCAAGAAGCTGCAATCAGGGGAGGCACTTGTCATCGTCATCATGAACAACTAATAATAAAATAAATATGTCCTCACTAACTTTTTCTGTAAATGCAAGTTATGTGTATGATTTTAATCATTTTAATTATTTCTGTAATCAAAGTCTCTGGATTTCACGTATTTCCTTTTGTGCAATCCTGACAGTGGGTTGAGTGCGTATCCAATCAGCGTATATGATAATAATGCAGTGCTTTATTTGATCTTTTTGTAGACATTTTTAACACGTCCTCACTTTCAATTCAATAGTAAATGTGTTTCATGTTTTTCTTACATTAATTTAGTGTTCAGATCTGAGATAAAGCTGCACTAAAAAGACACAAGGTGAGGAAAACAACTGTGCTTTTTGTGATATTTTTAAATAAACAATATATCATTTGTCTAATAAATGTACAGAAGTTTTAGGAGGAAATTACCTAATAGTTTAAGCTCAAATTATTATAAATTTATAATATAAAATTAAAAAGTGATTTGATTTTCTTTGTAATATTTTATTTAGACTACACTTAATAAAAGTTGCATCCACAAGAACAGTGAATATAATCTTTTTTTTTTTTGTTCTTGATGTTTGAAGGCTAAAAAAAGGGGGGGGGTCAGCTCACATTTTATCTTGTGGTTGTTGATAAAGTTTACTAGGAGTCCGTAATTTTGTTTGACCAGCTGTAAATATAAACGACAATAAACATAAATGACAATGGTATGTTCCGATTTCATGACGCCCTTTAAAGTGGCCGTACAAGCTTCAAGCAAACTGCAAGACACATCGGTTCACATCCAGACAAACCAAAAAACCCGCACGGGTCAACCCCCATACGGGTGCATATGACTAAGACCTAAAGTGTTGCATCAGAATTTCAACTTCTGCTTCTTTTCTTTTTTACTCCATACAAAGCTGAATTTTCTCACCATATTGTTTGTCACAGCCACTTGCATATCACCTCTTTCCAATGCAGAGAAGTTTTTTATTATTATCAGAATGAATTAAGGAAGACTGGTTGCTGGCCGTCGTGCTAGAAAGAATAGGGGAACTTGTGCTATCAGCCCAGACATCTAGAATAGAAGAAAACTGTTCCAGGGTGCTCAAAGGGCTCGAACCATTCAAATTGCCCAAAAGTGCTGATGTGTCTTATTTACCTCATGGTAATGGATTTGTTTGTGGCCCCGAAACCCCCCTTTCTGTCTCGCTGGAATATTGAGGGCTTAACTCCACTCACTTTCTGCTGCTCTGGCCATTTATTTTGATTAGGGAATGAAGTCGTCCACAGGGCCATACCTAGAATAATTGACAATGTGTCCTCTGAGATCACGGAAAAATACCCTTAGCGCTCTACCCGCAGTCAAATGGCAGTGTATGGAAAGACTGCAGCTGGGCAGCGACCTGAAGAAGTATTATTGCTTCAGGTTGCAACAAAAAAAGAACCTGTTGGGAGCTTGTATATTATATTTCTCATTGGTTTTCATTCAGGGTTGACAAGGTAATTGATGTGTGCTGTGGGTTTCCAAATGGTTTCAATGCGCTTGTAGACAGCATATTTTTCTTTTGTCAGTAAGAACCGAAATGTCACTGGAGACCTAAATTTAGGGGATATGAAGAGATCGTTGAGCTTGCATATATCAGAGTAAAAAAAATGCATTTTTTGGATGAAATCTAACTACAGCGTGTTCTAAATATTTAGGCAAATGACATTTTCTATGATTTTCTAAATAGTAATTTCAAATAATATTCAGCATAATTTTCAAGTGACTAACCATTAGAGTATGAATTCAATATTACTGAACAAACCTCCTTAAGATGACAGTATCTTTTTTAAAGAATGAAAACCCACACCCAACCTTCAAATGCACTGTTCCACATTATTACACACAACAGAGTTCCACAGCATGTGATAGCTTCTAAAGAACTGAAAATGGTCACTTGTTGACTTTGCTGCATTAGGTGATCATATTTACTGAAATCAAAAGCTATTCCAATCAAAAACAGCTTCAGAGGTCAAGTTACATTTGAACATAGGACCCCTTTTTTGTAGCAGCTTTACAATTCTTGCATCCATTGAACTTGTAAGTTTTTGGAGTTTCTGCTTGAACTTCTTTGCAGGATGTCAGAATAGTGTCCCAGACCTGCTGTTTGGATGTGAACTGTCCCCCACTCTCACAGATATTTGGCTTGTGGATGCTCCAAAGGTTCTCAATAGGGTTGAGGTCAGGGGAGGATGAGGGCCACACCATCAGTTTGTCTCCTTTTATGTCCATAGCAGCCAATGATGCAGCAGATATGGATATGCATATTCCTTGCAGCATGACTGCATTGTCATGCATGAAGATAATATTGCTACAGAAAGCACAGTTCTTCTTTTTGTACCTCAGAAGAAACTCCACATTCTTTTCAGAGGTCATTTCCACTCCTTAATTAACACAGATGTCTGAAATTAATTTCAGTGATCCAAAGAGCAGTGAGACACAATAACATCTAAGAGTTTAATTGAAAAAAAAAAAAAAATCTTTTTTAACACTTAAATACAATTTGTATAAACTTTTGAAATGCACTGTAAAGCTATTTTCACATTGCACTCAGAAACACGCATTCAGGCATCCACTTTCAATTAAAATTCTATGTAAGACTACATATCCCAACATGCCACAGCGCAGTGACAAATGCAAGCTTTTCAGCAAATTTGGCGGCTGGCCACATAGCGGGATTTGTAATCAAGAGGTGGCAGTTGCATCTTAAGGTTTCGGCCACGGAGGTTTGAAGAAAAAGTTAAACTTTGACGGTGACCGGATGGTTTTTCTCTGAATTTGACATCAGTCGGTGGCTGCCCAGGCACATTTCGGAGTCCCGTGGTGGTGGTCCAGTGACGACCACAGGATGGTGGCGGCCGATATGACACAGAAGTGTCAAGCATTTGAAAATTAATCATGGAGGAGAGATTAATAATTGCAGTTTGAATATTTTCAACATTTCACATGCAGCCTCTTCTAACTTTAGGAGGCTAACATACCTTGTAAACTGTAGTAAAAGAAGAAGCCCCTCCCTGCTTGTCTAGTGTGAACAGCATGTGCTAAAAGCATGTTCAAGAATGCGTGTCACATGCCTGGTTTGAACGTAGCATAAAAAAAATGTAAAAAGTTTAAAGTGAAACTTAAAAATGGCTCAAAGATAGGACAAAATAGGAATTTTTTGTGGTCAGTCAAATCCGTCCCATGCCTCCCAGTCAGACTTTACTTTCTGGAGGTGTCCTAATGCATTCCCAAGCGAAAGCACTGAGAAATCTGTACTGTGTGCAGAGAAAGGAGCGGAAGCAGATGGCTGGCCTGCAGAGGTTGGGATCATAGACATATTGGCAGGATGCTGAACCAGAGAAATTACCCTTCAAAGGTTTAAACACTGCGGCAAGCGCTGGCACAGTTCCTTTTTCAGCACCTCCGTTGCTTCACTCGTCTGCCTCCTATCTCTTCTTGGACTTTGCAGTATTTGTAAAGAATTTGCACTCCAAAGACAAACTAGTGTGTAATTTGACAGCAAACACCCTTTTTTTCCCCTTTTATTTATGCCACAGTCAAGCTAAAGGTCAAACCTCCTTCGTGCCTCTGAAGTAGCTCTAATGTGACGAGCACACCGAATGAAAATGGCGTTGGCAGCGTTGGCGGGTATTATCGGGGGTTTGTCATCGCTGAACAGGGAAGCTTATTGATTGAGGATTTTCATCCACTGCCTGCTGCAGGTTATGCAGTCTGTTCTTCCTTCCTTCCTTCTCCTGGCAAAAGACCACTGAGGTGTTCTGTTCACACACCCATAGCTGTCAGATTCATTTGCTGCGCTCAGATGCTTCACTTGTGCTTTTAATTCAGCCGAGCCACGAATCCTGGAGACGCAGTCTTTGTTTAATTAGAGTATCTTTGTCCTGAAGTACACCACTTACTATGTTAACAAAATATACAGTACTACTCACTTAAAAATATTTATGCATGTACTGTAAGTATTTAGTAAATTGACCAATGATAAAACCTGATGGACAAAAAAAAAAAAAAAAAAACACTGTGTAAAAACATCTTATTTTATTAGTTCCTGTTAACTTAGTGCCGTTGCATCAAAAATCTAAATACCAATTTTAATGGAATCCCAGCAGCTAAAACCTTTTGGCATGTGCTCTCCAGATAAATAAGGGTAAATAATTAATTGTAAATAAGGTGATGGGCAAAACGACACAAACGCACCCAAGTGATTCAGCCAAAAATCCTGACACAAAAAACAACGTTTTCTTTGAAACATAAGAAGGTCAGATCTGTATCCAGTATTTAAATGCATTTTAAAAGCATTTAGCTTAGATCAACTGAATTATGAGCAACCCCTTGACGCCGAACAATGCAAATGAAATGATCTACATGAAAACAAAAACACATGTAAAAACATTTGATTTCATAGCTGGAAATAAATGCAGGTGTTAAAGGGTACAGGAAGAAGGATGCAACTCTTTGAGTATTGGAGCAATCACAGTTTAGTTTAATTTTGCAGTTTGTTAACACAGCACAGTCTCCTAAAGTTATTTACCTTGGCATTTTGCTGTAATACTACATAGAGGCAGTAAAAGTATTCCATGGATTTAATATCTTAAAAGCAAAATTGAAACAAAAAGGATGGATCTCGTAGCAAAAAGTAGTCTATTTAAGTGTATGACAAATATACTTAATCTATACTAAAAGTGGGGCAGTACACTTGAATTTTTCCTTTTTTTATACTATCTATATATTGTAAACTTAAAATGTTAGAGAGTAGTGTTAAAAAGTAGTTAGTAGTTAAAAAAAGTAGTTAAAAAGCAGTGTGCTACTCCTAAAACATGTAAAACTTCAAATATTTATAGTTACGTTCTAATTCTGTAACATTTGCACTCAGATATGTTGATTGTTCTCGTTAAATGTTATTGAACAGCACAATAAATGATTAATGGAAATGATTTAAGCTACAAGATGTTCCTTTTATCCAGCTATGCATGTCAGAATAATTTTCATTTCATGCAACACTTTATCCATTGATATTTTTCACATTTGTGTTGTTTCTTTTAACTCCCAAAAATCTTTGCTGTGATGATGTTACTTTGCATAAATACAAAGTACAGCAGAGCTCAGGGCTGATCCCGGTCCTAGTCCTTCACCCCCCTGCCTGTTTTCCAGCTCTCTCTGTACCGCTTGATGCTAAGTCGTTGATCCATGTGATTCCACATTCTGATTGGCTAAACACACAGGATCTGATTAATCTGCAGGAATCAGCACTGGGAGAACTGGAACAAAAAGGCAGAGTGGTGGATCTCAAGGATCAGGGTTGGGCGCTGTAAGAGTTGAGGGTAAATTAAAAAAAAAGTGACAGTAAAAATAAGCACAAATGAAAAAGTTCTAATATGTAATTTGCTGAACAAATCTTCACGCTGTTTCCTCTTGCGAGTAATTTTGCTGCAGACACGGTTGAACGCTTTAAAAGAGAATCACTTGAACGCATTCTGTAATCTATTAACTAGACAGTAAAAAAAAATCTGATAATGAGATTCTTGAAGATCTGAAGCTTTTTGTCTGTTTGTTCAAAACATTTTTTTCTCCTCCGGGTTTGCACTTAACATGCACCTGCAACATCACATTTAATTAGACCAGTGAGCAAATTCATAGCTATGTTAATATGAAAATGGCTGAATAAAAAGGAAGCAATAAAGAAAACAAATACCTAAAGTGTCCTCTAGGAGGAAATTAGAGTAAAAATGAAAGACAAAATGCTTGAATTGATGAAGTGCTAACAGGTGTTTGTTTATCCATAAAAGAGCAGGGCGTCCGGAGCCCATGCAGAGTGTTAATATAATTAAATTCTTTGAACAGAGTTGTGAGGCTGTTAATGTAGGAACAAAGAATTTCCTTTTTCTTTCAGAAATAAGATATTAAAAAAAGAATATTTCACTCTGTAAATCCTGTCTGAACTCCTGACAACAAAGGCCCACGGTTCCCCGGCATTCGTTTGGACATGTTTCAACAATTAAGTACGTTGAAAACAAAGCGCCAGAGAGTCTGAGGCAATGTTAAGCGGCTAAACGAAAAATAACTAAGTATTTCAACTGATAGGTCTTTTCATTTTTAGAGTTTTCAACACTGTCACCAGTTGACGAGTAAATCATATCAACAAATCACTCAATGTAAAAACAATTTAAAGATCAAAATGACAATTTTAAAGATAGCAAAACAAATATTTAAAAAAAAATGTCATTAAACTTTAGAAAACAAAAAAATGTAAGAAACTAAAATTTTAAAAACTCCAGAAAAAAAATGTAAAAAAAGAAACACAACAATGAACTGGAAAAGGTAGGTATTGGATGATGATATCCAGTAACCCTTCAAATAACAGTTGTTTAATAGCATTTTATTTAGATTTTAGTAAATTAACTTTTACTTTCCAAAATGTTTTTTTCTTTTTCACGGAAACCAACCCGTTGCCCCCTTTTGATCCGCCCCCACTGGCTGAGTGGAAGCTACATGCCCCTTTCTCTCTGACCCCTCTGCCTAGCCAGTCAGCTCAGGAGGAGTATATATATATTTTTTATTTCAGGATTGTGGCCTCTTCTAGAGGTCAAAGGTTAAACAAAACTTTGGTTGTAGTTGTAGACTTAACCTTGTTGTGTCTGATTTTTCACACTTTCAATTATATATTTTATACATATATACATTATATTTTTCAATTATACTCAAATAGTGAGAAAATGCCCCAATATGAATTCCTAATGCTCAGTTTTCTAATAAGGTAGCATTCAGAGCTGTTTGTCTTCATCAGATCCTCATGTAGGCGTCTTGTTTCAAAGGGATCTCTGATGGGAAAAGACATAAACAGAGACTTTGTCTGTGTTTCAGTACGGATAGAAACATCATCGTTCAGCATGATAACAATAGATTACCGTCCGTGTTCAATTCCAGATGTGATTTGCAGAAACATTCGACAGCAAACAACTTGCCACTCACACAGGAATTACCGCCGCACATCATCTGCTTAGTTCTTGCTGTGTGCCTTTTTTTGACACATTATCTCCTCCAACATTTTGTTGTTACTTATTAGATTTCACGAAGGCCGAGATTTAAAGGAGCCCATTGTTGAAACGTTTTGTTGTGAAAGCAAAAAGCTAATGCCTATAGCTAGCAACATTTGTTATTGCGGCAGATATTTTTGTAATTAAGTGTTTGGAAGGCTTACATAACTAAAGAAACCTCTTCTTCCTAAGATTTGCGTATGTTAGTTAGCAGTTAGCATTTCATTTTAACTCAGTTTTAATCTGTCATTTATTTATTATTAAAAGCTACTTTACTCTGCTCCTTTCTTTTTGATATCTACACCTTTGAAATGGTTTTTTCGTGTTAGTTAAATTTTAGACTGTAAAATCATTTATGATTAATACATTTAGTTAAGAATACGTTTTCTAAATCTGCAGCACAAACGTAATTTACTTTTTACTTTATATAGTAAAGTTTAAAGTTGAGTATATAGTATAGTTTGAGGTATAGCTATGATGAAAATTACAGGTCTCTCCCATCTTAAGTGGGAGACCCTACACAACTGGTGGCTGACTAAATACTTTTTTGCTCCACTGTATTTGAATTAACTGGATAAATTTAGATAAATATGTAAGATAACAGAATGATGCGTTTTTCCGTTATTGTTCTTTTCACAGCTCGTTGAATTGAACCCTTGTGTTTGTAGTAGGTCAATGGTGGTGCAGAGCACGGTAGGCCAACCACAAAAATGTTCCGTGTGTGTTCTGTTAGAGGTTCATTTTGAGGGAATGATCCTTGTGTCAGTCTAGAAAAAATAAGGCATGTTAGCGATTAGGAGTCTGACACTGAAACTGAAACTTTCTGAAGTTTAAGAGGGAGAAAAACTTTATATGCTAGCGGAGCGTGGCACTTACTGTAGTTGATCACGCATGTGCAGTGATGTGTGTATTAGAGAATGTTCGATTGGCTGACTGCATGTCAGTCAAGTGACAAACTTCACAGCAAAGCTGATAATTGGCTAAAAGTATTTTTTTTAAATATACTTCTATTTTTTTTGTTTATTTGTGATCTACCCACACTTCCTTCGCGATCGCCATATCGGGCACCCCTGATTTAAGTCATGAATCCATGTTTGCTTTTGCCATTTTGTGTAGCCCTGCTTTTGTCAATAAAAAGTAAATGGCGTAAGTTTAGACAAAAACATGGAAACACAAACATGGAGTAAACATATACGACTCTGCAGCAGATAATCGAACTCCAGCTGTAGAAAACACACTAATGTATCACTGTGGGGACCAAAAGTTGAGGGGAAAAAAGCACAGCAGCTTTCAAAACATTGTACTTCATCTGTCAAATATTCCAGCGATGATTCATTGTGGCCAACATTAACGAAAAAAATCAGAGCAGTGGAAATCTATTCAAATGCGATGAGGCTCAGTTTCCCCTTTTAGGAGGGAGCTGTGGATAATGTGTTGGACCCAGACCAGCAGGGGGTAAAATAGCTTCATCAGTCTTCCCGGGACAAAGTGAGCTGAAGGGAAACAAGTGAAACGCCGATGCATAACACTGACATTTTTTTAATAGAATTCATTTATAACAAATGGAACTTGTGTCAGTAAAGAGCTGATTCTCGTACAGACTTCTTTCTCCAACAATGTAACCTAAGTAAGAAAATAAAAAGCACTCCGTTCATTCAGAAAAAGAAACAGTTTACGCTTACAACTAATCAGAGGTAATTGTATGATCTTTTTACAAGCCTTTTTTTTTTGTAGATTTTTTTTAATACATTTTAATTTTCAGTCTATGCATCCAGACGAGAGATAGATAGAGAGAGCAGAGAACACAATGTTTATTTCTGTTGATGACACTCCAAGCTTGACTGGCAAAGCCACAAGAACAGATGGTTGGGGGGACAGATTTTTCTGAAATCATCTGCTGGAGTAACCATGGCATCAGGATGGATGCTCTTTTTTTTCTGTCACATACTTTTTTTTTTTTGTCTTTTTCAGTGGTTGGTATCTTTTTGTGTTATTTACATACACATAAAGTGAATGCTTGCGGAGACTTCCTTTTTCAGTAGATGGGTTCAAGTAATATATTATTGGGTCTAGAATCAATAGGGCAGTGCATAGTACAAAGATAGACAAAAGTGCAAGTCCTCCTACCACGCCAGCTGTGGCCAATCTGCAATGTTTTCCCGTGCATATGGACTAAAAAAAACATGTTTTCATGAGAAAATAAACATTGAACTACCATCAGATCAAATAATAGCACTTTATATCTCAAAACACGATGAAGAGAATCAGAAAACACAAAACCCATTGTTGCTAGAATAGACAAAAGGGAAAGAAAGCACCTGGAATGCACATCCACAGAGCCATCAGAGAGGGCGCAAAGTAGAAATGCTGCTTAAGTGACGGCTGATCTGCTTGAAAAAAAAGAAAAATGGTACCACTGTTTAGGATTGTCAGGGTAACACTCCTTTTGTGAGGACTGGCCCATCGTGCACCCCTTAAAATGGATATTTCTTCACTTATCTCATAATTTAGGAGCTTTATTTTGAAATAAATTGAACTTAATCGATTATGTGAAGCATTGGTCTTTAAACTTGTAATTCACTCAGGCACTGTAAGGCCACTGAAAATTATATTAAAAAAAAAGAAAGCATGACCTTTGACAGGATCTTATTTGCATATATAATCTCATAATGTGACATGTTTTTAATAGTAGAGATAAATAAAACATAAGTTACACTAAATGCCTTGGTTACTCAGAAAATATACATTAATGGTAAATGAAGCATTATAAAAACAGGCATAAATATAAGGCACTCTAAATGCAAAATGAAAAAAAAGTCACCTGTACCTTTTGAATGCGTTGAACAACAGAAAGTGAAGTCTTTGTACTTTGCCCTATTAGAGCTGTGTGACCCCTCTGCTTTTAATTACGAACTGGATGAGCTGAGATAAAAACTAAAATAAAAGTGCACCAGTGACTGACTGGCACCCAGAGGTGGGGGAGGACATTAATCTTATGACGGAATATTATTTCCATTTGTCTCAAACACGTGTTTATTGCACAAGTAAAGATGCACTGAATCAGAATACAGTTTAGTCCTACTGATGTGCATTCCAGTGAAAAATCTCTTCATTTCCCCCCACAACCGTTGAAAGCTTTCATCCGTTTTCCATAAACTTTCACCTATAAATAGATTTCTTATTTATACTTTTGTTAAACATAGTTACCATAAAATGTATGTTTCATATATCTTTTTTTTTTTTTTTTTTTACCCATCAGGCTCTGTCTTTTCATCATCACATGGAAGAACTAAGATAATCGGTAGCAGCAACTTCATACTTTGCTCATCCCTGTTGATTCCACAGTTTGTTTTATGGGAGTATTTAGGTCACCATGTATGAGACTATGGGATGTAAACAAACGAAAAAAATATTGCAGTAGTTTAAATGTTGTTTGGTGCACGGAGAGAACATAAAAGAGGGGAAACAAAGGAGGAAACGATAAGATATTCTGCAAAAAAAATAAAACAGCACAAATGGTAGAACAGCTTAAAAAAGGTTTACGCAATTGTGTTTCCTCACTTATTCCTAAGCAAGAACATTTTTGTAAAAAAAAAAATTCACACAGTTCAAAAAAAGCACATCAGCTGTATAATAAAGTACTAAAAAACTAAATCAAATATATTTTTTTTATTTTTTCATAAATCCTCTCACTCCAGAATTGTTGATGATGACCTTTGACACAGGAAAAAAAGGGAGAAGTCTTATTACTTTGGAGTTTGTCCTGGTCTGTTTGGGACAGTCTTCTTTTGCGATGTGTGGACTTGATTGTGAGAAATTTGTGTTCTTTACAAAGTGCGTTACATTTTTTCCCCCTCTTGAAGTTCTGTGTGCCTCGGATGCCTCTCGTAATGGTTCATGATCACTGATGCTTTTTCTGAAGATGCCGGTATTGTCCACTGACTTTGTGTTGTGCGGCTTTCGTTTAGTTCTAGGAGCCCCAAAGTGAATCCTCGAAGCACAGAAAAGGTAATTCCATACGATGCTTCAACAGTCAGGATTCCCCCACTCTGAGTCAAGGCAAGGTTTTATTTGGGTTGGGAAATACTTGGTCCTGCAGGAATCATCTTTTTTTTCTCTTTTATTTTTTATTTTATTTTGGACAAGTCATGTCGCACATCCAACACTTAATGAGTTGTTAGCAAGGAGTTAAGAAGTACTTTCTGAAGCAGGAATTTATGGCTCAGAGGAGAGGCTCACTGGGATTTCTGTTTCCAAAGTGTCCTCTGCTTTTATCTTCCGATACGGGGTCTTTTACGTTGCATAGTGATCAAAGCTTCCCAAGTACTCCAAGCCAGCTCTGTAGCAGAATTGGTATTGATCCTGCAGGAGGACAAAACAAAAGAAATGGTTTGAGAAAGTTTCAGTAAATCCTTTTCCTCTTATTAATTGTCTGGATACTTTTGTCAAAGCACAAAGAAAGCAATGGAGAGCAGCCCTACTTTGGTTCAGCTCAATCAGTTTTTAAAGACCCACTCAAATGAAATTTGGGTTTTTAACATGTTCTTGTAGCTTTTTTCAGACGATGGAGGACATATATCTTAAAAATTAATCAAAATTGCAATTTTGAGTATTTCTTTATTTCAAATTTTTGAATCAGGAGCAGACAAAAAAATTCTTTCAGAATAAGCTCCCTGCTTTTTGTCTAAGTAAGAGGAAGGGAAGGGGGGCGGGGTCGCTCTGTGCCAACGGTCCCGCCCACAACTCGGAGGGAAATTCCTAATGAACTCCTCCTGCTCTGCAGAACAATTTCAAAGAAAACCACACAGTTTTTTTTTATTTTTATTTTGTCTAAAAACGGGATAATCAAGACTAATAGACCACTAGGAAGACTTTTAAAATAGATCAAAAGATGATCAGAGTTGGGCTTTCACTTCAGTTCATCTTTTTTGGCTCAAGAAGACTCCAGAAATCTTAGAAGACGCCTCAAACAAAATGCAATAATTACAGAATTAGTAGCAGGGCAGTTGATTTCGAACTAATCTAAAACGGACAGTATTCTTGTTTGTCATTGGTTTGAAGGGATCCCACCTCTGTCTGAACCATGGCTGGTCTTTGCGTCCGTAGCATTTTAACCGTCTGAAAGATGTCTACTACGCCTTCGTATCTCATTCTTTCCAAGACAATGCTGAGGGTGATGAAGACTCCGGTTCTACCAACACCGGCGCTGTACAAAAAAGTTGATACAGACAGGCTTAATGAGATGTCAACATGGTAAATAAAAAAAAAAAAATCACCATTTATGAAGCATCTGTGCAGGATTCTCTGCAGTGATTGGTCACTTACCTACAATGAACTGAGATAGGACCGTCTTGACCAAATTGCTCTTTTGTTTTATGAACTTGGCCTATGAAATCGATGAAACCCTCCCCTGATTTTGGCACTCCTTGTTCAGGCCAGTCTGTAAACTGGAACTGCCTAACCGTTCTTGACTGTCCATCCTGCAACAGACAGAGCGCATCAGCAGTGACAACCTCCTTTCATGGCTCTCTCTGCTGTTATAATAGGCTTTGAATGTAAGCCAACATTCTGAAAAACACATTTTTAAATTGGGGTGTTATTAGACATGTCTGTCATTTTTACCTGAATGTATTTAACACTAAAGATGCAGGTTTCTTTGTAACAGGTCGCTGAAAGTTATTCAATTGAAGGGTGTCCGTTTCATAAATGATGTCACATCCCCCTGATAAGGAAATAATTCCCATTGACAGAACGGTGTGGAGGAACCATGTGTTTGTCTGAGCCTTTGATGGAATTAGGAAACTGGCAGCTCAGTGCTGCTGGTGGCAAATTTTTATTTATTTATTTTGTTTTTACAAGCTGATGTGTGACGTGTCACCAAATTTACATATCTATAACCCTTTAGGGAACGAAGTGATGGAAATAAAACCTGCAAAAATCAGGGTAATTGTTGATAATCAGAATCTTATAGGAAAGTAAAAAAAATAAGAGGAATACCTGCTAAGATGATGTATTAGTTCAAATGCTCTTGATCCTTTACGGATCTGGAGTGTTGTCAGATCGAGCGATTTGATTCTGACTTCAGTAAAATAAATAAGTGTCCACAAATTAGTTCTACAAATGCAGTTTAGATGTGCAATTCTAATCAAGTGAATTATTTTGATGCTCTATTTTGCACATTTCCAGCACCAGTCATGGCAGATTGCACAATCCCATGCAAACTGGGTTGAATACGTCCCTTAAGCTTACTCTGCAAATGCTGATAATGTAATGCATTTTTTCATATATTCTTGATATTTTAATGACATGTCCTCACTTTGCATTGAACAGGATATGCATTTCACATTTGTCTATACTTCATGTTTGGATTTACAGTAAAGCTGCACTTAAAAGACAGATTGTGAGACAGGTAGTAAAACAACTGTGTTTTTTGTGTCATTAATAAACATAATAATAAACATATCATATTAATAAACATATCATTTGTTTTATGAATGCATATAAATAAGTTAAGATCAGAACAATAGGAAAACAGCAAATACTTTTTTGAGTAATCTCTGGTGATGCATTGTTTGATTTAGTTTTTAATATTTCATTAATACTTACATTTTAAATTCACAAAAGAGGCTTTTAAAAATAAAACAGCTGATCAATGTGTTTCACAAGATGATATGCCTTTATTTGACCTCACCGAAATTCAGGAAAAAATAATGCATGATCAATTTCCACTTTTGATCATAAGTTTTACCAGAACCCCTAGTATTGGATTATTTGTGTGTTTTTTTTCCCCATTGATTGACTGCAATAACGTTGGATATAATATCATTAATGTCTCAAAGTTGGACTTTTGATTAAAACGGTTAGTAATAACCAATAGATGAATAATTACTGCTGATTACGGCTTAACCTTTTGGGCTGGAAAACTGTAACTATCTGGCAAATCTGTCTGGACATCACCAAAGGCAGATCCCACCATTTCAAAAATGAAACCTTCAAGTCACATGTGCTTACTCTGGCATCAGTCACTTTGAACTCCCTCAGAATATACTGGGGCATGTTGTATTCTGCCATGGGATCCACTACAAAGTACTGGTATCTGGCCGACCTCTCTGCTGGCCAGTACTGGTGGCATTTTTCCTGAAGAGTGAAAAAAAAAAGCAGCAACGAGACAGAAAATGTTGGTTAATTTTCCTTTTTTCGGTTTAAATCAAAGCGTTTGTGTAAAGGCGTCATAAGGAAGGAGGAGCTTCCTTACCCTGCCCATTTCTCTTAGCTTGGTAAGCATGACAACAATGGTTGAATTATGTTCCCAGAGCATTCTCCAGAAGTCCTCTGTAGTCTCTGCCAGTGGTCCTTGTGTTGCAATGTAAGCTTTCTGTTGCCTGAAGAAAGGAATCACGAGTGTGATTTATTTACCAGCTTAAGATGTTTTATTAATTCAGTGGTTGGAACTGGACTTGTTTGGATTTTTACCTGTAGCCATCTATGAAACTGGCATTGATGTAGTCGGAGCCTTCTACCCCCCGAATAGGCTGAAGACACACTCGCGTGGACTCGTATGGCATTATGTTGACAAGGCGGTTCTTGAACTTGTTGCAGGGAAGATTGGCACTGATGAATCGTGATGTGTGGGCTTTAGTGTTAGCTAAACGCTGCAGGAGGAGGAGAGGAAAAAGAACACATTCAGGGACCTCTGCCTATCACAAACACATTTAAAAAAAAACCTGAAAACAGTGAATCTTTAGAACCACAAGGGAAGAAAAACATAAAAGAGCAGAGGTATGCATCGAGCATTTTACTGTTTTGTTCAATCAAGACATAAAGTGATTGGAAGACAGAAAAGATTAAACGTAAGTGAGCCTCGAGCAGACAAAAGTTCAGTGTAATCCAGCCTGTTCATCTAATGGAATCAACATCCATCAGTGGACTTGACAACGTGAGCGTGACAAGCAAAGCAATAAAATGCACGCAGCAAGAACACTCAGCTGAAACTGAAGGTTGGTTAAGCCTCCTGTTCTGAATGCAGAGCGTATCGCTCGAGGCCTTCTGGAAACCGTTCGGTGGTTAAGAAAACCTGTGTTTGGCATTTTCATGTAAACGAAGACCCCTGTTAGTCATGAAGGGGAATTACGGGGAGGGGGAAACCAAAGCAAGGGAATTTTGCGTATGTTCTTCCCCAAAGAAGCCCATCAAGTAAAAGAAACAGAGAAGAAATCACAGGCTGTTTGCTGGTTCTAATGGTGGACTCCGTTTTAGGAGCTGGCATTAAAGCTAGAATACTACATAAACAGTAGTCGCTACCTTGAACTCCAGTTCCATTCCAGTGACGTTTTCTCCGCCCTCTATCTGGGTCAGTTTCTGGATGTAGGCGTATAGGTTTCTGGCGGGTACTTCAGTGGTGCCGCAGTTAACGGCCTCCAGGAGCGCGTCGTGTATGAAGACGTACTGGTCTTCTGTCTGTACCATGTAGTTGCGCTGGGCACGCATTAGTGTCACATGCCCATATATATCCACCGTCTTTTCGTGCTTGTTGCGCTCCAGCATGGCGTCGATTACGATGAAGCAGCCGGTGCGTCCCACCCCGGCACTGCAAAAACACAAACGGGACAAAAACAGGACGCTCGTGAGTCACACCCCATTTCAGCAGGTGAAAATAGGAAGTAGCGTCATTTTAAAGTCTCACTCTGGTCATCTTTTGATCTATTTTCAAAGCGTTCCCAGTGGAATTTTAATCATGATTATGCCGTTATTTTATGCTGTTCTAAAACATTGCTTCTGAATTAGAGCATTGCAAGCCTACCCTCGTTTCCCATCTCCCCTTTGTTCACACTCTCCCCCTAGCTTACAGCCCCTCTCAACCCCAACCTAACATTAGCTGTGCAACAAAAATGGCAAAAATATTGGAGGTATGCAGCCGTACAGTCTTGAAGCAGATGCCAGCTTGGACAAGGAAAACGAAGATGTACATGGATCTATTTGGAGCAGGGAGCTTGTGGCTCTCCCAGCGTATTTTCAAAGTAAAAAATACGATGTTTTCAATCATCTGCTCCTGATTAAGTAAAGAAATACTCAGAAATGCAATTTTAAGCTCAATTTTCTTCATATACATCCTCCATAAGAAAAATGCCACAAGAACATGTTAAAAACGCCATTTATATTGGAGTGGGTCTTAAAAGTTCGTCCAAAGACTTGGCTATAAGTTAAACCCTCCAGTATAATTGAATATGAAGTGGCACTGAGGAGCAGTCTTGCCACTCACTCTTAATGTCGCTCCAAACAGGGTTTGCAATCTCGCCCTCCTTTAGACCCCACCTATGTTCTGCACTTGATCACAGCTAATCTCTTATGCAACAGCAAGATTTAACCTTTGTCTCATGGTTTTGTAAAGAGCCAGTAGAGCAAATGTGATACACAGTTGCAAATTTGAGAGCAACATCTCTTTCCACGGCCAACTTTGGAGAAGTGCAGCTGAATACAATTAAGGCAATTAGGTGACAGTGCACCTAAATGGCATAAGAGCTTGCTAATAGGCTCTGAAAGGCAGGTCTCCTCATTAGGATTCACGCGGCTGTATTTTCACATTTGTGTGTGAAATGCACAGGCGAAAGGACTGATTACTCCGGCAAAAAGGCAAACATGCTTCGCCGTGACCTCTCCTCTTAGGCTAAATTCGCCACGCTATGCAAATGTGGCACTTTCTGCACAACGCTGACCGTTAAGAAACGTTTACCTCATGCACCGAACACGTTTGAGTAGCGCTCTGCTCGGCAAGGAAGACGCTTTCTGATAACAATTTATTTACTGTAGGGCAACGAGGTTGAGGTAAATTGGACTGTCTCTTCTCCTACCTCCCACAGGGCTCGCCATTTACAAATGAAGTCTTTGCACTTAGCAGTCCAAAGTACACGTGCTTCATTAAGCTAACATGCCTGTGAGGTGTGAGCAATGACTGCGTGTGGCCTCTTTTTGAGGAGGTATTCTTCATTCGTTAGGAGGGCCGAGGAAAGGATGACAGACTCGAGGTTGTAAAGGTTTTTCCTGGTTTAGATCTTGTTAAAGGCTAATTTACACTGGTCTGTTTGTGGTGTCACTTTGTTGCATTGACACAACAAAATAGAATCAATCAGAATCCTTACAAATCTCACATCAGTCCTTCCACAATACAAGCTTTACACAGGAATTCTATTTCCAGTTTGTTGACGCGTCACTGTCGCGGTATAAACAGGAAACAGATCTGGGTTTCAAAATAAAACTTTATAACTTTGAATTTTATATTCAAGGTAACAAACACATGTCAACACCGCAGATAACACCGGTATCCGTTTTTGCTACGGATGATAAAAGTTTAATTTTGAAAGTACAAAAATATAACATCAATTTATGACACAAAACGTGCATCTTACAAGAAACTCAGTGAGGAAGGAGTGGCCATGGAGCTTGATTACTTAAGTTTGGATGAGTGAAGAGAGTGGGACGAAGTACTCGACATGGGGGTGGCAGGACAAACCACTCCGAGGAGACCCGGGGGGGGGGGGACTCCCCACGCAATGCAACAGAGACGGACCAGTGTAAAATCGAGGTAAAGCGTAACTAAAACTGTGAAGCTGCAAATGAGACCAACCAAAACAGCAGCAACTGACCTGATCATCTCCCGCAAAGCGGCTCAAGTTTACAGAATATTAAGCAATTTTACAAAACTCCCAACAGCTCTGAGACAAATTAAAAGCATGTGAATAGAAGGGAGGATTGGGCTCCAAAAAAAAATACATATCTAGGGATATTTGAGAAATTAATTACTTCCAGGTTTGAAATCACTTTGGGTTCTTCGGGTGAGGATAAGGAAACCAGAGATTTCCTCCTTTACCCAGCTGTTTGCAATCCAAAAAACATTATCCAGAGCACACCTAAACGTGTGAGAGCCATGACCTGCAAGGGAGGAAATGACAAAGTTGACAGCACAGAGCTAGAAAGATGGAGATGGAGGAAGATGAGGAAGGCAGGCAAACTGCAGCTGCATAAATTTACTATCATGTTTTTTTAGTTTTAAAACTTTTTTTTTCAGGGAAAAGACAAAAAATTACACATTTTTCCCAGATGTAGGGCCTGAAAATACTAATTACATCTGTAATATTCTATTACTGATGAGTGAGATGGAGCAGAAAGCTGTCAGTACATTTGGCAGCTGACGGACAGCTGGCAGGCTGACCGCACTAATGACCTGACAGTGCCTCTTCAGCCAGTCAAAACCAGCTTCTTTGGATGTCGACACACAGCAAGTGTCAGAGCGATATGCTTTCCAAGAGTTTTGGGAATAAGGGATGGGAGAGATACAGCGGGCGTAAAACACAGCTGCAGCGGGTCCCGTGAAGATAAGGCCTGAGCTGCAGTGAAAGCAATTACATATGTATTGTTAAAAAAAAAAAAATTCTAGGTGTCAGCTAGCCTGTCACAGTTTATGCTATGAAGTCTGCTCTCATCCATTAACTGAAACTCACCAGGACAACTGGCTTACTCTTAATAGAGGACATCGTTTAAGTCGGTTAGATGTATAAATACTTCAAACACAGGAACCGCATTAAGAAAGGGATTAATAAAAGATATAAAGTTTCTTGTCTAAAATAATGACAATTATATTTTATTTTGAGTATTAAATACTCTATTAAGGTATTGATTACTAAACAACAAATGAGAGAGTAAAAGTGCATGTGTCATTTCTAGAATTGTTTGGTTTTTAGGTGAGTTAATGCAGACCTTTCAGCCTTATTGAACTGCTCCATCAGTCATGTGACCAGAGGTGTTACCCTTAGACTATGGTCAGATATCCCAAAATGCCACTGCGCTGCGACATAAATGCAAGTTTTTCCTCAGTAAATTCAGCAGGTAGCCGCGCAACGGCATTTGTAATCGGGAGGCGACAGTCGTCTTTTTAGGTGCCGCGCAATAGCTGCGAAGGTTTTAAGAAAAGGTTCAAACTTTACGGAGACTGGACCATTATCATTTAAGAAAAAGACGGTTTGGTTTTTTTGACTTAGCATATTCAAGTTGTTACCTGGGCAGTTTAGAATGAAATTTGTCTTTAGGATAACAAATAAAATGACTGAGAAAAAAATTACAATAAAAACTTACCAATAATCAGTACCAGTAATTGGTGTTGAATATTTTATGCAAAAGTAATTGGTATCAAATCCTAAAAGTGTGGTATCGCCCATCATTAGTATCAACATTATAAAGTCTGCTGGTGCATGTGATGCACAACGTAAAGAGAATTTTAATGTCTTCATTTGATAACATTTAAATTTTTTGAAATAATTAAAGAAAATGAGATTTCATTTTGTAAAACTAGTACAGGGTTCTCTCGTTTATTGCAGAAGTTGCATAAAAAAAAAATACCCTGTGATAGACGAAATTCACAAAGTAGGATTACTGTGAAATCCTCTCACCACACTCTTTATTCCTCTCGTTTAAACTCTCAAAGTTTCAATCTTTCATAGAAAAAAAATTCCAGTTTTATAGAATGAATACAAAGATCTGATCATAATTGAAGATTTATGTAGATTTGGCAAATTGAACTCATTCTGTAGAGGAGACACAGCACTGAGTCTTACTTGCTTAGTTGCCAGTTGTATTGCCCAAACAGTAATTGAATTAACTCAGTTACTGCACCTGAAAAGTAATTAGTTACTGCTGCAGTTACTTTGCTAGTTAAAACATGGCAATAAATGTTGTGTGTCCTCAGCTTCCCGCAAACATGGGAAATAATTTAGTGAAAATAACACTTTTAGTATTTTGGTATAGTTTTACCAATGACATTCTAATAGAGAGTTGATTGAAGTGTAGACATTTAAATATTTTTTTAGAATTTTCGCACCAAAACACTGCAACACAGAATCCATAAATACCAAAAAAATACATTGACATAAACAACAAACTTTCCATAAAGGTTTTAAATATCATCATATTTATAATCTCTTCATTTTTATTTAAAGGGTCTCTATTATGCTTAAACCTTTCAGAGTAAACTATATCCATATATATGATATTGCATTACCTTTGGCACACTAAAGAACCACTTCTTAAAGAAATCTGAGTTATTTTTACAAGCTCCTTTTCCTACTCAGAAGTAAGACAACTCGATCTCTGAGGCTCCGCCGATCACTGCTAGCTCAGCTGAGAATGTGTGTTAGCCTGGGGGCTGTGCTGGCAGCGCAGACTCTTCCTGAAAAGGACCGTTCTCCACTTTCTTACATCACATTGTGAGGATCCGCTCGTTTTCATGGCTTAGGAGGGGCTGGTGTTCAGAGAGCAATGTTTAAGAGGAATGCTCAGAGATGCATGAATGGAGCAAAATACTGCTCTGGGGTTGTTCTTTGTGAGGAATTAACATTATAATACACTTAAAAGCTCAAAAAAGTAGATTTTTGCATGATGTGGACATTTTAAATAGACGATAGTCACAAAGCATTTGTGGATGTGAAGCGCTCGGTGCTGACCAATAAACTGTAAAGTATCACGCTAAGACTTATACTAAGGAACTGTAGCGGCATTGTAGTGAGGACAAAAGTAATTAGATTACTCTGTTACATTCTATAAACGTTATGCTTCAATGCCATTACTCCCAACACAGTGATTTATGTTGTTTTTTATCCTAATGTGACTTTTGATATGATCATACGTTGTATGTACAGCACTTGAATGCTTTCACGCTGCAATTCATTTAAACTTAACTACATACCAGTCTAAAAGAGTTCCTCCCAAAAATGTATGTTTATTGTTATTGAAGTGCCACATTTTCTACCACTTCAGAGTTTTTACATGCTCACTGAGAGTTGCAGCGATGAAAACGTCATGTGTGCTGCTACTGAGACGCGCCCTGGAATCTGAGTCACATCCCCGTGTGAATTGTGCAGAAGGAACGCTAACCGTTGCAGTTTGTCGAAACTTTCTGCTGCCAACAAAAACATGCAATCAAGGTAAAATGGCTTGGCTGAGTCAGCTGAATATATTAACATTGTGGCCTGAAAACAGTTTTCATTCTGGGTGACTGTAAGAGGCCGCTGATATCTGGAACATTTAATTTTGTCCCGCTGAACTCCTTAGTGACCTCAAGATGTTTACATAGTCGTTCAGCTGCTGAGAAAACAGTCCTGACTTGAGGTTTAGTGAAAGCAGGAGGCACGAGGAATGAGGGCAGGATGCTAAACGCGTCTTCAAACAGGAACTTACTCCATGTTCACATGGAAGTGGGAAAATAAATGTTTAACTTTCGATGGATTCGCTTTTATAAACAACTGATAGTGAATTAAAAGTGAATTTAAACAGAGACAAGCTTTGGTTTGTTTGTGTTTTTTCCCCATCAGCTTTCATGTCAACCGTTAAAAACTATGAGAATCTGTTCAGCAGTATGCATGTTTACTCACAAATATCAGCACTTTTAAAGCACATGCCAAAGATTATCATGTTTTGCTAGACTTAAAATTTAGAGACTCTTTAGGAAAGGCGTGCTGAAGGATGATAGGGAGCACAGTCCTTTTGATGTTTCAAAGCATTCCCGGTGGTTTTTTCAAGTATGATCAGGCTGTTTTTAGTCTGTAGAGCAGCAGGAGTTCATCAGAAATTTGCCTCTGAGTTGTGGACAGGTCTGTTGGCGTGAAGCAACCACTTCCCCTTTGCTGAGAGCTTAGGGCAGGAAGCCTGTGCGCTGCCCAGCGTATTTTCTAGAATCTTCCATGTCAGCATGTGGTCATTCTGTAATCCTTCCTGACAATTTGCTGCAAACGTTTGCATCTCAGAGTTGCTCCTCATCCTGTTGTATTATTTTCTGTGTAGATTTTGATTACATTTTGAGTTAAGGGGAAAAACAACGAAAACCTCTTACATGTTTGACTCTGTTGGGAGCATGAATGATTCCACCAAATTTGAAGTGTAAATGTGTTTTTTTTTTAAAGAATTAATACAGGATATAAGTTCAGGACCTGTGGGTTGATTTGTGACTTAGTGATAGTGCAGGAAAAACAAACTTTGGGAATTTCACTGTAATTTTGAGAAACTTCATTTAAAGTGGCCTTTATGTTATCGAAAAAAGCTTATGTTTGACATGTCCTATCGCCTCTCTAAATATTTTTAATTGTTTTCAGTGTTTGTGTTTAGTTCCTGCAAATCTGTTTAAATATGCTTTGTATAAATTTAAGTTATACATTTATAGTTATTAATCGTTATACTTGGGTTTATTATGTTAATTTTTTATTTTGGCAGTTCAAAATAAATAAAATAAAGATGTACTTCTTGTTAAGGTTTAATCTGGTTTTTAATCAGTCAATCAATTTATTATTTGTATAGCACTTACAAAAGTGGGAGCAACCAAAGTGCTGAACACAAAATCAAATAGAAATACTTTACAAAAAAAGTAATTAAACAACAAACTAAAGTTGACAAACTTGCCCACTAGATCTGCGTGCTAATTTTAAAAGCCTGAGTAAAAAGATGATTTTTTTTTTTTTTTAAGTGACTTAAAATCACTGAAGGAATTGTCAGACCTCACAGAAAAGGGTTTCCAGAGTTTGTAGCTGAAAAGGCTCTGTCTCCTCTAGTTTCTCTAGATGGTTTTCATGCTTTATACAGCGGATAAAGACAACAGTGTGTGTTCCTTCATACCTGCAGTGTACCACCATGGGCCCTGCGTCTGGAGGATTACAAGCTTTCACCCGTCTCAGGAAGGCCAGGAACGGGGTAGGGTGTTCGGGTACTCCGTGGTCTGGCCACGCAGTGAACTGGAACTGCCTCACCTCCCTTTTTTCACTTGAACCGTTCTGACGATGAAGAAAGTTGCGTCTTTAAGAAATCAGGTACGTCTCAAAGACCCACTGTTTAAAACTCAACCCTTACTTTGAAAAGTGCGAACGTCCTGACACAGTACGTCGCCAACTCCACCGTGTCCAGCAGGGAGACTTGGATGAGACCATACGTCTCCGTCCCTCTGGTGGGCCAGTATTGATCACATTTTACCTGCAGGGGAAAGGAAATGTCACGTTAGACCACATCTGAACGGTCTCTGCCCATTGAAAAAAAACCCCACGTGTGCATTTCTCTAAACTGTCTGAGGTTAGCACACCACGCACAAACGTTCCACTCCAAGAAGTCAAATAATGGCAAAATAAATGTTGAAACCCAGTTTCTTGCTGCTGACAGGTTTAATTTTCTAATCAATGAAGGCTTGAGTTATTTGTATATGGTGAACAATGCTATTACTTTTCATGACATACTCTACAATTACAAATGTAAGCAATTGTTCCAGTCTTCTTGTCTGAGCTTTATTGTTATTTGACTCTATAGCATTGTTTCTGAGTGGCTACAAAACACTTTATTATTTTACTGTTATCGTCTGACAAGCTAGGACAAAGAACATCTAGAGGTGAGGAGAAGAAAAAAAAAAACTATTATTTGCAACATTTTTAAGATTTTAAAAGTACTGTATTTACACCAGAGGTTCGGTTCAGCAGAGTCTATATGAGCCTAGAGTACTTGGAAGGATTTAAGTGTAAATTATCCTCTAATATTGTTTCCTCAGTAGTTATTATACTGTTAAAACAAAGAGTAAAGAACACTGTGTGACACCAGAACTGACCAAATGACTCACGGTAATATTTACTGTCCAATAATCGAGCAGCAGATATTTAAAGCAAATGAAGACAGTGTCAGTCCTCCTAAACACCAATTATTTCAAGAAAACCTCACTGTGAGCTCCAACTATGCAAATACAGAGACATAAGGAGGTTGGATTTCCCATGGAAACTGGATTGGAGCTTCCCAATGTAAACAGGATGCAACACTGAGGTCATGGACCATATCTTAACCCTTTAACACTGTAGCTGTAGCTTTCTTTCTATTGCCTACTCTAATTTCATTCAGATTCTTGCTTTGTGCTGATATGCAACACTTTACTTTTGTGAAGTATTTACACAATTGATTTAAATCAGATGATTTTGTTGTGGAAAAAAGCAACTTTGTGTCGGATATCGATGAAAAGCCACTTTTTCTCTTTGTCTGAATCAGCTGATTCACACTAATCGCGTCACTGGTTGAAAAGTTACTGAATAATAGAGTGTTTGCTGTTTAGGTGTCGCCAGCGATGTCTCCAAAGTAAAAGGGTTAAGCCGATTATTAAAAAACAATAGGCGTTCAAGGGGAATCTTTGTGTGAGATATATTCCTGGTTTGCACATTAACATACTGAACTTTTACAACATTATTATTCATACTTGCCGTGACTTTTTTTTGATTTGCTGATGAATCAAATCTCACTTTCATTGGACACGGGAGTACAGAAGCACTAGTGGATTAGGCATTCGTTGTGGAACTGCTGTTAAATGCTACTCCTCATCAGCTCTATAGTGTACTAATATTGTACATAGCTCCCTGGGTTTCAAAAAGTTTGCAAAGTTTTTTTAAAATGAGACTTTTTGTGCAAAATTATTTTTTTTTCTTTTTTGAAACCATCTAAACTCAAGTGATACAAAAAAATTGTACTTCTGAAACTTTCAAAGTATGTCCTAAAATTGTCCCCTCCACACCCCCCAAAATCAGTGTATAGAATTATATTATGCCACTAGCCATAACCAATTGTATTGTGAAATTTTAAAGCGTGTGCTTTTGGTATTACGCAAAAGAAACCATTTAAATAAAAAAACTTCCACATCAGTACACGTGGAAATATAAAATTATGATGTATTTTTTATATTTATGTTAGATTAATCCAGTTATTTCAGGGTTACAGGCCAAATGAAAGGGAAATTACTGATTGGTGAAATAAAATCATGAACACTGTGAGAGTTGTTGACAACAGAAAGATGGTTTACCCTGGATCTCTCCTCTAGTTTGGTCATCATGACAACGACAGCACTTCTCTGCTCCCAGATCATCCTCCAGAAATCACCAAATGTCTCTGGTAAAGGCCCTTGTGTGGCGATGTAGGCATTCTGCTTCCTGTAGCCATCTATGTAGTTGGCATTGATATAATCACTTCCTGGAATTCCTTAGAAACATAAAAGAAGAAAGACAATCAATTTATTAGCTGGAACGGTTCAAATAAATACAAAGAAAATGTCACGTTTGGGTAATTTTTCATTGGATTTCCCCAAGTAAAATGATGTAAGTAAAGCCAGCGCTCTCTGTACAAACTATAGCAAAAACATTTACTTTTGGAAGCAGCATTGCAGTCAAAAGGGATTTATGTTTGTTATTTCCAACGCATTAAAATCCACACTTTTTTTTTCTCCTCCATTCCGTATCTGCAACTGACTTCCAGATAAAGCTTGTTCTCACACGGAGAAAAACAAACCAACAATAAACTAGCAAAACAATTTTCCCCCAGCTCTCCTCACTCCCCTCTTTCCTTTGCTTATATTAAATGAAAGGCACAGCAGTCTTCTTCGAATCCACGCGGAAGAGACAGAGCTGACAGCTAGTCAATGCTTTGGGACTGGCAGTTTAGGGGCTTCGTGCACACATGGTCGACCAAGATAAGTCTCATCTGCATGGGCGACACGTCTCGGAGAATCCCCTCACTCCTACTGCTTCATCTCCCCTCTTTCCCTCAGACTCCCTTTTACTCACAGGTAACTTATTCCACAGAAAAAAGGAAAGAAAATGGAAAATGAACACATTAAAAGAACCCACCCAAATAATTTTCTTTCCCCCCACCCCCCACCCTGGCTTTTTGCTGTTGCAAAATGTCCACACAGCCAGGCGGCTGTACATTTCTATGATAGACAAGGGATAAGTACAATTAAGCCCAGTGTGTGTGTGTGTTTTTTTTCCTTTTATTTAAAAAGAAGCAGCAAAAAAGGACATTACTATTGTTTAATGAGAACGAGGCAAACTGTTATATGCACATTTGCAAATGGGTTTCTGCTTTTATTCCGTCTGTCACTCAGGATTTGTGTAAATTGGTTCTTTATGGAAGTCAATACTGCTTTAAGAAATAAACACTGCAGTGTCGCAGTCGTCTGCGCTCAAGAATTTAAAGGAAAATGCGGAATGCTTTCAGGATGCAAAACTATAACGCTACCTCAACAGTTTAAACGGCCACTTTCAATGAAAAGTCTATGTGAACTTGCACTTGGGACTTCTGCGATCAAAACCATTCACACATAGCTAGTTTTTACAGCCGTTGTTAGGGTCTACATTCAAAACGTGCAGCCATTGAACACAGATTGAAAGTTAAACCAGTTGAACTTTAACCAATCAGGGACTTGATTTGGGAGTGACGTTGAATCCTTTTTATTTCACAGCATCAGCGAAAATTGATCATGAAGGGGAAAATAATTATTGCGGTTTGTGTCGGGCCAGAATAATACCACACCAAGTCTTTCATGCATTGGAACAGAGCTGTGAAAGAAAAAGTCTGGAGCAGAACTCTTGAGATTTGTAGCATTTTTGACATTTCGCATCAAACCATCAAAAGTACATGCTCAAGTATCGTGTAGCGACAAACCTGTGTGCTCACAAACCCAAGTTCAGTGAAAGCTCCATACATGCCCGTTGTGTACATGGCATTACAGATAAGCAGAACACTTCCTGTTGTTTTGTTTTTTTAAATAAAGTAACATACAATAAGAAGGAAGGCACACAAAATGTTTAACTAAATGCTTTGTGAGGTTAAAAAACAGCCTGAGATTTGCTTCATTAGCCATTTAAAACGGAACCAAGTCTTCAATTCCTCAAAAAAATTAAGTCCATATTCAGGCACGAGGCTGCCGAAGATTCTGCTGATCTCTTTCCCACGTCAATAAATTCTGTCTTAAACCCCAGATGTCCAATTCCCAAATCCCCTTTTTGTCCAAAGAACTCAATCAAACAATTGACACATTGCTTGCCAAAAGGCTTTGTTTAAGCTTTAGAAGGAAAAGGGGATGCGCCTTGTGCCGCTCTAGCAGAGAATTACTCACTTTCATCAGCACAAAAGCTCCAATGTGCTTGTGCACGTGTTAGTTGGTTAATGGTCTTGCATGCTGTTTCAGAGAGACGACAAAATGGGCAGTCTAAGTCTTTTTTTGTTACATTATCCATTAGCTAGAATTTTTTTGTTTTGTTTTTTATCGTCATCTGTGGAAAAAGTTGAATGAAAATGGTTAATTAGCAGCTGTTTGTACGTGCAATTGTTTGATCATAAACTGACGTTTTTCAGAGTGCCCTTTTGTTTTTCAGAAGCTGGCACATCTTTAATATATTAAAGAATCTCGCAGCACACGTCTATAATGACTTTGCAGAAAATGTGACTTTCAAAGCACAGTTTGCATAGAGGGATTATAAAAAATATTCATCGTCTTTTGGTAGAAATAAATAAAGATGCAGGTCATTGGCAGCCTGAGGGGATTTAAAGAATCATGACATTAAGACACAAGTATTTGTGGGTACTGATTAACTGCGGGTAGTTGTTTAGTTTGATTATCTCAGCGTTTCAGGGCAAAATTGCTTTCCACAGTTATTTCTTTTTCTCTGCACGCACCTGTGGTATAAAAACTCATTGTTATGTATGAATATAATTTAGCAGAACAGTGCCCTGCACTCCCGAGGTCTCCAAGACATGTTTGCTCTAGTTATCTGTAGATCAATACAGCAGTTAGGAGGGGAAGAGGCTGGTAGGTGGCATACCATCAATAGCTGAGAGTAGGATTCTGGAGTGGTCGTAGGCAATCACGTTGGCATATCTGTTCTTCGGTTTATTGACCTCCAGGTTGGAGTGCTCCCATGTGAACTGCTGAGCAGGGTCAATGGACTGGAAAATAGAAGAACATTTGTATTTATTTATTACAATTATACTGAACTGTATTGATCGATGAGAAAACCGCAAAAGAACACTTCTTCGCTAAAACGGATTCTCAGTACAGATGTTACCACATCAGGGTCATAAAAACTTTAAAATCTGTGGCATTTTCTAAAATAGAAATGTTGTCTTTATTTGCCAGATTTTGCAGATGGGAAGTTATAGCTCCTCGGAATAGTCTGGTATGTTCCAGTTGGCTTAACAATGAGTTTTACTGCATCCTTAAAATGGAATTTAAGGAATAAAAACCCACTCCAATGAAAATTGTGTTTTTTGGCATTTTTAGCACGTATTAGTTTTTTTTCTGATGATAAAGAACATATAAAGAACATGAAGCTAAAAATAGGCCAATTTGCTACTTAAAAAAGACTTTGTGCTGGCTAAAAGTTCCTACTCTGACCAGATCCATGTACATCTTGTCATTTTTGTCACACCAGTAATGTTAGGTTGGGGTTGTGAGGGACTGTAAGCTAGCGGAAGAGTGCAGAAGGAGGCGGGTTTATTCCACACCAACAGTCCTGCCCACAACTCAGAGGCAAATTTCTAATCTTCTACTGCCGCTCTGCAGAAACTTTGACACCGTTTTTTTGATTTTGGCTAAAAATGGCACAATCATGATTAAAAGACGACTAGAAATGTTTTTACTATAGATCAGAATAGGATCGGAGTGGATTTTTAAACAGTATTTGCTGTGTGATATTGTAATGAACATCATTGACCCTGTTGTTACACCTTATATGCACCAAACCAGGAGGATTCTCAACCTCCCTGCATATAAACTGTGTCTGAGCATGTTTACATAAACCTTAACTACAAAATAAACGTACAACTTGTCATCTTTTTTTTTTCTTTTGAAGTAATCCTGCCTTGGAGATCTTAAGGTTTAGTTCACCATAACAATTTGCAGATCTCAAATAGTATCAGGATATGGGTTTATAGCTGCATAATCCTGTGAATTTTCTGTTTCAAATTAGGGAATAACACACAGTTTCTAGGATATGAGTCAACTATGTTACCCACTGAGCTCAGAAACACATATGTTTTACAAAGTACACGAGACTGTTTATTGCAAAAGAAAGTGGATTTCTGTGATAATCAGTCAGAGAAATATCAGCACTTACATTTTAAAAGATTCTGGGTTAAAAGGGATCTAATCTCTGAACCTCCGTTTAACCCTGTAGAGCCCACTACATCAAACAATTCACAGAAAATCAACATTTTTTTATTGAAGGTTTTCTTAAACCCTTTGATGAAATCCACAAAAAGAACATTGCACTATCGTTTATTTTATGATATATAGATAGAATGAATTATGATTCATTGAGTGATTTTTCAAACTTTTGATGACAACAATGTTAGCTTAGGATGTCAACATTTCGACATGAGTTTTCAGGACCTTATTCTCCCACTGTCTCAAATCTGATCCATTCATGTAACTGTACTATCAACTAATTTTGCATTTTCAATACAGCAAGTAGTCATTTAAAAAGACAATAATAGATGTGTTATTGTCACTGTAAAGTTTTAAATATAGCAACATTTTTCCTGCAAAAACAAAAAAAAAAAAAAACCTTCGTTGCTCTTTTTTTTTTTAATTTAGAGAGATTCACATTCAGTACCGCAATAACAATTGCATGTATCAAACAATAGTACATGCATTACAATGAGACTGAAAGGTTGTGAGTTCAAGTCCATGGTCAAGTCGTGCCAAAGACTCACAGGACCAATCATGACACTCATCATTAAGGGGTTGGATTGGGGGATTAAGACCACAGATTATTCCAGAGCACGACTGTGGGCCAAATGAAGATAACAAATTGACACCACCATTAGAAGTGTGGCAGCAAATGTGACTTAAACAAAAAAAAATAGATCTTTCTAAAGAACTTAAAAAAAGGTAATTGCATTAAGACTTACAGCTTTTGTGTATTACTTACATTTAAATGTGCTCTAATGTATTGAAGACACAATAAAAGTATGTGCAAGAATTGCATGTCTGCAAGCCATCTATACAAAATAAAAGCCTTCAACAGCACCTCAAAAATGACTAACAAGCACCAAAAACGGATTACAAATGACCTTGTGCCATGTTGTCTGGTTGGTGGCATTCCACTCTTCCGGCAATTTATGTCTGAGCCTAAACTATTAAAAGTTGACTTTGATTTTTTTTTTGCTGCATTTCCTAGTCCTACACTAGCCCTTTGTTTATCCAACTGTCTAAAAGCAGAATCAAAATGCATACTTATAAAGGTTCAAGTCTGAGATATGAGGAATACATCAATACATAACTACAAAAGGGGCTGATAAAAATATTTTTAGAGTTTTTATCATCTGGGGAACAGATAAAACATTTTTTTCTCCTGAGTTATGAAACAATGTATGCCATGCTTTGTTAATGTAGTTTGGGACTCCTTGCATTCTGGAAAATGTACATGTACCCCTTATAAGTGATGCCAATGAAACCGTGAAGGAAGCTACTTTGCATCTTGAATGCAATTAAGACTCCTTGATATTTAATTAAAAAGGCTAAAGATCATAGCAGTGTGGCACATTCACACTTTTGAACCCTTAACATTAGAGTTTGGGCAAAACTATTTAACCCATAAAAACCCAGACCCATTTTTCCTTTAAATATTAAATATAAAAAATATGTGGGATATACCACCGACCAAGAGAACCACAGAACACATTTCCCGATGTTCTTCTGTTTCACTGATGTCACCATGGGTTCTAAGGGTGCAACCATTCGTTTTAACGACGATTCAACTTATATAATAATTTGTGGTTGCCGATACGATTCATAGTCGATATTGGTTCATTTTGAACGATCCAATTCACAGACCTAAAATGGATCCAGGACATCCTTAGCCAAAACTTCAACCAGTGTGACTCAGATAAATACCTGGTACTGAACAGTGTAGGTGAAGAAAATTAAATATGTGTACAAACAAACAAGAACTAATGGCAAATCCATTGACATTTTAGTTTCATGAAGTGCAGCCCACTGTTGTTTTTCCACACATTGGACTGTAATGATAGCTTGATCATTTTTTGCTGTTGATTTATCTCATTTTAAAATGATTTTTTAATGGTATAGGTCGATTCGATTAACTGCTTACCTCAGACAGATCGATCTGGTTGGACTGTAGGAGTAAAAATCGATTCATTCATTAATTGATCACTCGTTACACCTTTAATAGGTTTGGACTTTCTTATAAATCAAGAGACATTTGTGTAATTGTGTCACACACATCAAAAATCAAAACAATTGTAGTATTCTAGTTTAGTATTTTAGGTTAAAAGTTAAGGAAGTACCACAAGTTAGCACAAGAGTTTTTGGTATGACCCAACTGGATTTGAACCCACAGTCTCACCTTTCTTTTAGGCTACTGGCCTAAGCTCCATGAAAAATTAATCACCAGTCTCATATGTTATTTATCAAGTAACAGATACAAAAAAACATTTAAAAAAAAAGACCGCTTTCCTTCAGGTCACTGAGGTCAAAGTAACTACAGTTAAATTCAATTTCTTCGGTCTTTAGCCTACAGCTTTGCACTTTGTTTTAAGTGGGCAAAAGGTTAAGCTGACTGGTATTTATGTTTTTTTTCCCTTTATTTAAAACAGCTAATTTAGTACAAACACAAAGTTGCATTTCTAACATAGAACTTCTAAATGCATTTGGGATTTAAGGGAAACTTACTTCGTATTCCTGTGAAAACTTGAGGTTGTCGTTGGCTTTCAGGCGCTCCAGATGATCTGCAAACTCGCTGATGGGGATCGGAGGATGATTGGCCATACCTGTCGATCAGAAGGACAGGTGCTCAGTCGGCAGCCGTGTGAGACTCCACCACCCAGGCACGAGCAACCAGTGAAACATTAGAGAAGCAGCGTGTTGTTATAACAGGGAAGAATGGAAGAGTGGAATTCTGTTAGGCTAGTTTGTTCACTCAAAGCAGTGACCATGCTCATCAAAAAGAATATGGACACAGAAGCCAATGAGAAGTCATCGAGCACTTGCCCCCACAGGGACTCTCCCTATTGAGAGAGAAGAACGTTATTCACGCAGAAGTGGATAGTTAAGCGTGACAGACAAGAGACATCCCAAAAACAAAGGAAAACACATTGAATGTTAGGCCAGCTGCTGACGTCTGCTTTGAGTGATGACATGTTTTCAGGCTGTCATTTCAAACTCCGCCTCCTGCGATGGCACAGCGTTAAGACCAGATGGTTTAGATGCAGATGGAAGTACAAGACTCAACAACAAACAAAACAAAAAAATACATTAAAGAAAAAGAAGAGAATTAAAGCTGAAAATAAAAAAAACAAGTACAAGTCATGTCAAATGCATAATCGAGACCAACTAACTTGACAAATGGAGGTTACTGGGGTGACTGGACACACCTGAACCTGCAAAGGAAATGGCGGTGGAGTTAAGTATAATGCACACGGAATAGTATTGTGAAGATTGCTGTCTGTAGAAGCAGAATGAACAAAAATGTCATAAGAAGTAGCTTCGTTTGTCTCTTCTGCTATGGAGTTTCATCATCGCCCGCCTTACACGAGTTTCCAGAAGCAGAGGTATGATCTGTGACGGCTTCAGTTAGTGAGGGTTCAGAAAAAAAAAACAAGATTTGCTTGTTCTAAATTATGAAGTCATCTTTTTTTTTTTTTACTCATGGCTCAATTCCAAATGGGTCCAAAATAATCCATTTGAGGTGTTGGATTTCTACAGCATATAGACACAGCAACAGAGCTTTGGGGTGAGGGGCAGTTCTTAGAGGAAAAAAATGTTCTGACATTGTGTGCATTTATGACCCCACTTTAAATGGATGGAAGAAAAAAGTGGTTTACTAAATATTAAAATATTTGACTATTTTCTGCATTATTTGAGTTTCCTCTCTGCCATCCGATGGACTTTTGGTCTGTTTAGGGTGTACTCTTAAGTTGGCTTTCAGGTGATTGCACAAACAGGCCTATTCGAAAAAAAAATGTTACCCCATTGTCAGATTTTCTTTAAAGTCCTACCCTGATCATCCTTTGATCTTCTGTAAAATCAATCCCAGTGGACTTTTAATTATGATAACATTTTAGACAAAACCAAAAACCTGTGACGTTTTCTAAGACATACTCTCTGCAGAGCAGCAGTAGTTTCTTAGAAATTCCCCTCCAAGTTGTGGGCAGGACTATTTAGTTGGAGTGAGCCCGTCCCCACTTCCCATCATCTCTTTGTTATACTCTCTGCTGCTATCTTAAAACCCCAACCTAACATTACAGGTGCAACAGATAAGACGAGCAATACTGGAGCTATCATGCTGTAAAGTTCCAGCTCAGACGAGGAAGACAAAGACACGTACGTACATGGATCAAGTAGATCCATCAGAATGGAGCGGAGCAGAAGGGGAGCTTGTGGTCTGCTGATTGTAGCCCCTACGTCACAGCTACAAGCTTTTCCAAATGCATGTCTTTGTCTGCTTTTAACACATTTTAATCTTAATTTTTTTTGTATTCTTCAACATAAAGAAATACCACAAGAACATGTTAAAAACACCTAAAACACAATTTTCAGTGGAGTGGAATTTAAATAATCCAAAAAATCTGCAAATAAGGTAAAAAAAAAGGTCTTATCAAGAATGCTTATATTAAGAAAACAATCTAGTCACGAAGACATGTTTTCTCAAAGTAAAGTTGTTTTCCAACTGAAAAACATTTTTAATAAGATCATTTTTCTTTCAAGACAGAAAATAAGATATTTTTTCTTGAAACAAGGGTCTTTTTACTGTCTTCAGATTCATTTTTTGCAGACGATCTGCAAATTCAATGACTTTCACTTTCGTTCTATGAAAGGAGGGCTGGTCAAGATAACTGGGAATACTAGGATGATTTCATGATGATTTGGACACAAAGTTTTCTGCTTTTGGTTTCACTTTAATGATCATTTCTGTTTGCACCAAAGACTATTGGTGGTTGAGGTTTACGAGACGGTCAGAAAGAGCACTTTGCCAAAACACCATCTCTATAGAAGCCATCATACCCATGTACAAAATCATGGACTTTTAAAATTGGCGAGCCATTTGAACTCATCAGCTGGTGACAGGCATTCTTTACAATGCTTACGTGATGGTTCATTTTGGCTTCTGACAGAAGTGGGCATTAGCTAATGGAAGCTATGCAGCTTTCCCACCCACTCTTAAGTCTCTCTGAAAGATGGAAAAAGACTGTTTCTATTGCAGCCCACTACTCAAAATCCATTTTCTCCTCAGGGGAACAATGAAAGTACCCTTTCTGACATGCAATCGTTCAAACATCAAGCTTTCTTAGGATAAAAATGTCCCAAAAAAAGTGCAAAAAGAAAGGAAAGTGACAGGAGGAAGAGAAAGGTGGTCTAATTCAGAAATGGCTCAAATGTTGTGAGGAATGTTTGGTGCTTTCAAATGTGAAAAGAGAAATGATAGCTCAAAATGGTCAAGATGAATCTAAACTAAATCATTTCTGCAAGAATAAAAAAAAAAAGTAAAAATCAAAGAAGAGTTTACATACACATCTGAAATCTTCCAAAATAAGCGTGTGGGAATTTTTTTCCTTCGTTTGACTGCTTAGAAAGCAGAGGATGCCGGATGAATTCAAACGACGGCTAAGTGAGCCGCTCTCGCTGAGGATGGGGGGGGCAAAGATGCATGGTAATTTTACAGGTGATAAACAGACTCATTTTTTCCGGAGGTGGAAAACGGCTACATAAAGAAGCCGAGCACCGATTGACGTCACTAAACACTCACTTCAACACGGGAAGTCGAAGCCAGTAAAACCACTTACTTTCTCCCATCCTCAATGCTTTTTTTTTACGTACTCCATCATTTTATTCAATGCAGCATCCTCTGTATTATTCCATCAGATCTGACTAAGCACGGCAAGTCACAACGACCTGGATAACCTAGGTGCAGACGGGGACCACATATGCTGTGAAAGTGTCAAGCTTGCAGTCCTGCTTCTTCATTTCCTACTACAAGGTGTCTCCGGGGAAGATGGTGTCACTTTTGACCCTCTGCCTCCTCAGAGCACCTGTCCACCACATACCTACAAAACGCTGTCTTGTTTCCTGCTTATCACCTTGCAGAGGTGACATGACTTTTTAGAGCAGTGAGATATTAGATCTCCCTGTCGGCAGGAGTTTTGGGAGAGCGAGTTTAAAGAGAGGAATATTTGTATTTTCCTTGGAGCTAAATTGCCTCAACACTCAGTCAGACGCAAATATAAAGAGAGAAAGCCCCATTTCACTCACCTGGTGTTTGGAAGTTGAGACGACGCAGTTCAACAGGATCAGTGGGGTGGTGAAGAGGCATTTCTTTACTGTTGGGAAGGCTGCCTTTCCGAGCTTCAGTTTCTGCTCGTTTCCTGCAAAAAAAAAGGAAAAAAACATGAGGTTTTGTATCAGAACAGTAAATCTAGAGCTAATCTTATGATTAATGCATTGAGATATGGTGTTTAAAGTCCCACTCTGATCCTCTTTTGATCTATTTTAGCAGTGGTCTTTTAATTATGATTGTTGTTTTTAGCCTAAATCAAGACTCGTGTTGTTTTCTAGCACACAGTTTCTGCGGAGCGGCAGTAGTTGATTAAAAATTTGCCTCTGAATTTTGTGCTCGGGCCACTGGCACAGAGCAACCCCGCCCCTCTTCTCCTGCCCGTTTTGTCTGATTCACAATCTAAGCAAAAATACTTGGAAACACCGTTATTTTCTTAATTTTTCTTTTGTCCTCCATCATCAGAAGAATGCAACAAGAACAGGGTGTCTACAGATTTACAGAAGTCAAATTTAACATCATGTCTACTTTAGCAAATATTCAAACGCTAAATAGTGTAAGAATACAACAAAATAATAAACCAGATTGTGGCTGTTCTCAAATGTTATAAATCATACTCTATTGTCGCTTGAAATGATTTCTGTAAAAACAATATTTTCTTCTTCCTTCCTTGAAAAAAGTTTCATTTATAAACAAAAAGACAATAAGTCTAATGTGGAATACATTTATATGTTGCATGCAGACTTTTTTTTGTCAGCCTTACCTGTCTGGTTTGCTGCTCCGTTGGTTAGCAAGTAAAGAAATATCAAAACAACATGCAGCGGTGAGATTTTATGAAACTGGGAGCATTAGAAGAAAAGCAAAACTATCATATGCTACTTTTGCTTTGCGTGTAAGATTAGTGATGCTTCACTTCGGGGATTATGCTCAGCTATGCAGCCCTGAGGGGTTCTTTGTTTCAAATGCTACAGACTCCCAGGTGCAGCAGAGATTTACACATGGCATTTTTGCATATTTCAAGATGCTCTGGCTGATTGCTTCTTGTTCAAGCATAAAAGTCATCTCTGGACTGTTAATTGCTGTGTTTTTCCTGTCTGTATTTTTAATTTATTAATTTCTCAAATGACAATGATCCTATGTTTATGTAAGTGGTTTTAAATGCAAACAATGGTAGTTTTGATCAATGTGTCATTGAGTGAATGTTGATGACTTGTCCCTGACAAAGCTGCATGTGGACACCTGCATGGCTCGTAGGAGAGGTCAGCAGTTTGTGACTGCTTCTGTAGCGGAGCACCAAGGAACATTCTGTCACCTAAAAATTGATTTTTGTGGGAAAAGTGAATCTGGAAGGTTCCCTGACATAACATGGGTGATGAGTGCTGGCTCTTAAAACTCTTTTCACACATGTTTTCACAAGATGGGAGTGATGTACATTCACGGGTGTTTTAGTGGCCATCCTAACTTAGTGTAAGAGACCCCTGAGGACAACGGGGCTGCATGTGGGCGTGAAAGGAAGTGGTTGACAAGTTGGTTGCACAGGGGATTAAACGGCACCCACTTGGATTTTACTGTAATAGGGAGCAACTTCCGTGCTTAATTTGACCTGCTTAAAAGGAGGACGCCACAGCCCACAACACATGCAATCTTAGCAACTTAATCCTCCTTTGCTCTATCCAAACCAATGCTAGAAAAAGACATACAGGTTTCCCTTCTGCATTGTTTCTGAAGGGTAACTTCCCTTGTTGCAGAAATATTGTAGAACTATTTGGGTTTTTGAAATGAGTGATAACTGCAGAGGTTTAGCGCAATGTAAAAAGATAAGAGGCAAAAAATTAGCGAAACGTAAAATGCATGAAATAGCCTTCTAAGAGCATGCTTGTGAGCTGTGCATGTCTTGGCAGAACAAGAAGATGTGATTCGGTCAAAGTATGGATGTGGAGCTGAATTTCTCCTGTGGAATGGTGAAGGGGGAAGCAAAAGGGTAGCTAGGAAGCGATCCTAGACCCCGGGGTCTTTTTGAAGCTGCACACGCATGCAGTGACAAGCAGCAGATAGTCAAAGCTTTTCTCTCCTACGCTCGACTGATGAGCAGTGACAACACGAGTTCTGACTTCCACAGGGCGGTTTCAGCAGGATCACAATAAGAAAAGAACAAGCTTTTTGTTTATTTATTTTTTGCAGTGTGAAGGTGCACAACAAAGTGTTTGTGACAGTGGGATCTGTGGCCAGATGTATCTTATTAATTTTTCAGATGCATCCTTGTGAAAAATGTTGTGTGTGTGAGCACCTGACAGCTTGACAGTCCAGATAGACAGATTTACTCGTGCAATTTTTAAAATATGTATGATTTGAGGAAAACAGGAATTTATTAACCTCAAAATAAAATTAAAAGTTGCAACATTGTATGGTTGTTTTATAAGAAATTAGTAGTAATGTAAATACATCTGCAGATAATTTACTTCCTTACCTCTTATAGAGAAGAATAGCAATGACGATGCATATAATGAAGACTACTGCAAGGACAGGGCCCACTACCCAGATCAGACCCTCTTCCTCGTCGATGATTGGTTGGGGGTCAATGTCGGCCGATATGACAGAGTCCGAGTAAGGGCTGGTGGCATACATGATCTAAGCAAAAAAAAAAGGGAAGTTTTAGGGATGCAAGAAGAAACTTTACCAACAATTCGGTTCAAATCTCGATTCCTAATAACAATAAAGAAAAACCTTTTAATTGGCTCATGCTAAACCTAGTGTTATGTTATAATAGGAATGTAACAATTCATTTTAACAAAGATTCAATTCATATCATAATATGTGGTCAACGATACAATTCATAGCTGATATTGGTTGAACAATCCAATTTGGTGACCTACACATTGGACCAGAATGATGGCTTGACCGTTTTTTGCTGCCATCATATACATGTTGACCACTGTGATGATTGTTTTTATGTTAGAGTGAAATAAAACTACCGCGCCTCAATCCAAATGGTATTTTCTAATATATTGTATATATAATTGATTAGATTAACAACTTGCCTCATACAGATTGATCTGGTTGGATCGTAGGAATCACTCAATTGAATTGTTACACCCCTAGTAATAAAACAATAAATCCTTCTTTGATATAGTATGGCACACATTGACACTTTCACTGGTATGCAGTAGGGATGCAAAGCTTCTTTTTCCCCGCGATTTGGTTTAACGGTGTTAAATCAAGAAATATATAAACACAGTTTTATATCTTCAGTGAAATGCATTCTCTATTTAAATACAACATGTCATTGCATTGTTGGTGCATGTGAAAAATATATGAAAAGCTCAACAAGTAAAAGGTCAGATTAGTTTTTTTCGTGTGCACATCAAGCTAAATGGAAATTCCCTAATTTACATTATCTTCAGTATTTCATGCAAAAGTTTAAACATTGCATAGTCAAAGTAAAGATAAAAGAAATGTTCTTGCAGAAAGAAAACCTATTCCTCGGCGCACAAATTAGAAATTTGCCTCTGTCCATCATGATGGTTTTTGCTCCACCTGAACTCTGGGTTAGTGAAGAGAGTGTGCGGCAGCACTGCAGGCCCTGGAGCTCATCAAATCCATCATCTCGCCTGCAGCCGCCTAATCATGCAGCTTTCTGGTCTTTGCTATAGACAGACCCGTGCACACACACTAGCTGCAGCAGCAGAGATAAGGCAGACTGCACCTAAGATGCAATTAAATAGGAGCTCTGTTATCGAGGTGTACTTGCGATCAGCTTGGGTCTTAAGGGGTTTACTTCTCCCCAAAGAAGCAAGGGTCAGCTTCCTGGGCCCTTCTGCTGCTTCAAGTTTGGCTGTCAAACCTTATAAAGTGTTCAGAGGAACACATTTTACTACAGGCTAAAAATCCAACTCTTGGTTGACTTGGATTTATTTCTCTTTGAGGAGTTTTTAGAACAAAGAACATGACATTGTCATCAAAGGACATCCTAAGCTTGAGTCTTAAGATGAACTCAAAATTAATCAACGAAACTGAGATCAATCGGAGAGAAAAAAAAAAAAAAAACAAAGAGCAGGCATACGTTTTCTGACATCTCCAGAACAGCAAGCACAAAGAAGACGTATTCCTGGCCGTTCTGGAGTTGCTTGTTTTCAAAGTCTCCATATATCTTGCCATCTCCCAGTGTGAACTCTTTGGGCAGGTCTTTGAAGTAGGCAGCGATGTAGGCTTTGGGTTCGGCGTGTCTCTGAAACCGAAGGCCTCTGCTTGTTCTATTTATCTCCTTCAGAAGCTACAATGAGGGGTAGATGGAAAAGAGTTTAAAAAAAAACGACTTTAATACACATTTATCAACAAATCCACACTTAATCATTACACTCTCTTTTTTGGCAAAAAAAAATCCTTTTTTCTAAATGTCTATAATTACAGAAAAGATCAGTGACTTGTCTAATCTTTACCTGTATTCTATAAGATTGAAAGATAAATGAATGTGCTGATTTTTCAACATCTGACACATTTTGAGGATTATCCAACAACTTCAAAAAGTAAGGAAAAAAAAACACATTATTCAAAACTTAGATATCTCAATTATTTTTGCTTGCTGATAAAATCAAGACTTTGACAACAATTTGATGCTGAACAGAATTCTGAAGTTTTTAATAAGGTTGCATGTAGCATTTTGGCTCTCTTCTCTGAATATCAATTCAAGTTTTACAAAGCAGGCTTACATTTATACTACTACAATGTAATGCATACAAAGTTGGTTTGATCTTTATGGGTCTGAATGCAGCTTTAGAACAAAACCCATCTTTGGTTAACTTAAACACAACATGAGGTACATAGCGCTTTGTCAAAAAGGTTGGGTGTTGTGAAGACGTTAACATTTGGCTATGTTGGACTTTGGAGTTAGCATAGTCACAGTAACGCTTGTATTAGCGATATCAGTCTGTTTTTTATGTATTGCAAACAAGGTTGGGAGTTACAGATTTTATAGTGAATACGCTAACATGGCTAACATGTAGCATGTTTCAGACAAGTCTGGCAGACTTTTTGCTGACTCTTTGGTCTTGCTTAATACGTTTTACTTTTTGGTGCACCTCAAATATGTCAAGTTCTAATATAGACCACTCATTAAATTAATGCCTTATAATCTAGTGTATTAGAAATGTATTTTTTTAACAATTGAGTGTATGGCTGCCATCTTGGATTTTTCTTGAGGCAAATGTGCTTTCTAAAAGAGTGAATCCTAAGGTACATCCATGGCAAATTTGGCGCACGTACCACAAAATTCAGTTTGTCTGTTATATCAACCTAACTGGTTGTACAATTACAACTTCTACAAATGTTAATAAATGTGCTAATAAAACTGGCTGGTCCAGAAAATGTTGGCATGCCTTCAAACAATGTCATAAAGAAAGGAATTGGTTAAAAAAAATAGCATAATCTGAGTTAAATCCTCAATTAATGCAACATAAAAAACACACCAAAAAAACAATACTTTTGAGAGTACTTTGACCAACAAAAGTAAGTGTCCAAATACAGCATCAGTTCAAACACATTTTGTATGCACACCGAGACACAGTGGTAGAGGTATCATTATTATTTCTGCTTGTATTCTTAAAGACAATCTATTACTAATGAGATCTCCTCTAAATTACTCTACAGTCATTGTGCCCATATGGCCATTTTAACCCTTTAACACCACATTATTTCGACTATTGTAAGTGTTCAACCATTTACATAAGTAACATAATTCCTCCGGATTCTGAAGCAGAGAAAAGCAGCTTTGCGCTGATATACAACAATTTACAGAAGTGAACTGTTAAAGCAGCACCAGAATCGTCTGATTAACATCTGATTAATTGTGTAATATAACAATCAGTCTACTCAAGATTGTATTTCAAAAACAAAGACCCAGCTAAAACTTTGTTTAGACTCTAAAACATATACCCTTGGAACTAAAACTGGCTGTGCTTTCTCTGTGCAAAAATAAAAACAAATAAAGCTTCCAACTTAGTTTGTGAATTTCTAAAAATCAAGACCTTCTTCTTTGACTCCTCCATAGAGTGCTGACTACTTTTCTGGCATAAGTCCTTTCCCCGCCTTTTAAATGAGACCAAAAAGAGACACTGTGTCCTTCATACAAGCCTGTATCATCAGGCTTCATATTTGCAGTACAAAGAACAGATGATAATTATTCTAATCAAGCCCGGCTAGTTGTTTGGGCGCTTGAATGCATATCTCTGACTGGTGCGCATGGCTGGTTGTGTGTGCACCTGCACCCTGTGTGTTCCTGTCATCCGTATCAGAGTGTGTGCGGTCCTGTGTGTGCTTTGTTTTGGCTGCGGGGCTGTTGGTGCTGCCCGATAATGTCTTCAATCATCTTTCCTGTCAACACGGCTAAATCTAGCTGCCCTTGGGAAAAGTTCTGAAAAGGTGAGTGCCAGTATTGACAAACAAATAAATTCTGACAGAAGACTGACTTTTCGCCGGTCGGTCAAGGCTACAGTCAGATATGGACTGTGGGCACGAGATCAAAGGCTAGTACTGAATGTGCTTGTGATGCTTTTACCATGGAAACGCACGAGAGGAAGTAGATGCAACTCTTTAAAAGGGCAGTTACTATTTATAAATATTTTGGAAAGCACTGATAATAATAACTGTGTCAAATCAGGTACTTTTAAAGTCCCACACCAATCATAATTTGATCTACTGTAAAAGTGGTTTTTAGGGATAATTTTGCAGATTTTAGTCAAAATAATAAAAAAAAAAAAGTGTAGTTTTTTTAGAACATAGTATCTACAAAGCGACAGAAGTTCATTAGCAATTTACCTCTGAGTTGTCGGCGGGACGGGACTGTTGGTGCGGACGCGGTCTGCATCCTTCCCATCATTTTTTTTCGTTCTTTCCCCCTAGCTTACAATCCTCACAACCCCAACCTGACATTAGCGGTGCAACAAAAATGACATGCATGACATCTGAGCTACCCAGCAGTACAGTTTGGAGCCAGATGCTAACTCAGACGAGGAAAACGAAGACGTACATGGATCTAGTCATCTCCAAGTGGATGCATACGACACTACTACAAGATTTTTTCAACTGATCCTAATTCACAATGATTTGAATAAAGAAATCTTCAGAAATGCAGTTTTAATCTTAATTTTCTTTGCATATATCGTTCATCATAAAAAAAAGCCGCATGAACGTGTTAGAAACACCAACAACAGGGTTTTCATCCGAGCGAGTCTTTAAGCTGTGACAGGACATCTAAAGAAAAGCGTAAAATGCAGGTACACCTTCATGATAAAAGCTTTCATTTACTTACACATTTAGTTATGCATTCAATGCAGTGAGGGTCCAGAATGATCTCAACTGACTAAATATAAAAGTTGTCAAGTGTTATGTGCATGTACAGTAGCCTAGCTTTGCCTGGAATGAGAGGAGACATGATGTAGCTCTTCACGTAATTACGGCAGACACAGAGAGGAGGACGAGGAGGCAGGGACGGGTTAGGAGTTTGCAGCACACTTGATGGCTACTTCATGTTCTAATTTCCATATGAACAGCACACTCTCTGGAGCTATTTGCATCAATCAGCAAGACTCATCTTCTGTCTCTCCTGCCCTCTTCCCTGCCTCGACTTATTTTGTCCTGTTTTGAATAAAAATAAATAGGTGGCTCAGTTATGTAACAAAGTTAGGACAATAAACTATTTCTGCTCAAAGGACAGATATTCGGAACTAATTTTACTTTCAGTGAGCTCCACCACTACGTTCTTATCTGTCTTTGAACCTACCTCCTCCAAATTCATCTCATCCGGATTGTCCCAGGGTTTTAGGAACTTCCCAGTGCGTTGTTTCTTCAGAGGTACAACTACAACATAATAGCTCCTGAAAGATAAAATGGGAAACAAGTTGCGTGAACAATTCAAAAATCAGACAAATAGAAGGCCATGGCAGAAACTAGAAATGCTCTTTAGTGTCTTAGATGTTCAAATGTGTTGACAAGACGGATCAAAAGCTGCACAAAAGTCTGGCGTTACAAGATGTTATCCGTAATCTACCTATTAGGGTCATCTTCTTTTTGTTCCTACGTCTAAATTAAGCTAGCTCAGTGAAATCATGCAGTTAGGTTGGAGCTCACTAAGGTCACACAAAGATTAATTAAAAGACAGTAAATGGATAAAACATACAGAATTAAAGGATTGTCTTTCTTTCCTGGGGGTGGAAAGTTAGATAAAGGCATTCTGCCAGATGTTCTTAGGCATTGCTCTAGCTAGCGTTAGCCAGCATGGCAAGCAAATGAGAAAGTAATTAGCTTAAGCTCTGGCATGGGAGACAATAAACCAAGTACATTCAGCTACATCAAAAAAAGTCCATCATGACTCTAAGGCTTTATTCTGCAATCAGATGTAATCTTTGTAATCTAATAAGTGTGGGCTATGCTGAAAGTCTCAGACTTTATAAGGCATAGAGGAGTTTGTCTGTGACTTGGGCAGCTCCGGTGTGTGATGATTCAGCTGCATGGGCTGTTTCGAATAAACTGTTTCAGATTTTGATAGCTATCCAAGTATTTGCATACAAAGTGCATAGACGAAGTAAAGTCTGTCCATTTTGGAAATTGTAAACAAATAAAATCTGTCTCGATAGGTTTGATGTCTCTTTGAGGCACATATACGGCAAACCTGAGTTAGAAGTACATAATCTTACTGTAAAATTATTTCTAAATAGCTGTTTTTTAAGCATTCATACTGTTTGGATTGGTCTGGCTGAGGGCACTTGAACTCATCTCGGTCACACAGCATGCACGCAGACTGCAGCGGACCATGGCTAAGGTAAGACATCCTCGTCTTTGAGTTCATCCTTTGTATGACATTATTTGTTAAAGTGGTTGTTAGTTTGTTATAAATAGAACTGACAAAATTAGGAATTGTTCAATATCAGTTTTTTATGGTTTGTGTTGGTTTAAGTTTTTTTATTGGCTGCTGTAAATGGGCCATTGTGCGCTGTTTCATGGAAACTGGCTGAGATTCGTGTCATTTTTCACAGATGTTTATGTTAACTTTTCCTTCTTTTTTTCAACTGCTAGAGAAAACTTGTGTAATATCATGTTTTCTGTTAACCAGGATAAAAGGAATCGACTCACCGACAAATGAACATCTTTGTTCATTGGAGAAGAATGCAGAGCATTGAAGTTGAACCGGTTACATTACGAAAAAAGATACGATTTTTGACAAGGACCTGGTTGCAGACAACAAGATGGTGCCTGACATCATTGAGTGGAAGCTGAAATTATACTACTTTAGGTGGAAGCAGTTTTTTTGTTTTGTTTTTTCTACTTGAATACAGTGTTCTCTTGCTTTATCGTGTTTCACCGATTTGTTTCAGCAAAATTTGGCATGCTTTTTTTTTTTCTCTGTGCTGTGTCTCTTGAACAGAATACAAGCAGTTTTCTTTCGGTTGTGGTCATTTGTTTTCATTCTATAATACTGGACTTATTTTTCTATGAAGGTTTGAACCTTGAGAAGATAAACAAGACAAAAGTGTGAAAACATCCATGTCTTTCTGAGAAAACTGTATAAAAAGTGAGTTTTACAGCCTAAAAACATACGCATTCCTACTTCCTGGATTTTAGCTATTGCAGGCCGCGATGAAAGAAGGGAAGAAGGGAAGGGAAAGAGGTATAAACACCTCCAAGTTAGATTTGTGTTTATACCAAATGAAAATGCTAAAGTTTGTAACGAGGAATTTCCACAAGATTTTGATAAATGTTTAAACCAAAAGTGGGTGATGTTGTCTCCTTTTTTAATAACCGTGTGCTTTATTTTGAAGGTATGAAAAGAAAGTTGATTATGTTTGTACTTGCATAACACAGTTCCGCTCTTTGCGGAGGTGTGTCATTTTTTAATTATGAAATACAAGTCTTACAAGCTTGAAACAACAAACATACAAGATTAACCCATGTAAAGTGGACATTTCAAAAGATTTCAGAATTATAACAGCTAATTTTAAAGCTTAAAAATTACAGCCACCAGTGCAAAATAAAGTTTTAATAAGCAACATAAGCTTAAAATGGGGGAGGCAAAAACAGTAACAAATTTATTGCTTTTAAGATTAATATTAACAAAGGTCACCAGAATTGTAAAAAAAAAAAAAAAAAAACTTTTATCAAAGTCTAAAATGGGAAAAGTTGTTATTGTTAGGGTCGCTGGTTAAAAAAACATTATTTTTGAGCGATTAGAGTTTTTTTTTTTTTAACTTCTGGTCTCGGTCAAGGACACCCAGTTCTAGTCGTTGCTATCTGCAGCCAGGTCCCCATGAGATTTTTCTTTAAGATGTGTAAAGACTACATGTCGCTATATGTGGGTAGAAGCAATTACTTATAAACCATGACTTCTTAACCTGATCCCTACATGGGTTTATGAGATCATTCAGTCATTTCATTGCATTTTTCCTGGTGAAGCTTAACTTATTACTCTTTTTTATGGCCAGTTATAGTTTTGTTTACCTGATTCTTTCTGATGTCTGCACTGACGGCAGCTCCACAGTCACCATACCATCGGAGTTGGTCTTTCCAATCAGGTATGGTTTTGTGCGGAGGACGTCTGGAGCTGTCATGGTGGACACCCGATGCTGCAGACCTCCAGCACTGTTGCCACGGTTGGTCAGGAGGAAAGAATACTGTGTCTCCGGTTGAAGACCTGTGATCAGCTTTTGCGTTAACCTCCCATCAACCTCAACACTTTGTCCGTTATCGTAAAGGATCTGCGAGCAAATAAAGGATCATATGTAAACACACGAACAATTATTTTTATACTTAACTACACATTTAAATAGGGGATGCTTACAGTAAAAGGTTGTGCCGGGTTGTAGGTGTCTGGAATTTCCCACGTTAGCAGCACAGATGACTTCATAGCAGCTCTGACGTGAAAATTTTTTGCAAACACTGCTAAAAGAAAGGGGGACCAAGGGATTTAGACACAAACATCTTTACCATCTGCCTCCCACTATTCCTACACGAGTGCTTACCTTAAAACACGTCCTTCAAAACCAATGCTGTAAGCAGTTCTACGCTGAACTTAAAACTGTATCTTACCTTTTTGCCAACACCAACTCTTAAAATATATGACTGACCCTTGCTTAACCGACAAAACACAAGGACACGTACATACTTACTTCATGCTAAAATAATGAATTAAAATGACTAATGACAGGGTAGTACACCAATGCCAAAGTCTTCTGGTCATTCTGCCATTTGAAGAGTTCAGAGAGGGCTCTGGTTGGATAGAGTGGAGGAAACATTTGATTTCAAGAAGAAGTTTAGGGTCTGGGCCTACCTTGATCCACAGGATGTGTTCTGAACTGGACACTTGGGCTATAGGGACCAGAGCCTTTGCTGGTGAAGGCACACATTTTAATATCATAAGTGGTATCAGGCCTCAAGCCATCCAGGACAACCGTTGATTCAGGTGCAGTGATGAAGAGTTCTGAGGGACTGCGTGGACTGTTGATGTCTTTATATTGCAGCGCGTATTTAGCTATTTTGCCATTTCTTTCTGCCAGTAAAACAAGCTCCCAGCTAACCTGAATGGTGGAAGTAGTAGCGCCCTCTGCTTTGATGTTCTGAGGGTAGCCACTAGGGACATCCTCATTTGTGGTAATTTCTTTGACTGTTTCTTCACCAAAGCCAACCTTGTTGCGGGCTGAAAGGCGAAAGGTGTATGAGGCCCCTTTATGGATCTCGCTTGTTGTGTAGTGGTTGTCTCGCTCCTGGAACTCAATTACAGTCAGTGGATCCACATCCTTGCGGCCAAAGCGAAGGCGGTAGCCTTGCAAAGGTCCGTGAGTTACTGCTGGGGGGTGCCACTGGAGGAGAGCAGTGCCCATGTTGGTTGTACTAACCATGAGTCGGGGCTTCTCTGGAACTAATGGAAGCAACAGAGAGAGAAACAACATTTTAGCAATGTGGAGGACCGTCTTTATCCATGACCCACCTACAGTATCACAGGGGTCTGCTACCTGGGGATTCGGAACTTCAAAACTTTATTCAACTCACTCACTTGCAAAAAGTTATTGCACAGTACGTATCACTCTGCCAGGTTCCTGACAACGGTATCCATAATGCCTCAACAGTCCTTTATAATTCAGACTTGTATTTTACCAAAGACAAGCAGTTTGACAGATTTTTGAGTGCTGTGTACCACTGAACTTTTTATTTTTTTCATAAGGCAAACTTTCTGTTATGGAACATAATTCAAGAATTTAAGGTGCACCGTATGGTCCAAAAATGTGATATGGGTTCTAGTTTATAATTGCAGTTTGTTAGATTTACAAATCTATGGCTGAGATGCATCAGCAACAAAAAAAAACTGTTCATGCAGTACAAATCAGGTGACATTACACTGCCTACTACATTTGGTGCATTGACATGATTCTATGTGATGGAGGGTGTCTTTTATTTTGAAAGGAAGCCTCATCAAAAATTATAAATAATTTCATATTTTGAAAAAAATAATTGTCATTATGATCATATTTTATTAATGCAATGAAATGAATAGTTTGTTTATAGTAACATTGACCAAAATAGAAATGTGTCTTTTTCTTAAGGGTGAAGTCAGACTTTGTGGCTCCTACAGGGTGTAGTCATAAGGAAATTGACCCAAGTGGCTCTTTAAGTATTGCTCTTAAGTATTGTATTATAGATATTTACAATCAATAAAAACCCAAAGTTGGCTCAACTGCCCTTATAAGGACATTTACTGACTTTCATGGACTTTTTACAGCCTAACCTTAACTCCAACACTAGATAAATACTCACTCGTTGTTACCTTATCCTAACCTTGATCAAACTTCAATACACATCTAATTCTTAACTAAATCAGGATCTACTAGGCATTTTGGTACCTCAAGATCAATCAAACATCCCAACAAGACCTACTATTTTTTTCTCTTTTTTAAGACCATGTTTATGCCAAAAATGACCTTTATTAAAAAACGTTTCCATGACAACGCACACACATACAGATTTTTACAACAGGTACCTGCGCCGGTGGTGGTGATGAGTTTAGGTTTGCTGCGTGCACCATCACCCTTTGTTGTGTAAGCTGCCACTGTAACTGAATATGTGGTCTCAGCCATCAACCCTGTGATGATCATTTCCTGCAAAGATGCGAGAATTGCCCTTTACTTCAATCCCATGACGATTCTCAGATTTTCTCAGGGCACATCATTCATATAGAACATAGTGTATATAAAAACAGAAAGCTTTGCTACTTACATGTTCAGTTGAATCTTCATATTCCCACTGATTGTAGTTTTAAAGTGTGGGAGGAAAAGACAAAACAAATAGGGTTATAGATTGAATTCTTTAGGGAGCAAATGTACAAATGTAGTTTGTGTTTAGGAAGTGAATACATCTATTGAGCGAAATATACTGAAGAAATCTTGTGGATCCAGTTAATTATAGAAACATAAAACATTCCTTTTAACACAAAGTTCATCAATTGAAAAGACAACTTTTAAATTTCCTTTTACACGTATATCGACAGATATTAATTTTTTCCGTTCAAAGATGTGAGAGAAAAAGCATTACTTCATGTCAAAAAGGTGGCTGTCTGTGGGAGGTGTTGTACCTGAGCATCATCAATCAGGATGTCCTTGATGACTGGCTGTCCTGTGGGCTCCCCATTAAACATCCTGACATAGTGCACCTGGTATCCTCGGATCTGACCGTGCTGCTTAGTGGGCACCGGTGAGCGCCAGATAACTTTAATTGATGAGGAGTTGACAGCCTCCACCTCAACTTTACGAGGTGGCCCACTAGGAACTGGAGGGGATACCATGGGATAGAAGAAAAAAGATCAAAATTATAGAGAACCCCTCAACCCTTTTGTCAAGCCTTGCACAAAGCTGTAGTGCAAAGTGACCAAAAAAAAAAAAAAAAAAAAAAAAAAAAAGCACAAAAGTGCAGCAAACTGCATGACATTAACATTTCAACAATGGTAAGCTGAAAAACAAGCGCAAAAACAGGTCTGACATCTGACCTAATCTTGAAACATTAAAAATGAGTCGAGTGGATTTTAAAAACATGGGAAAAAATGGGATTTTTTTTTCAAAGTAGAAAAGCCAAAAGAAGCTTCAAGAGTTTCAACTGCTTGAAGCAGTTCAAGAATTTTGGCTGTGAAATAAGGGGAAAAAATGATAAAAAAATGATTTTTTAATCATGAGGAGGAGGAAAAACTGTTTCAAAAATGGCCTGCAAAAGCATTCTTCCATCTTTTCTCCTTCCCGCTGTCCAGAAGAAAATGTTTTCAAAAAGAAAAACTGCATTTAAAAAAAAAAGCAGAAAACTTTGCAGTTGTTTAAAAAGACAGAAAAGTAGACAGCTGGGACTGGAAGTTAGAGGCCTGCAGCAGGAAATGCCATACCATATGTTGAAATTCAGCAGCATTAAAAAAGAAAATAGCTGTCCACATAAAAAAGGAATTGTCCAGCAGAGCTGACAGCATCAAGTGATGGCAGTCGTTTCATAGGGTGGCAAAAAGTAAATGTAAAAAAAAAAAAAAAAAAGGTAGATATAGGCAAGGTTGTTAGTAGTTCAGGGGTTAGGTTTAGAGGATTGGAAGCTGAAGCTTTGCTTTAGCAAACACATACCATCCTCCTCCGTGCGGACGAGGTGTGGCAGGCTCTCTGGTCCTGCTCCAACATCTGTGTGAGCAGTGACCGTCACACGGTACTCTGTCCATTTTTCCAAGTTTTCCAAAAGGTACTGGGAGCTTTCTGGGGGGATGTTGGAGATCTGACGAGCAGCTGTATCTTCCCCTTCAGTTGGAGCGTAGCTGACAGTGTACTGCGTTATGATCCCGTTTTGTAATTCCACAGGGGGGGGCCGCCAACTTACCAGGATTTTGGTGGAGCTGGGGCTAGAGCACTCTACGTCCTCGGGTGGGCCTGCAGGTTCTGTTTGGTGGGTTTTTTGAAGCAGGTAGAGTTTTTTTTTTCATTATTATTTGTTGAGGCCATTTATTGTGTTGCGTTGGTTGTTTGCAGAAGAGTTTTGTTTTTGTTTTTTTTATTTGATCAGGATGGTGATGGCAGAATTGACCAAACATAGGTGGGGGGAAAAAAAAGAAAAACAAATACAATGATGAGGAAGCACAAGAACTAATGAGGGTGAAAACTGTATTTTTAAATCAATGAAAGCATTGGAAACAAAAAAAAAGCTGAGACAAACTAAACAAGAACACATTTAATGAGTGAAGGGTGTTGAAATGACAGTTTTGCAATGTCTCACCTACCTTTTGTCATGATTAAAAAAAAGCAAAATTAAAGCTAAAAAAGCATATATCCTCATAATTAATTTCTCAGATCCCTTAATTTGCAATTAAAATCGACTTTAATGGATAAAAAAGAAACTTCTACGACTAAACTAACTTTAATGTAACAGTCGAGACAAGTTTTTTTTGCAAGCAGTTACCAGCAATCCAAAATCATAAAGGTTGATGCTGTCTCTACTTTAAAAAAAAAAAAGAAAAAAAAAATGTTGCATTTGTCACCAACCTTTCCGAAGCCTGTTGGGTTGTGGTAAAAGCCTGATTGTACAACAGAGAACTTCCCAAGGAGACACGACTGATTTAGTAGATTCCAGTAACATTAACATGCACTTTTCCACCGAGTGACTAATTTCATACCTACCTGATCTCTTTCTTTCTCAGTTTAAAGTCCTCAGATTTAATATATGTAGAAGCTTCAAAATAAAGGCAATTGGCTGACTCAAAAGAAGCTTTAAAATGACTTGATTTAGTGAATGAGCTTCGTTTTTTTGTCCCCATGTTGACATAAATCTGAGGTCTACAAGACCAAAAATGTCCCTAACTACATAGAAAGGGCTTTTTTGAGCTTTCCATGATGTCTTTTATTTAGTTTAAAAGTTTTTTAATACTAATTTAAATTAAATAATAGGATAGGAAAAAGGGAAATAACCCCCCAAAATGTGTTAAAGCATTATAGAAAGCTCAATCTAAGATTTCAAATGTTTTTCAAGTATTTTTGGCTCACATGCGATGTCAGCAAACAAGGTTTTAAAAAGGAGTCCAAAACAAAAGCCAATTATTTTTGCATGTTACATTTGGAGTGTTTATTTTTGCAGAACCTTGTTTCTTGACTGTGCAAGAAAGCTGGATATACTGGCCATACAACTTCTTTAAAGTGAATGATGCATGGTCAGGGAGACGTCAGTACATTTATTTCTTATCTAAAAGTCATCATCACAATTTTCAAATGCATCAAACACATGGCAGAAATATCTAGGCCCAGTAAGGCACTGCTGACATTTTTTTGTCACTTTTTTCCCGCGGATGCATCTCATGAAAAGAAAAATGTTTCCAATGCATTTGAAAATGTGTTTTTCTTCCCAGATAGTTAAAGCTCTTGCTGATAAGGAAGAAGACCTACGTGTCTGTGGAGTTTCTGCAGAGATCTCACTGGTGTAAGCTCCAACTCCATGTTTACTACGGGCCGCCAGTCGAAAAGTGTAAGTAGTGAAGGGCTTCAAGTCTTTCAGTAGGTAAGTCGTTGTTGGTTCAAAGCTGATTTGTTTCTGTATAGTTTGACATTACACAAAGACAGTGTGCACACATAAGATCAGTAAGACGAATGGCCAAAAAAGTCATTTTCAAACTACATCTAATCATTTTTTTCAAATGTGCTTTTGTTTTAATATATTGTCTGTAAAAAGCTAGGAATGCTAAACTTTACCTCCTCTTTGTCGTCTCTCTTTCTGTAAATGAGTTCATATCCTGTAACTTGATTTTCTTGTCCTGTCTGTGACGGAGCATTCCATGAAAGTAATATACTTGTTTCTGATTTAGCTTCTCCTTTGAAGTCAGTTGGCTGGGAGGGAACTGGAATGAGAATGAAGAAAGCAATTAATTTCTAATGTTTACCATAACCTAATAAACCAACAGATTTACTGTCAAAGTATTTGCATGTTTAAAACTTGTAAATTATTAACTATTAATTAATTATGATTTAGACACAATCAAAAAACCGGGTTGTTTTTGGGGACATAGTTTCTGCAGAGCGGCAGTAGTTTATAAAAAATTTGGGCAGGACTGTTCGCGCTGAGTAACCCCAGCCCTCTTCCTATCCCTGTTGCGGAGTGGACCAGGAAGCTTTTGACCCGCTCAGCAAGTTATTTACATCACAAATATAATCTTTTTTAAACAGGATTGTTTTTGTCTGCTCCTGATTTACAATGATTTGAAAAAAGAATTACTCCGAAAAGCAATTTTGAGCTTAATTTGGTTAATATATGTCCTCCATTATAAGAATTTAATGATTTAAATAAAAAAAAACGCCATTGTCAAACTGTTTAGCCGGCACGTGGATGAACAGGTAAACCCACCTCCAGTTTTGGCGATGATCTGCAGGTCTGGAGAAAGTGGCCCATCGCCTACTGAGGTGTACGCCAAGACCTTGATATTGTACGTCTTATTTGGGATGAGGCCGTGGATGGTGACAAAGTTCGACCCCCGTACAATCTGCTTCTCCCAAAGGTTAACGTGTTGGGTGGGATCCATGGTGTAGTAGACTCTGTACCCCATGATCTGCCCATTGGCCTCCTCTGGTTCATCCCACTGGATAACAGCTGTGGTGGCGCTCATCATGTGACCTCGGACGTGCCTTGGCGCTGTGCTCGGTGCCTGCTCAGCTGTTTTGGCCTCAATGCTCTCGCTGGGCGGCCCTCTCCCAATGTTGTTCACTGCAACTACTTGAAACTCATAGTCAGAGTAGGGACTGAGGCCGCCCACGCTGTACCTGGTGGTGGCTACTCCATTGATCTCCTTGTACAAGTCATCTGAGTACTTGGACTTGTGCTGGATGATGTAGTAGGTAACTGGTTCGGGATTGCCAGAGTCCCAAGTAAGTGTTATGCTGGTGGCTGTACGCTCAGTCACTATTGGGATGCCTGGAGCCTTGGGTAACGCTGCGATGGTAATTACAGCATTTATATTAATAAAAAGCAGTCTATACAGTAATAAAGCCATATACAGACAGGCTGGTTTTCCCCGTGTTTAGCTATGTTTTTGTTGTTCTTTGATTTTTCACTTTAATAATTAAACAGGTAAATCCATTGCTTTAATCCCCCCCCCCATCATAGAACATGCCAAAACATATAAGGGCAATAGATTGTCTTTATATGCCATGTGAAGTAGGCTACTGGGGGAGCTGCTGTCGAATTTTTATATGGTGACTAATACAATCACGGCATGTCTTGGAAAAACAAAGCTGAGTGTGTACGTGTGTGTATTTGTGTCTGTCCCTTGTGTGCCCACAAGACCAGTGACAACAATCTTGGATGTCGTCCTGGTACACTGCAGTGCAGATATGATTGCTTTCAGATAAGTTCCGTGTCTACCGAATACTCAAAGCTTCACTCGGTACATTTCCTTCCCTCTCCTTCCTACATCTTGCAAGCAGAAATGGTGACCTTGTGGCTCTGCAGTTTCCCAGCTGAGTGATAAACACTTCACTGTTTTTGATCTGAGCTTGTGTCTGAGTTGGTCTAACGGTTTAAGGAAGCCTCTGAGTTTGAGAGGCATTTTTATAAGATACTTTTTTTTTGCTGCAAACCCAACACAGAAAAAAGGGGGAAAAAAGCAGTCTTACCTTTTACAGTTATCTGAGCTACAGCCTCTATCACTCCAAGGGTTGACATGGCCACACATGTGTAATTGGCGGACTGTTGGACGTCGGTGAGCTCCAACACGTTCCGTCCAATAGGCATGTCGTCCTCAGGAGTGAGGTCTTCCGCACCCAGCATCCATTTGACATATGGCATGGGAGAGCCAACTGCTACACATGTGATATTAACACTGCCGCCTGGCATGATTTCATTGTCTGTTGGTGGAATGGAGAATCGTGGTGGCACCCGGCGTACTGGTGAAATGGAAAAACATAAAGTACAGTTAGAAATGGGAAAAATAAACCAATTACCTTTCTGAAGAAAAATGTTATGTATATTCTGGAAATACTACCCAAAGGACACAAGCTGATTTATGCTGATATTTCTTTAATAGAAATGACAATAATCAAGAATGTGAAAGCTTTAAATGTAGCATCTAAATTATTTAAAATAAAAGCTAAGAAAAAAACAATTTAAAGTGCTTTCTATCAGATTAAGTGGTAATTGGGTTAACACCAGAACAAGAATTATGCACAACAAACTATCAGTACAGATTTACAGAACTGCACAGAGTGCTGGAGAGCCGACAGTACTTCACAGTTGTATTAGAGGAAACAACTTTAAGGCCGCACTCTTCCAGCTGATGTGAGATAATGTGCTGCTCACATTCTCACATCACACAGACATGTAGATAATAGATCTAATTTGCACATAAAACACACAAAAATACTTTTATTTACGCTTTGTCAGATGTTATGAATTGGCAATTTGAACTATGTATACTAACAGTCAAGTTGATTTTTCTTGTAAGCATTTTTTGCCTTTAATGCCATACAACTAGTGAAGAAATTACAAGTTGAAAGTGGTTTTAGACATGTATCAGCGGATGCGTGCTTTTTTTATGTTGGTGATTTCACTGATGTACAAGATGTCAATGCTTTCTGAAAGAGCAACAGTTTTAGTGGTTTACAGAGCAATAATCTGTCTCCCCTGTGCATTACTTGGATTTACCATTCAATCTGTGTCTGAGAATGAATCAGAACCACTTGTGCATCATTTAATTCCTTTCAGCAGGAAAAGCAGCAGCAGAAGTCAAGATTCCAAGAAAATGCATACAGCAAATAGAAGGAACATTAAGTAAGATAGCTTGAAACATCTTTTTTTAAGTCACAATATTTTCTACACTAAACTTAGTTTTATTTTAAACGACTTTGCATCTTATAATCTGGAGCACCTCACAGTTTGCTATGTAGGGATTATTTATATATATTATTTCATATAGATCAATATATATATATATATATATATGTTTGCTTGTAATTGTGAATACCCCAATGTGTAGCGGTGATGAACAGTGTTTTTTTACATGTTGCAAACAAAGTTGGATGTTATTGTAAATACGTTAACGTGGCTAACATGTAGCGGTATCGGACTGTTTTTTTTTTTCTGTGCTACTAACAAAGTTAGGAGTTTGAGTTGTCGCAGTAATGTTTGTTCTTGCAGTATCAGTCTGTTTTTTGACGTGTTGCAAAAAAAGTTGGATGTTACTGGTATTGTTAATATGCTAACGCAGCTAACACTTCTAACGTGGCTGTTGTGTAGGGCGTCACAAAGTTCTAGAGTAACCGTAAACGCAGTTCATAAAGTCTGACTGACGGATTTATTTCTGACTCTTTTGTCTCACTAAATGCGCCTTGTAGTTCGGTGCACCTTGTATTTGACATAAGTTTGAAAAGAGCCCATTCGATGAAGGTTTGCACCCTATCCTATAGTGCGGAAAACACTTTTGTAAATTAGTTAACACTATTTTAGGCCATTTTAAATCTAAATTACATGGCATCTAACTGACCGTTCAGATTTACAAAAACATAACATGTGACAGGGTCTAGGCAGTACAACATAAAACGTCTACATTTTTAGAGAAAACATTGAGTTTTGAATTAACGTAAACATTTAAAATCACAGACACATGGATAGCCTCAAGGCTTGTTGTTGAAGGGTAAGAGTTCATCATGCATACAAATATAAAAAAGGGGAAAGGGTGCAGGGTCAGAGGTCAGTTGGAGGACATGCCACACAGTAAATGAAAGGCTTATTCATAAAGTGCTGGGCTAGCACAAGTTAAACAGCTCAGGGGGACTATGTGGAGGAGGAAGACGGTGACAGAAAAGGGCAAAACCAACTCAGGAAAAAGCAAAACATATATTTGACTTTAGGGTAATTTGTGTTTCTGAAAAAGTCCATACATATAAAGAAAGCAAACATTCAAACATTTTGGTACAACTTAAAGACAAGATTCAGATCAGACATTTAGTCAGTGTTTCTGCTCGTAGCACTTAAATTCGATCGGTAAATTATTTAGATATAACAAAAACTGCCAAAGCAACAAATTATTCTAAAGCATTTAAACATAGTTGTACCCTATTCATTAATATCATATTTGAAAACAGTAAAAACTCCAATGAGTATTTACTTTTTGCTGTATTTGGCTAAAATAAAAGTATTCCTGCTGCCGACTTCTGACTCACAAAGCTCTTCTGTCAAGCAATCTGCAGCTCTCCAGAGAATAAATCTAGGGGAACTGCTTGCATTATTAAATACGTTTCTCTCATTCAATATTTAATTAATATCCAATTGAATCACACTCCCCACAGACATAATATTATCCTGCTCATTTGAATCATCATCATCATTACATTCCTCACGACTTGTGGATAACACTTTAAATACATCATTTTTTTATGGCTTCCTAAGATCCTCATTCAAAGGAAAAAAATATCATCTCCTGCAAGCAAAATTGTTTTTGCCACTCTGTGCTTCACTTTATTGCCCCTTTTAAACAAAACGGTTGTAGTTTGTTTTTGTTTTTTTTCTCTATGGTGTTTTCATTCAGAAAGAAACAGGAGTTGCATCACAATATATGAAATCTTCTCGACTAACCGGCCTGCTGTGCTGCAAGTCATCAGAGAAACCAAGCAGGAACACTGACAGGGTAAGAGTGGGGTCTGGGGGTGGGGGGGTGGGAGTGGGGGGTGGGGGGTGGACTACTTCAAACATTAACAGGTGACCATGCAAACGGACCGTCAAGGCAAATGCAAATATCGTAACCAACGTTCCCACCTGGAGGATGGAAAAGCATGCACCACCTGCTGGACAGTCAAGCATTCTGACAAGGACCAGGGGCATTCTCAAAGTGAACATGAACATTGAATGTAAAAACAAAGAACAAAATGATGCTAATTTAAGAAAAAATATGGTAATGTATCGTTTATTTTGTTGACTTAAGACGTGACTATTTCTTCTGATGTAAAAAAAAAAAATGAAATGAAAAGAGAACTTTCTTTTGTTTTGTTCAGAAAGAAAAACACACCAACCTTCTCGTAGCTCTGAGGGATGTAGGGAATTTGATGCAGAACAAAATTAAATAAGGAAAGGAGAAAAACAAGGGAAACACAGAGAGTAAAAAGGCCATGTTTCAGGTGTTTAACTGTTACGCAAACAATTTCGAAGGATCTTGAAAGTGCTGGGAACTTTGTGTGTCTCTCACTGACACCCAGGATACAAAGTATAGTTTTTCCTGTGACCTTAGACATAATAATCAAAAACAACATTTAATATATGCAAAATGTGTTCTGCGGTGGTTTTATCTTAGATTATTGCTTTATTTTCCTTGCTTGATCTTTAAATTAAATTGATCTTCAGATCAAGCCTGGAAAACGCAGACAAAAAAAAAATCATTCAAGATAATTAGATCTTGGAACCAAAAGCAATACTAGAATCAACTTCAATACAAACAGCTTGCTTTTGTGAACAAAATTAAATTGAATAGAACCTGACTGTGCATAAAAAGGAAAAGTATTTAGGGCGCTTTTACCCAAAAAATCAAGATCATTAAAGAATCAGAAGAACAAATTACGACATCGGGCGAAAAAGTATTTTAGTTGCTGTTGCTGGCATTTTTTTAAGATCTTGCATACACATACATACATATATATATATATATATATATATATATATATATATTTTTTTTTTCCTTTAATAAAATCAGTAAAATATTTTGCGAAAAATTATTTCTCTGACTGACTGTTCCTTCTGTGTCAAAAAAAACAGCAATACAACTGTATTAATTAGTGGACAATTGCAGCAAGCAGTCTTGTCACTCATGTTACGGTTTGGGATAAGCAACAGCACAAACCCAAAAAACAGAAAAGAGCAGATAATGTAGGTTCAAATCAGTGCAGGTAAGTCAAGTGCAAGGACCAGAAAAGAAATCAAAAACTAAAGCATACTTACAATGACCTGACAGGAAATGAACCCTGCTGACTTTTATTGGTGGGTTTGCACAGTCCACATATTTTGTTAACAAAATGTTCTAGAATTTTGACTTAAATTGGTAGTCATGCATTTCATACCTCTAACATATAGATTAGCTGGGGCAGAATAGCGGGTTCCGTCATTGTTGGTCGCCACACATTCGTACTTCCCCTGGTCAGACTCTTCACTCTGCTCTATCTGGAGGGCTCCTGGTAGGAAATAACAAATGAGGCAGCCAAGTACATGTGGTTAACACTGTGTCAATCATACTCAAAAGCAAAGATAAAAAAAAAAAAAAAGAACAGCAAGTTAGATTAACTTGGAGGACCAAATTTGCCTCACTCGTGTAATTTTGCTTTATCCTGGTACAAACTGGTAGTTTGAACAGTTTGAAAAGAGTTAAAAAAGAAATCTGCATGAGCGAAACACTACCTTTGTGCATCTGTTACTAGACACAATATTTTAAATCTTATCCTTGAACCATTATCACAGCCTGATCCACTGGTTGGAGTATAATTGAGACTGTGCAGTAAAACTGTGGGCGTGAAATAGCTGCAACTGATAATCATGCAAGACCATATACCTTTTTTTTGTTTGTCGAAAAAGCAACACACATACAAAATAAGGAAAATGTAACCAAAAACACAAAAAAGGAAAATATTTACCTATCTAAATGTATTACTTTTTGGTTTACCTTGCTGAGGACTATTTCAGATAAAAAGTCCTAATAAAGGCTAATGCTGCGTTCACAATAAACGTGATTTGATGTGCAAGTCATATTTGCATTTGTTGCCTCTCTTTGGACTCGACGTGTCTAAAAATGTGTTCATAAACTTTTCCGCAACTGAGGAGCTACCATCAAAAGTTTTTAGCCTCATTGCTCCATAAAAGCTTTGACTATATATTTGTACAACTCATATCCCATGTACGAAAGACACAAATGATGCTGAGTAATCAGATTCCTGTCAGTAAATATATCCCCATGCCTGGGTTCATGAGTTCATTCAGAGACTTTTCCTGTACGCTGAGGTTCACCATCTACTGCAGGAGCTGTGTCTAAATGACGGCCGCTTTCAGCGGTACTTCCATGTCTCTGTGACCCAGTTTGATGACTTAGTCCGAGGTTGGACAAAATAAAGGATAAAGTTAGAGGAACTTTTTATTACTGTCTTGATGCAAATAAGAAAAGTATCATAAAGTTCAGAAAGTGAACTCCACCTGCTAGTCACGTCTTCAACACGTCACGGGCTAAAGCTGAGTTCCTGATTGGTTGACACAATGCGTCTTATTCACCAAAGTTCAGAAATGCCAGATGCTCAAAATCTGCTGCGAGACCTTTGATTGCATCTGTGCATTGACTTAACATTGAAACTTGACAGCACCTAAAGTGCCAATCGCGTTCAGTGTGAACGTAGCTTAAGAAATACACCCATCATACTGCCAATGATAACAAAAAAATATATCATTTTAATCTGAAGAATACGGCCAAGACTGGTAAAATACAACATGTCACTGGACTGGTCAATATGAGGATGATCAGTGATAACTGCTTCAGGGAAACATGAATCAAACGAAAAAAGATTTACAGTATAAGAAAGCTGCATAAAAAGGAGGACAATTGAAATAAATGAATTTATTGATGATAGTTTTAGCATATTCAATCACAGATCAGTTGTAATATTTGGCCTATGGATCAATTTGGAGCTTCACTGGTATGAAGCGACAAAAAAAAATGCAGCATGTGGAAAAAAAAAAATTAAAAAAAATGCTGCTTTTACATCTGGGAAAAAATTTTATTGTGTGAGGCAAAATAAACATTTAACCCTCTGAAAGAAGAGTTTTGACATGCAAATCTTAGGAAGAAATGTATGTCGACACAACTTACAACCTTCTGACAACCCTTAGCTGAAAAATAAAATGCAATTTTATTAGAAGACAAAATTCAAAATATTGGCCTGAGCCAACAAGAATGCAACCAACCACTGCTTTAGCTTATGAAAGCTACAAAAGACACCCATAAAAATCCACCAATGGGATCAGCAGTGTGGTGTCACATGACCCAAAGAAAAATAGTTTTATGCATCCACAACTCTCCAGCTCTGTGTCACACGGCAAAAATGAGCCAATCAGGTCCTCGCCAGACTCTACAGTTTGCCTTTTCCCAAACCCTGAAGAAAAAAAGTCAAAAAGTAAAAGAGTTTTCAAACCCAAGAAAAGTAAGAAAAATAGGTGAAAGAGAAAAAAAGCACCGTAGAAACTTTATTAAAAAAGTGGTTGTTTGGGCTTTTTTGTAGAGGTACAGGAGAGGAAAGCAAATAGAAGAAATGGGAAAAAAAAATAGTTTGCAAAGATAGAAAGATTTCTTTGGGAGAAAAAAGCAGGAGAGAGGCAATGTTGTCTTCAGCATGTGATTCCACAGCATCTGTGCGTATTTTTTTTAGTGCTGAACAAGAACAGCTAAGGGGAAAAATGCTTGGTTGTTTTAGTTGGACAAAAAGAGGGACACATGATTTGCTATGGCCAAAAAAGAAAACCAAAATCAACATAAAAATTAGTTTTAAAAATAATTGTCATTGGATATGCTTATTTGAGCCAGGGCAAGCATATCACAACTGAGCTAAACACGCTACTGAAACAACAAAGAAGTAAATAAAGCATAGACAAAATGATGGAATACAAATATAGTCAACAAAATAGGACAAATAAGAAGGAATGTGGATGTTAATGTGCTGTGATTTGATCTTTGTCAACAGGACAAAATGGAGGTGATTCAGGTGAATGGATGGCTTGACAGCAAGAATGAATTTGTATTATTTTCATTCTGTGAACGTCAGTTCAGCACTCTTACCTCTTATTGGTGTACCACCTGGGTGGATAATATGAATGCAAATAAGATTAGAAAGAAGAAGCATTAGTACGTGTAGATAGAGGCTGGGGGCTTTGGAAGAAGAGTCAAATTAGATTTAACAGGGTACGTAAAAATAAAAGTACTACAGGAAAGAGAAAAGAGATAGAGAATAAGAACTTTTTCTGTACTTTACTGGCAAAGAAAGACAAGATTCATCATAGAAAAAAAAATCACTTGTACATTCATGTACCACGGGGGGGGGAGGTGCCATTTTGGAAGTGGCTTCTGAAGACCAGCTAGTGGAAGGAAAGACTTGGTATATAAGGCTAAGGAGCAGACGTTGACCTGAGCTGGCCACCTCCCTAAAGCTTGAGACCTTCCCATACCATGTGTTAAAAGATAGGGTGAGTAAGTGGTTGGTCAGTGAGTGAGGAACAAAAATGTGAGGACAGGTCAATAGTTAGGTAAGTAAATGAGAACGCTAAGCTAATGTTTGGTGATTGCCTTCAGATTAGGTGGCTACAGCTGATAGTGGAGGGACATTTGAACGTTGTGGGGGTGAGGGCAGACTGTGTGTCTGGAGTGGTAGCCCTACAACTAAACTATCTGTTAGTAAAATGCATGCCATGCATTTTAATTGTTGTTGGAACATGGAAATTAGTGGGGGTGATGTGTGCTTTAGAGCTAAGCACTTACCAAAGGATTCTGTTGATTAAAAATACAGAGAGAAGAAAGACAGCATAAGAATAGGATTATATTCTTTAAGGAAGTTTAGTTAACAAGGCTTTCTTAACGCTTTAGCAACTCTACGTGAATCAAAGTTCGGGGTTAGAAAGAAGTACGGTTAACAGGATGGCTTAACAAAGGACAGTTGTGAAATCTGTGAAGACAGGTGGTCAAACAAACAAGACTTTTTTTAATAAAAGATATATAATTCTTTTGTTAGCTGGCACATAAAACAGGAAGTTAATAGAGCAGTTTTAGCAAAATATTGTGATCTTTGGTACTTGTACAGTAGTATCCCGCAAATGGTGCTAGCCTCTTGTTTTTGTACACATCTGCCAGTTTTTGTTCATGCTGCCGTTAATATGGTGGCTGCAACACTTCATCACAACTTAAAAACAATCTTAACTCTTTAACACCAGAACATTAGCTCCAATGTTGACATTCTTTTGACGACCATAATTCTTCAACTGTTTATACCAGAGGTGTCCAAACTTTTTGCAAAGACTTTTTGAGGTAAACATGTTTGAGGGCCAATCAATCAGCCTGACAGTCTAAACTATTTTAATAAATCATTAAACGCAAATAAATTATTGAATAAACATTTTATTGCAATCACATGCCTTTAATTTCTTCACAAAACAAATTCATCTAAAAGCGTTTTTACTAAAATTACTGTCAATGTATCCGTTTTTTGCACCGTTCATTCCTATTAGCATGTCTTGTCTGATAGTCTCTCTTGATATTGAACCTCTTAAAAACAGCCACAATCTTTTAGCGTATTAGGCAGACACCGTTGTTTCATGTTTCACTGAAAAATTTTGCACATTTCCGGTAAACTTCACTGTCTACTTTTAAAAATGTATTTAGAGTGGACATTTTAGGAATGAGCTACAACGTGTCACAGAAGGCTTGTCCCACAACAGTGTTGCCACACATTTACAATGGCTTCAAACATGATTTTACCCAACCCCAATCAAGAAATCGTACACACGGTTTTTAGAAAATGCTAATGATTTTATGAAAAGAGCCTGCAAACTGTTGGAAATTTGAACGAGGGTTGCATTTGGCCCAAGGGTAAGACATTGGACTTGCATGGTTTATACAATTTGTGGATTCTGAAGTGGAGAAAAGCAGCTTTGAAATGTGTCAGAATCAGATGATTGCAGTTGGTGGCGTTAATGGTCGTAGACTGAGGTAGGTCAAAGAGTGTGTGTTTTTTAGGTGTTGCCAGAGACATTTCCAATGTTAAAGGGTTAAGAAAAGTAGGTTATAGGGAGCGGGGACTAATGTATAAGCACCTTTTAGAAAAAAGATGCTAACACCATTTGTGGGATTTTAATGCACAAGTACTAAAATAGTTTCTTTTGAGATGTTGAAATAAAACTCTGAATACTGGAGCAGATATTGGGGGTGCGATACAGGCAAAAAGAAATGAAAAAAAGACAAAGCTGACATCTTAACACTGAAGCAGGGGCTGTAAAGTCAAAAATCAAGGGGAAACAAAAGCTTGATGAAGGTTTACGCACTGCTGTGGCTAATTAGTGTTCAAAATTATTTCTTATTTTCACCTAAAGCTACAGCAAATATTTTAAGCAACATTTTAGGAGAATGAAAACATTACTTTTTAGATTTTTTTTTTATGATTTCCTATTTTTAAAGCACATACACTTGTTATTGAGTTCTGCATGAAGCCAAGTGGAGTATTGACTTTTAAAGAATGAAGATCATGATTCTTAAAAAGTCCTGTACCAATGCAGTGGACGGTGAATGACTGAAAACCAGCAAACTAAGTCATTGTAAAAAGTCACAGGAGTGAGCAATGGGGGCAGACGTTAGCCAGCAAATACAGAAGGGGGAAGGACATCCCAACAGGCCATGACAACACTGAAAGACAAAGGGAAACACATACAGACAAAACACAGAGGGGATGTACACAGAGTAAAGGACAGGAGATAGTAGAAAACAATGCCATTACCTAAAAGAAATAAAAGCCAAAAGAGAAGTTAAAATATGGGAAGAAGAAGAAAATGAATGAACCAAAAACACAGTTGGAGAAATACATCAGATAGAAGAAACAACAAAGAAGGCTTCTTGCTTTGAAACAGAGTTTTCAGCCGAGGAAACCTACCTGATCTGAGCTGTTTAATGCGGCCATTGTTGTTGCTGGTGTTGACAGGGAGAAAGTCTTTGAACCAGGAGATATCTGGGTCAGGGTTGCCGCTGGCAGCACAGAGCATGGTGGCAGTGCGTGTTCGCTCTACCACTTTCAACTGTGGGCCCATGTCTATGGTGGGGAAACCAGGGGGCAGCTGGTCCTCTGGAAAAAGGTAGAAGCAGAGGTCAAACATGACCATGTTAGGCATCTTCAACGAACCATGTGTAAGTGGGGAAAGATGGTGGATGATAAAAAAAACAACAAAGACCCACTCAATCATCTTTTGATCTATTCTAAACATGTTCCTAGTGGTCTTTTAATTATGGCTGTGTCGTTTTTAGGTAAAATAAAAAAACTTGTGTCATTTTCTAGGACATAGTCTCTGCAGAGCGACAAGAGTCGATTAGAAATTCACCACTGAATTGTGGGCGGGACTGTTGGCGCAGAACAACCCCACACCCTTTCCTGTCATCCTTAACTGAGAGCTCTCTGTTTGCACACCATTTTGCCAGTATACAGCCCTCACACCGCCAACCTAACATTAGTGGTGCAACAAAAATGGTGAGCAATACTGGAGTTGCTTAGCCGTACAGTTTTGATCCAGATGCCAGACAAAAACCAAAAAGGTTTATTTGCAAGTGGATGCATCCGACTGGGGCAAAACAGGGAGTTTGTGGCCCCGCCCAATGTATTTACTATGTAAATATACAATCTTTTTCCAACAGAATTCAGAATCTTGATCATAATTTTCTTTGTATATTTCCTCCATCATCAAGACAAGATGTTAAAAACACAATTTTCATCGGAGTGGGTCTTTAAGCAAAGCATTAGAAAAATAACACCAACAGTTTTGTTTTTTTTTTGCTTTAAAGTCTTTATAAAATGTTTTACGTAAGAAATATTTTGAATTTAGCACACACAACTTCAGAGCTCAATATACAGTATGAGGTGAGGGATGCTCCTTCACTGGAACATGCTCAGGATTACAGAAGCCTTTTAAACAAAGACAGTAATCCAGCTGCCTCGTTCTCTCTGCAGATTTAAAATTAGGGGGTGGAAGTATTGAGAAGTACGTCCCATGTTCCGGCAGCCAAATCTGGAATTGCATTCACAAAACTAAACGTTGATAAAGTAAACACATTGAAGGGGTTTAATGTGAAACTATTCCAGTAGAAATGGGAAAAAAAAACAGTGCTACAGCCACACAGCTTTCTGCATTGAGAGCTGGAGCTTTGACGCCCTTTGATGATGGCAGGTGGATTTGCTCTGCTGTCTCAGCTGTCTTGTTTCTGCCTGTTTCTTAGCTTTGCAGCTAACCAACTGTCTCGCAGCCATCGGAGATACGAACGATAATTCACAGCACACTTTGCTCCAAAAGTGTTCTTTTTTAGCATACCAAAGGGAAGGTGCAGCCTGAAGCAGCTCTGTCTGTCATTCCAAAGAGAGTATTTTGGGTTTGAGGCTTGGGTTCTGTGTTGGGTAAGCTTGCACAACATAAAAATCTCTGAACGCAAAATGCCTAAATCTTGGCAGGTCAGCCAAGTGTTCACCAACAAAAGAAGCAGAGGTTCATCTGCTGCTTCGAGTCTTCTTTCCCTGCTGTGATATGGCTAATTAATGTCCTCCATTCCTTTTGTAAACACCACCTTTTTGGAAACTCTCCTTATTAATTGTTCATGAGGCATCATCAGTTTAGAAACAGCTTTGAGAAGCCACAGCACTAAACACAACAAAATGAGCAAACATGGCCGTCTACCAAGAGTGCATTTGGGTATCTGGCACGAGAAACCACCTCAACGGATAAGATGTGGCAGACGTAAGACTGTTTGAAGTGAGTGATTTCATATTGAACTGAGAAACTTTCCAGTGTCTCTGCCTGAAAGGATGAACAGCTTTTGAGCTGGTACCTCAAATACCAGCATGTGTTTAAGTTTTTGAAATGAGTTTATTGTTGTAAGCATTTATCTATAATTCAACCTACTTTCTGGGTTTACTTTATTCTTAAGTATTCAATTGGTGCACATTTTGAGCTTGGGCTGACCTGCTTTGCGCTCTGTCCTTTTTTTTTTTTTTTTTTTTTTTTTATTTGCTAGCAAATTGTTACAACCTGCTTTCTGCATCAAACTCCACAGCCAGTCTTAATTCCTCATTGTTCTTTTGGTGTATTTATATCAGCTAACTTTCACTTAGCTTTTGCCAGATCTGGTCTTTCTACAGCCCATCTTACAGGGTCATATTTCTTTCCATTCTTAGTTATAGTCAGTTAATTTTTGTCTTCATCCATTTCATAAAGTTGTTTAACTTCATCCCTACATTTGATTCTGATTCCTGCTGGACTCAAACACCACCAAATGTTGGAACTGGAAAACAACAATTTTTAGCAATTGTGAGCTCAGAAATTATAGGAAACATCCTTCCTCATGAAGGACTGTTATTGTGAATTCTGCACATAATGCACGGTTGTTTAATCTTTTCATGTGCATAAAGGTAATGGGAGATAGTCCTTCTTTAAGCCTTAGTCATATGCACCTTAATAGGGGGTTGATGTGAAGTTGAAGTCGAATTCCCATTAGTTGTCACAGATCTGGGTGTGTGAAATTTGTTCTCCACATTTGACCCATCCCGTGGGCGAGCGGTGAGCTGCAGGCACATCTGCGCTTAGAAACCATTTGGTGATTTAATCCCCAAATCCAACCCCTTAATGCTGAATATCGAACAGGGAGGCATTGGGTCCAAATTTTAGAGTCTTTGGTATGATTTGGCCTGGTTTTGTACCCACGACCTTGCAGTCTCAGGGTAGACACTATAGCCACTGAACGGGTTAACAGTCAGGGTGCATGCAAGGGTCACTGTCAAGAAAAATTAAAAGTCCATATGACATGTTTGTGTATTACCCACTTCACCCTTACTCACGGTTTCATGTTGTTTTAGTGTTCGCTATAACCTGTCGTCCACATCAACCAAAATAAAGTGCATGAAAATTTTTGTTTAACAGGCTCACGGAGAGGTCTACAACCTTGATATTTTGTGTGGACCACCTGGATGCCCCATACCGGTTTGCTCATTTATCACCTACAGACATCCTGTTTCCATCCGTAAGGGTAGCTATGACTAGGGTCTTACTTTTGCTGAAAATTTCCACGTAACAGTTATGTTGGCACAAAATTGCAGCACGAAAAACACCACCCAATACGTTGATTCTTACAGACAGAAGTTTTTTTTTTTTGTTGTTTTGTTTTGTT
>BSAI01000212.1:6030508-6048211 GCA_036245035.1 Adrianichthys oophorus | reverse complement strand
GAGTGTACACACAGTAAACCTGTTTCATCTGTATTCATTTTAGATCATGGTTCCAGATAGTTTGTTCTATTACATCTGCACAATCACATCCATACTATCAGAATGACATTTAAAGTGGCAGCTATGAAAAGCCACAAAGCCTGAAATTCAGAACTACATTTCCATCAAAAGACAAGCGGGAAAAAAAAAAGACTGGCTGTAACCGTTTATTGCACCTTTCATGTGTTTTTGAAAAAGTAGTTTCATGTGAGGAATGGTGCTTCTCATTCAAATGTAGAGAGGCGGTGAAAAAAAAAAGAAATGAAATGAATTTATTGTACAAGAGAGTTTCCTGTTCAAGTTCCCTCCAGCCTGTTCAAGGTCGAACAGACAATTAGCTGATCCTACAGTGAGTCAAAAGTATACCTGATCAAACACAATAGCCAGAAGCAAGCCTACAAGCAAAGAGGCCTGTTGAATACAGTAATTGAATGTGACAATCCATGCGAACTAAAAAGCAACTCCAGTGAATATGCAGTATATTCTCATACAGCGTTTGGAAGACGATAAACCAGCTTTCCTTTAATATTTCCTCTAAAGAGCATTTAAATGCCTTCTTTTTAAACAGCAAAAAAGGGGAAAAAAAAGGTGTGGGATAATACATGAAAAAAAAACCACGTGCCTTTATGCACGTTTCATCAGCTAAGAAATGAAAACACTTTCTTTAAAAAAAATCAGTGAACATTACTTAAAAAAGGCTTAAAAAGTCCCACTCTAACCATGTTTTCAGCTGTTTAACAGTGTTTTCAGAGCTCTATCAAATATGATTATTCAGTTTTCGATCCAACTCAATAAATCTGTGTTGATTTCAAGGACATAGTTTCTGCAGAGTGGCAGTTTGCAACTTGCTTCTGAGTTGTGGGCGGGACTGTTGGCGTGGTGTAAACCTGCCAACACTTCCCATCATCGCTTTGTCTACACTCTCTCTCCCGCTAGCTCACGGACTCTCACACAACATATCTGACATGACCAGTGCAACAAAAATGGCTAACCTTATGTTGGAGCTATGCACTCAGAAGAGGAGTACAAAGACAGATGTGGGTCTATGTCTGCAAGTGGATGCATCAGGATGGAGCGGAGCCAATTGTAGATTTTATGTCACATCTATAACTGCATTTTTTTTTGTCCTTTTCACAATGATTTAAATAAAGAAATACTCAAAAACGAAATTTCCTAAATACATATGTCATTCGCCATTAAAAAAAATACCACAATAACATCTCAAAAAATGATTTTCATTGGAATGGGTCTTTAACCAGGCCTATAATTTGACCACAGACAGCTGATGTGACCCCAGGGAGTAATTTACAATTAATAAGCTATTAGGAGAGTTTATAATGTGTTCTTACGTAGGCTGGAAAACGCAGCCGCTTCCTCAAAAACGTCCCCACTATCTTCACATCAGCAGGCCATGTCTCACCCAGATATTGTAATTTAGATGATGTAAACAAAAGCCTTGTAATGCTCTCAAGCTGCTTGCAGTTCTCCGCTGTACCCTCATCTATTTCACAGTAAAGTGAATTACCATTGTGACAATAAATAAAAGACGGGAAATTGAACACATCTGGTGGCTTGAGCGTGATTAACAACTCCTATCAACAGGGATGCTGCAATATTGTCCTTACAAGGCCAAGATGCTGAAATGAAATCAGATGAATCACTGTTTAATCACGTATGCAGTGGATTCTTTGAGAACTTGGGAGTATTGATAAAGCTTTAAAAGTACAGATTAAAATAATTAATCAAGAATAGGGCCTGACAGATACCAGCTGGATACATTTGCTGGGTTCACATTTTTTAGATGATAAAACTAGTTTTGCATGATTTTTTTTTTCTTTTTTACCAATGGATGTTTGTGTGATTCATTTAAAAGTCTTAGTTTAGGGTAACTGGGAATCTCTCAGGCTAACCTTTGATAGCTAAAGGTCTGAGTTTAGAAAGGGCAAATACTTTTTTTTTGGTCTAAAAACAAATAGAATTGGCTTTAGCAAACCTCGTCACCCCAACCAACAAAAGCATGCAGAAAAAAAGTTTATTTTTGAAGAAAAAAGTCAGAAAGGAAAAAGAAGAAGAGCCTTTGACTTTAAAAAAAAGCATTTGCCAAAAATCAAGAGTGTTTACTCCATATCGTATTTATTAACAATTGTTGCCACACGCCATTATAATAATGATGTATAAGAATCAGCAACCGACTGTCTAAAGCCATGAAGATGCTGCAAATAAAGTTGAGCAAATGATGAATTAATATTTAGAAAATACCAGTTTTTTATGACCGATTTTTTTTCTTTTTGTTTTTTTAATCGTTGCACCTTAAAGTTGGACGAGGCTAAAGTCTATGTCCAATTTTTTAGCTTCTGCTTCGACAGTTGTGGGTTAAAGGAAAACCGGCACACTTGGTTCCTACACGAAATCTAGTGCACACATGAAGTTAAAGGCATCTGCAGGTATTTTAGAGAGGATAGGAGACATTTTAGCCTCAAAAGTTGAATGAAACTGGAGGCTAAAAGAAATCGTACGCCCACTTCCGCCTCATACAGGCCAGTCTGTGAAACACTGTCCAACATTAAACCAGTTTGTAGCACTATACATGTATTTTTTTTTTTGGTGAAAGCATGTCAAAAACATTTAATTTACTGATCTGGCTTAGTAAAAATAGCTAAGTTAAATGTGGCATCGTTTTCTGGTTGTTTTTTTGACAGTTGTCTATTTGACAAGGGTATGAACTACTATTTCCTTTGCAATGCCAAAATAAGCCTGCTTTGGGATTTGATAAAAATGTCTTTAAGGCAGGAAAACTTCAGTTAATTCACCATATGGTGAATTTCTTTCATGTTGCGCACAAAGAAGCCCTGTTAAATAAGACCTTCCTGAAAGAAAGATAAAAACAAAATGGAAAGCTTTTTTTATTTTAAATACTCTCCCCTACCTTGCTGAGGGCTGCAATCTGAAGGACGGACTAAGACAAGGACAGTTCCTGCTTTACAGACCCCTACTGTATATTCAACAATGGATCTACACTGTAAATGAGATGGAAGGAAGAAATGCTGAAGTCACCTTCTAAAGAAATGCTGAGCAGTGGTGCTTGATATAAAAAGACTCCAATGACAATTTGCACACATTAGCCACTGCCAGGCTATCAAGTCATACAAGAGTGTGGTGCCAAGCACTGGATGAGTATAAAAAGGACATTGGCTTAAAAAGTACTACAGTGAGCAGATTTTTTCCAGATGACATAAGGCCACTGGACACACTCTCACGCCATTAGTAGATTATATCTATTGATCACTCTAACAAAACACAAGCCAAAGTAAAATTCACTTTCCTTGAATGTCAATGAAGTGCTGCTGCAAACATACATTCTGCATCATTTTCTGTCACACACAAACGCAGACCACATTTAAACTGCACCCTTGCTCGAGCGAGTTCTTTTAACAGTTTACTGGTGTCTGTTTACGTGTCACTCTTCACAACAATTGCATGAACGCATGCCGAGGTGGATGTTTACATGACATCAAACGACTAACGCGGTTCTATACACGCATTGGGGTTCGTCAGAGGGAAAGACGAACGTTAGGCCAGAGTGTCAGCCTGAGTTTGACACACGCGTTGACTGCTATGTTGGCTCCCAGTGCGGACGTCAGAATCCGAAGCGTGTTTGTTTCTTTGGCTTAAAAAAACCTTTACTGGGTCAACAGAAACATGAGCGAGCATCTGTCGGTCTACATTTCCAGCGTTCCAGCAGATTCTAAAGCTTTACTAATGTACTTAACCCTACATCTTAAAGTGCAGCGAACATTCCTATGCTAGGAAAACATTGATGTTTACTGAAGACATTCTTCATAGGGAAGTGGCTCAAAGGATAGCAGTAGATGACAATAAAAACAGATTGGGTTCCATAAATATCGCAGAAAAACCCCCCAAAACCTCTGAAGATTTGGTTTACAAACGAAGCCATGAAAAACAGAGCTTTCTAGTCACATCCGACTGGAGTTCGGAGGTTGTTCCACAAGGATTGGATTTGGTCCGACCTTTTTCTCACCAAGTGGAACGAGTCTTTTCACCCAACAGTTGCGGTTATTCTTCGGGGAAAATCCCTGCAGGCCATAATAAGATATATTTTCTGGACCTATTTGAGTGGATACAATCTCCTGCAAGGGGCTGTTACAGGTCACTTGCTGTGGCATGAAGGAGAAAAATATGTGTCAATACATTGTTATTATTGTTGTTCAGTATCCAGAGATGTTGGAAGAACAGGAATTTAAGGCACTTTTTACTGTTTTTTCTTCTTTTTCCACCTCTGTGTGCTTATGGTTATTTTTTTCCCCGTTTGAAATCTGGGTTTAGTCTCACATTCTCTCATACAACATCCACGAGGAGGAAAAAAAAAAACAAACCCCCCCAAAAAAAGAAAGAGGAAAGCCACAAAACATAATCCTTAAAGACAGCAGCGCTTACTTTTCCTAGTAGCCTGAATCCAACCTATTTTCCCACCAGTACGGTTATACAACCTGAAAAGCAGCCACAATGATTAAAGTGCCTTCCACACTAAGGAAAAATGTGACAAAGTAGATAAAAGGGTGTTAGTCAAAAGCACTTTTAAAGTGTACAAGAAAGCAGCTTAAAATGTACTCTTTTAATCAGTTGTCAATTAGGTTGAAATACCATTGAACTGCAACCAAAACATGTAAATCTATGCACACAGTTTAAAAAAAAGAAAACAGAACACATAGAATATTGTGTCTGGAGCGCCATCAGTTGCACGGAGAAACTGTCCACTTGAGCGGTGTCAAATGCGTCCGCGCTTTCATCGCAGGATACTGAAAAAAACCTAAACCTCCACTGCTTTGGCCTCCAACTGTCTCTTAATTTTGGATGAAATGTCTTTAACTCTCCACAGTGTTCCAAGCCAGGCAAACATTAGCAACACATTGGCAAACTCCTACTTCTTATCAGGACAAATGTTCTCCATTATTTTCATGCAGTCTTTAATAAATTCCCTATATAAAGGTAAAAGGTTTGCAGTGCTTTGCGATCAGTGTTGCTACCTCGTAGCTTGCTTTTATGGCGTTTTTATTTCACGGGTTCTTGTGAAAAACGTTACTGTGCCGTAAAACACTTCACAGTTGCTTCTATTTTTCACACTGTTCTGTCCCAGTTAGCTTGCCATAGTTAGCATGTCTCCTCTGGTAATGCCTCTTGATATTTAACTCCGTGGTCTTAAAGCATATTAGGCAGACACAGTTCTTTCCACCTTCAATTAAAAAAAAGCCAATTTCCACTTGTCCTGGCAGCGCTGGCCCTCGTTTTTAGCCAATCACAATAAAGCAATAAATAAACAGAGTTCAGACAGAAAAAATATATTTAGGTATCAGAGCAAGGATGGTTATTTTAACAAAAAGAATGACTGAATAATAGCTGTTCATTTCGCTATAGAAGTCTATGGGATTTTGGCTTCATGGGACCAGCGGGTACTTCCTGTTTGGAGCGCCAGGGGGAAGGGGTCACCCAGTTCCGTTCTTTTACACACTCCGTGGTTCAGCATCACCAGAAGCATTTTTTTCATCTGAGCCACAAACTTGAAAAATGTCTTGGAGTGTTGATTTAACCCGTTTGTGGCATTAGTATTCTTGTTATTTGGCCAGTGTTTTTAGACCACAATATCAAACAATTTTACTCAATAGATGTTTCCTTCATCCCAATTACAATGGTTGCCCTTTATCTTAGACCACACTTTTGAACTAATGTGGCACGTTAGTTGTTTTTTTTTTTTCCAAGATTCACCCCCATCATCTTTTGAACTGTTGTAAAAGTGTTCCCAGTGGTCTTTTAATTATGATCATGCAGTTTTTAGCCAAAATCCCAAAGCCATGTCGTTTTCTAAGATATAGCTTTTGCAGAGTGGCAGTAGTTCATAAGAAATGTTCTTATGAGTTATGAGAGGGATTATTGCTGTTGAGTAAGCCCGCCCCCTTCCCATAATCCAATCTGTTTACATGTTCTCCAGCGAGTTTACAGCCCCTCACACCTCAACTTAACATCAACAAGCCAGATGGCAGCTCGGACAAGTTAAATGTTTTCTAGTCATCCACAAGTGGATGCATCGTAATGGAGTTGAGCAGGGAGCTTGTGGTTTATTGTGCTAATGTTTACGTCACAGCCACAAGCTTTTCAAATGGCATTGTTTGCATCTGCTTCCAATTTACAATGTTTGAAAAAAGAAATACTCAGAAACAATTTCAAATATGCCACAAGAACATTTTAAAAACATCAACATTTTAATTTGTGTTCTTCACAGAAAATAAGCTAAAGCCAATGAATTGCAGATTGAAAAAATAATTTTTTTCCTTTTTCTTTTGATTAAAACTGAACAGGTTCCACAAACCATCGCACTATACAAGCACAATAACACTAACTCGTTGTCCGTTAGAAGTTGTTTACTTTTTTTTTCTCTGTTTAGAAAAACCTTTTTGAAGAAGACATCCTCTACAATGGAAAGTTCTGCTCATCTTCTTTTCCACTGACATATTCAGTTTTTTTCCCCCTTTGGCACAAGAGAGAGAACTGTTAATTATGCTTTTGTTTTCACACAAACAAAATTACTCAACCAAATGTAAGAGCTCTTAATTACCAAAGCAAGGCACCAACTTTGCTTTTTGCCAATTCAATGACGGCATCTGTTCTATTTTCCTCTCTGTCTTTCTCTAATGTTTCACCCCTTTTGCCAGTATTAGTAATGACTTCCTTTCTCCGTTTATGAGGTCTACTTTATGCTGGCGCTGGAAAGGGGGGTACTTACCCTCACAGTTCAGCATGCAATGGCAGACGAATCTTTGCCCGCTAAAGAAAGCGGCTTCGAAGTGATTCTACACACATTAATGCTCAATAAACTAAAAGGTACCTGATTCGTAAGTAGATATTTTAGGAACTGTCGGTTTACATGGACACTTCTGATTTCTTGAATCGTCAGATTTTTCAAGAATAATCTGATGTTATTTCTCTGATAATGGCAGTTATCTGATAATGCACATGTAGATTTATCTCAGTATAGATGATACTTGCAGGCATGAGTTCACCTGTATCCGGTATTTTTAACAATATTACATCGGCACATCTGGAAGAAAATGCTGAATATGGAAGCCCCTTGACACTGCAGCGTAGCATTGTGTATCCAAGGCAATCGTTCCTCTGTGTTTCTTGCACACAGAGAAAAAAATGAAAAAAATAGTGGCAAGGTGTTCTTTCTTTTGCAGACATGTTGGTTCCTTAGTTAGCCAAGTTTACTTGGCTTACTGTTAAGCAAACTTTGAACATTGGACGTAGGGTTAGTAGTAACAACATACTGTACATTAATTGAGGTATTTGATTGGCCAGTTCATAACTTTAATAACTTGCATTACAGAAACTATACCACAACAAAAAATAGGATTAGCAAGAACATGTTAAATAAAATGTAGCAGAGCGAGAATGGTTATTCTGACAGATAGAACGACTGAGTTATAGCTGTTATTTCTCTATAGAAGTCTATGGGATTTCAGGTTCTAGGAGCAAAGAGGTGCTTCCTATTCGGAATGTGAGGGGGCGGGGTCACTCAGTCCAGTTTCTCAAATTCAGTTAATAGTCATAACAAATGTGCATAATTCTCTAGAATAAATAAGGTAATGGACCACTATATACCATAGTCTATTTAAAAGTATCACCTTAAACCAGCTCACTGTTATCTGAAACCTTGAAAAGACTATATTTTGGAGATGAGAACCTAATATGAATATTTTTTGGTAGTTGGTTACTGTTAGATCATTTGTGTGCAGCTTCCATTCAAAAACGTGATCCATCTTAAAACACCTTTCTCCAGGCTTTTTCTTTCAAAGCTCTAGTCTAATATATGAAAGCCTTGGTGTTATAGAAGTCTGACTGGGCACAAATTGCAGTTATTAATTTATTGTCCATGATTGACTTCTTAACCAGTTGGTTATACTAACTTTACATCAACTGGTTAACCTTTTGCGCTCAATTGCCACGGGTTTCGTACGTAGAGCCTGAAAACTGACTTACAAACTCGTGTAGCTACAAGTAAATGCAAAAGTTTTAAACGCAGAAGCCAGAAGCACACATATATGTGGGTTTACATAGACTTTTCATCAAAAGCAGTTGTTCAAATGCACATTCCTGAGTCTCGTGTGATCGTAGCATGAGATTGTAACGTGCTAATTTAACATTCAAAACCAACCATATATATGTCATACATTCACATTGAAACATTGCCAGCTTTTTCTTTAAACAGCAATACCCAACAGACGCTACTGGTAATAGAATGTTTCAAACTATCTTGCTACTTTAAGCTTGTTTCTTTGAAATGACAGGCAAATCCATGCTTGCTTTTCTTTGCTAGATAATCAAACTAAAGAACTGACCTGCTTGAGTTTATTTAGTGACCCGTTAACTAACAATTTTTTAGATGGATTATCAAATTCAAGCTGGATGTGTTTAGCTACTTTGTAATAAAGTACAATATTGGACAAATACTTTTGCAAACATGCCTGGACATTCATCCACTAACTCATAGCTCAGCACTTGCCTTGGGTGGAATACCTAGAACACTTGAGATGACCCCTGACATTAAAGGCATTAAGTAGAATTCACAAGTGGCAGCTACAGCTCGCAGAACGTAAACACACATGCTGAGGAAAATTAAGAGCTCGGGAACCGAGGTGTTTCAATTTCTTTCTTCATGCCCTCAGAGAGCCCAAAGCCAGCATTTATCTCATCGATACATCCCAGTGCTGTCTGGCACATATTTTGTCCAGCCTAAATGAGATTAGGTTTTACCCTACAGGTTCCTCTGAGCTAGATTTTCCCAAAAAGCCTCCTGGCACCTGCACTGGATAGATATTGCTTAAGCAATCCAATAATGGAGAACAAAATGCCCAGCACTTCCGTCTCCTGGTGTTCAGACAGGGATTGAGTAGAATTTAGCTTTTTTTTTCATTGTTTTTACAAAATCAAGGCTACTGAACTCTGAGTCAACCTTCAAATTGTTTTAGAACATGCTGTGTGTTGGGCCTGTTGTGGCTAAAGCTGAAAAGAAAGACAAACACGAAACACATACTAATACTAACCATGTGTCTGATTAAACATATACATGTATATATAAGAAGCAAAACATTTTAATGCACAAGAATGGATTTACAAATGTCTGTGCATACTATAACTAATCCTTTTCTGCGAGACGCCAGGAGAGTCAGGGATGGCAGTGGAAGCACAAATAATGATAAATGTGTGTTTTGTAACCACACTGGTTCATTTTATTGTGTGTTTAACTCATTCTGTGTGAGGATTTCTTTGTCAAGACAAGATTCTACTGGAAAAACAATAACCACCACAACCTTTTCAGAGATTGTAAATAAAGTTTGGAGAAAGAGCTGCTGCTTATTGCATTTTGTCAAAACATTAAACGCTTAGCTGTACATGAGGTGTGTAAGCAAAGTAATACATATTATTGGGAGCCACACTTTTCTTAAAGTTTGCCCATTTCAGTTTCTGTAAAACATGCTGGAGTGGAAAGAATCCTAATCCTACGGCGTCCCTGAAGTGCAAATGACAGCAACAATTCATCTGTTTTGATTTTTTATTTTATTAATATTTTTTTCCATTGAAATGATCTGGACTTGAGGGCTACCATATGTGAAGTACCATTAAAACGCCCTGATTTAAACAACCAAAAGGTTTTTGATAAATGTTTTCTTGATTTGTTGGTAAGAAGAATCTAGTTTTAGAAAGTACTGGAGTCTAGAATTTTTTTTACAAAAATACTAAAGCTACAGTAAAAAAAAAAAAAAAAAAAAAAGAAAAAAAAAAAAAAAACTAAGCCTATTCACACACATGTATTTGATCATCTTTTGATCTATTTTAAAAGCATTCCCAGTGGTTTTTTAATTACAATTATGCCATTTTTATCCAAAACTTTAAAAAAAAAAAGTTATTTTTTAGGACAGTTTCTGAATTGTGGGCGGGGCTGTATGGACAAAGTAAACCTGCTCATACTTGCTGACACTGGCCTGTTTACACACTTTCTCGCTATCTTCCAATCCCTCGAAACCCCAACCTAACATTAGCGGTGCAACAAAAATGGGGAGCAATATCGGAGCTGTCCAGCCGTACAGTTTGGAGCCAGATGCCAGCTCAGGCGGGGAAAACAAAGACGTATATGGATGTATTTGTCTACAAGTGGATTCATCAGAATGGAGCAGAGCAGAGAGCTTATGGCTTGCCGCAGTAGCCTTTACGTCACACCTACAAGCTTTTTACAAGTCAGTTTATTCATCTGCTCCTGATTCCCAATGATCTGAATAAATAAATACTCAGAAATTACATTTTAATTTTCTTACTATATGTCCCCCATCATCAGAAAAATGAAATGGGAACATGTTCAAAACACAAAAACACAATTTTTATTACTTAAACTATAAGGAAATAAGCCTTGGAATTCTGTCCAGCCTGTCTGTTAAAATCTCTGTAATGATGAATGATGGAATGAAATATAGGAGGAAGAAGGTGAAGGGACAGAAGAAACTCTGAACCGAAGGTCCGTAGCAGTCTGTCTGAGTGAAAAATAGCATCCTCTCCCCCCTTTGCCCTGCACTGATTGTTTCTTCCATAAATCCCCTTTGAGATTGTGTAATTAATTGAATGCTGCTTATTTGTCATTAAAAAATCCCTCAACTAATGCCTAATGTTATGAGGAAACCACTGCAGAATCAATCCTATTAATCACAGGGCCCTTTTCCCCCCGAAAAACCTTCACAGATGAACAACCTGAGCTTTGCTCATTTTGAATAACAGGAGAATCTGTGGTTAAAAGTTTTACTTCAGAACTAGTGGAGAAAATGAAATTATTTTATTATTTGTGAACATTTGTGACTTTAGTTCTGTTTTCTTGGGCTTGTTTGGATTCTTTTGTTGAAGTTTGGTTCTGGTTGTTTACATGTTCCTGCTTTGTTGCTCATCTTTTCTAGTTTACTCCTGGTTACAGTTTCCAGTCACCACTTCATCAATTATTTACTTATCAATAATTATTAGTTAACTGTCATTTTGCAGTTTTTCTTTCGTGGTTTCTGTGGTTTTCAAAATTGTCAACTCAATTTTGCATGCAAATTTTTTACAGTGCATTGTGTTCTGTGCCCTGATTGGCTGTAGACCACTGTCACTCAAATAATCAATGAACAATACAAAGACAAGTGTAAAAATGTTAATGTTTGTCTAAGTATACAGGTCAACAGTGTTAAGTTTTCTCTCAGTCATCCGTTAGTTCTAAATTGTGTCCATTCTAGGTTTTAATTGATACTTTATTTAGGGGTGTCAAACCATCATGTTGATTGCGATTAATCAATTACAGATAAGTTAGCGTGTTTTTTTAAAAATTGCGTTAATCTCATCTTTAATCTATAACTTTTGTCATGTTCTTAAATATAAAGCAAAAGTACTACCGTTTACTTACATGAACGTTTTATTTGAAGTCAGCCGAAAACGTGTCTTAAAATCGCTCTCGGAGTCCCTGTGCTCGGAGTTACCTCTTCGCTGCTATGATGTTGTCAGTGTGCGACACAACTATTTTCTATTATGTAAGTGATAAAGCCCGTTGAGGTGTTCGTTATCATAAATAATGGGGAATATGGAGGGCTGATCGCATCGAACAATAAATTGTAGAGTAAGGAATGTCAACATATACATTAAAGCTTTCATAAGAAACTGGTTGTAAATATTTTTTGGATTGCTCAGCAGTGATCCTACTGTTTTTTGATGTGTGAAATTAGATCATTCTGGACCTAAAGGTTTTGTTTTTTTTCCCCCATTGTAATTGTTCCGAGATTTAAAATAATCCCTCTTGGTGGTGTAAAAGTAAAGGTTGGAAGTCTGTTATAATAGCAAAACTTTACAAAACACTTTAAAATGTATTCTGATCTTTTACTGCACCTCAATGTCACACATTTAAATGAAAATACCTCAAAATGAGGCTTAATGCAGCAATTATTTGGTTAGATTAAAAATAGATTAGTTAGATTACAGGTCATGATTAATTAATTGCACACAATATTAATCACAAGAGAGTGCTATTTTTAACTATTAAAACAAAATCATCATATTGTTCAGATGGGTAGTTTTGGGTCACAGTTTGAGGCTGTTGCTGATTATTTTGGGGATATTTTTATTGTCACCCATCCAAGTATTTCTCTGCACAACATTGAACTAAACTATTATTGAAAAGTACTCATCTTAAGATGTTTGTTTTTTTTAAGGAGCCTAAAAGTGACTTAGGTCAGTGCTCCTGAAGCTTGGCCTTCCTCTAGACCTTTTTTATTGCCCTCGTCACCGGGGCAGATTGGATCAGCTGAGCGCAGGGCAAACAACAAAGATGTATGCCACTCCTGGCAAGGCGCCCCCAACTCTCTGTAGGCTGCACGTCATTCATAAACATGACGGATTAGCTGTAATATTCCTCCATTTACAACCTAAGTGAAGACAGTGGGAGGAAGAGGAGGAAAGCAGGGCGGGAGTGTTAGTGTCAGATGCCCCTCAGGGGTGGTGCTAAAATGGATGGGTAAAGAGGGAGATGAAAAGGAGAGATGAAGCAGGAAGGGTGGAGAAGAGGCCTTTCTCTACAGGCCTGGCTGGGCATACACCAAGGCAGGCAGGAAGCCAAGCACAAAGCACCATTTACGCTTAGATGCTCCCCCCTTCCTTTGCTTTTTCAGACTAGCTTAGCTGGACTTACATGTACCGTTATGAATAAACATCACCTTGGGCAAAAGTTAAAAAAGGAGAGATTTCCGGACCTCTATGAAAAATCCACAGGGATTTCACCTTATTATGTTGCTCTGCTGTATTTTATGCCATTCAGTTCATTGCAGACTTTACATAAAATTTAATTTTACAATACCACTTCAATCCCCTTTTTTTTAAAAGCGGTCCCAGTAGTCTTTTAGTTGTAATTATGCAGTTTTTAGGTCTTTTTTTTTTTTCAAAAAATTGGCGTTTTCTATGACATTGTTTCTAAGAAATTTGCTTCTGAGCCTTTGGTTTAGAGCAACCCTGCCCATCTTCCCCTTCTCATTGCTGAGAGCTCTCCCAGTGTATGTGTAAATCTCTTTTTAAAATGAAATTTTTTAGTCTGCTCTTGATTCACAACAATTTGGGCGTCATTCCAGAATTGGAGGGCATTTGGGCTTCAAGATTCATGAAAAGTAAGAAAAGGAATTTAATGTCAACTGTTTTATTTAAGAATTAATGTCAATATATGGAGGGGGACAAGGGAAAAAAAATGGCAATTCATGGGCTAATCCAGACCTATTTGTTTTTTTTTAAATGACTTAAGTCATTCTTTTCTCTTAGTTTTTGTAGATATGGTCTCAGGACGAGTCCATTTACTCAGAAACTACACAATTTATTTTTTGTGTGAATTATTTGAAATATGATGGGTGGAACATTACATGTTCTTCCATTCTGTAATGACCCGTGAATAAAAAAAATACATAAAAATGCAATCTTTAACTACATTTTCTTTATATATGTCCACCATCATTAGAAAAATGCTACAACATTTTAAAAACACAATTTTCATTGAGATGGATCTTTAAAAATGTCCTTGATCTGTCTTTTCTTGTCTTCCTTTGTCTTTTCCTTCTGCCTTTTATAGTACCTCGTCTTGCATTTTTTATTTCTGCTTTCTACCTTGAGCGATGATGCTATTTACCTCCAATACAGAGCCCAATTTATTAAGAGTATGACAAAAAGAAAAAAAAGTATCTCATCATCTTTTCTTTTCACCATCAGCAATTTTATTATAAAGTAATCCTCAACAGAGTGGGTGAGCATTATCTGACAACGCTCTCAGCTATTTGTTGAAGGCAGCGCTAAAATGAATGTCACTTTTAACTCCAGCAGAAACACCTTTACAACTCTTATTTTGCTTTTACTTTTTTACCCTTTTCCAAAACAGTCTATCAGATGTTATTTGATGCTCTTTAGTGCATTAAACATGCACACATAAAGAGCATTTGGAAGGGAGCATGTAAGCACAAGCCACACTCTACCACCCTCACTTGAGACGCCTCCATTCTCTCCAACTTTCCTGTCATATTAATGCATAAAGTGCCAGATGCCTTTTCTCTTTTCATGTTTAAAGCATGCTCATTGTATTTTTATCCTCTCATTTCTTTTTAAGTGTCATTTTAAAGGCAGCCCTAAAAAAATATTTCATAAAAATTCAGTTGTCAGCGCCTATGTTTTTGTTTGTGCCGCAAGAGGGACATGTTTCAAAAGAGCGAAAGCAGAAGTCGATAGGGGCTCACGGGAGCATCAGCATTGAGGTGAGCCCTCCAACTGGTCAGGGGAAAAAAAAGGCAGAAGGGAAAACTGTGAGAGACTGAGCTGGTTCATTAACCTTCATGTGCTATACATTCACAAGCAGGTGGTTTGGTTTGGTCCAACAGGGTGTCTGGTATCAACGGTTTGGAGGAAATGATTTCAGAAGAAGAGTTTGTGTCTTTATTGAGATGTGTGTTGGTTTAATGCAAAATCTCCTTAACTGGCAGAGCACATCCAAAAAGTGCTCTGATCAGTCACTGTTGGAACTTTGAGCTTAACACCGTCAGATATGCTTCCATCCACTGGAGCTCTTCTATTTAACCATCGTTTCATCAGATTTGGATATGTGAGATGCGTGGTGTAAAAGTCTGAGGACACTGACTTCATACAAGTTGACTTCTTTCTGAGAAATAGAAAGCATAACACAAGCCCTTTCAATTATTTATATAGCTAAAAGCCTTATATAGTAGAAAGGAACATAGGGATTATTCATGCCTTGCTAACATCCGTCAAATGGGACCGTTTGACTTCCAAAGAGTCCTTATGGAAAATGGGAGTTATGCAAGAGAATTCGGCTAAGGTAAGCAGACATTCTCTGCCAAAAAGTGACCGCGTGAGATTATCAGTGTCATTATTCCTGTTTTAAACTGTAAAAAAAATTACCCTCTGACCGTTTACGCAGTCAACATAAATCAACTGATTCTGTCGTGAAGAAATGCAGCTTTTCGCCGCTTCAAAATCCGCTGAAATTACGTTGATTGGGTAATTAGTTGACAAGTTCCGACAGTCGAGAGAATGTCGACACTGGAGCTAAAGCTCCGATGTTAAAGGGTTAAAAAGCTGTACTGGTAAAACGAAGCTACTCATCAAACCAGTTACAGTCGTCATTTCCACATCACTTTCCTCCAAAGTTGTTTGAACCTTATTAGCAAGAACCATTACATGGCTTGGGAAGCTTCTCAAGATCATTACATGCATTAATGATGACCCTGTAATATCTAGTTAATCTAGTAGAAAATTAATTTTGAGCACAGCTTTGATCAAAGCTGCTAATATTGTCAGCACTCAACCACCTTGTTGAGACGTAAGTCTCTGTTTCTGTATAGATGACAGAAAATGTCCTAAATGTTGAAAAAGTGTTGAAAAAAGACACCAACTGAGCCGACCATGGTCACTGGACCTTTTATTTTAAAGCTGACGATTTAGACACTATTATTTTCCTCCTGTTTTTGATCAGCCACTAATTCCACAGTGATTGTGAGCTATTGATCCTCTGATCCGGCTTGGATTTATGAGCTTTTCCACACAAAAACAGCATAACGTTTGCCTATAAAGTTCCAATGATGCAATGTGTGACTTTCTGGGAATCAAAAACTGCATTTTACAAGAAGAGATATATAATCAATTTCTCTTCCCTTCCCTGTTGCTGATAGCTTAAAAAAGGAGAGCTTGTGGCCCGGACATGTCATAAATGCAATATTTTTTCAATGGCATGTTCAATGGCATTTTTTTATCTGCTTCTGATTCACAAAAAATTGAATAAAATTCTTTTTAGAAATGCAATTTAGAGTAACATTTTTCTTTCTTTCTATTCTATGTATATTTATATGTCCTCCATCATCAGAAAAATGCCAATAGAACATGATAAAAATGCAATTTTCATTGAAATTGATCTTTAAAAATTGATAATCAGCCTTTAGGAACATAAAAAATTTAATGAAATTCTAATGAATATAGCTCCAATACAAAACTAAAATATTGGCTGTTTCCAACATAAAACTGCAGCAGCACATTGAAAAAACCCCAATATTTTCAGTCTTATTGTTTCACAAAGATGGATTAAATGTGTAAAATCTGGAAAGCCAGTCAGTTTATTTCATCAGTGATGTTCCTTTAGGAAGGAAATGTATTCTTCTGACAAAATTGAGTGTTCCAAACAGCAGCTCGGGTCTTGCCATATACAGAGCTCCTGCCAGTAAACCAAAGAATTGTGTGGTACCTCCTTCCCTTTTTGCAAACCACTGATCAGGAACACAGTAATTTAACAATGGTCACTTGCTCCTTTCCCCGTGCTACACTTTCCCTCCAACAGTTCAAGAAGGCTGACAAAGCATTTATCTTCATAAGCAATTCCAGCATGCAGGCCATTGCTTTTTTTTTTCTTTTTTACATCTTGAACTCTGCTTTTGTCAGACAGGGCAAACATTCACAGAAATAGACAAAAAAAAGTTGCTTAAAATATTAATTTTTTTGTCCTTCATTAAGAATGAGAGCGGTTCTTCTTCCACAATAGTGACAAATAAGGGAGTGCATGCATTGTTTCTAAATAAATACTGATCGTGCTGCAGCCTCTTCGCTGAAAGGGGAAGGATTCGTTTAAGCCGTGCAGCTCTGACCGTGCTGCTGTGCCATTCCATACAAATGGAAATGATGCATTCTGTTTTTCCGTCACAGGACAGCGGATTCCCATTTTCTGCTCCCACTGTCAAGTTGAGCACACCTGCATAAGTTTACCGGCTTGTGTGCGGCGCACAGGAAATGGCTGTTGACAGAATAATGGGAGTATGAAGATGCAATATAAATCCTTAATCATGCCTGAATCATGAACTGCAGCACACAAATACAACCATCATTCTGCCGGGGCTACTTTTAGCAGGGAGTCGAGACCCCACCAGTTCTCTCGGCTTCATTTTCATGTTCCTTTGCTCAGTTAATAGATTACCAGCTGTGCTAACATTGCAGACGCAGCAGGAGTCCAAGTTCATGCAAACGCAGTATTTTTTAAGAGTTGCATCAATAGAAAATGGCAAGAACTAGTCAAATGATTCCCTATTCCAGTGGCCCCCAAGGCCACGGCCCGGTCCGTGGCCAAGTTGGTAGAGGGGAAAAAAAAAACGGCCTAAATTTTTTCAGTTTCATTTATTTTCTGATTTTGAAGGAAGTTTTATTCATAAAAACGACTAGATTCCCCTCACCATATCAGAGCCATTCTTGACACATGTCAAGTTGCTCAATCACATGTCCACCTGCTACTTTCTTAAAGTGGCCGTTCCAACCGCTAAATTGAAACCCCGAAGCTAGCAAAACTAACCCAAAAAAAAGGTATTCGGAACAAGGCGTTAGACTTCAAAATAAAAGGAGATCAGAGACTTTACTCGAAATATGAATTTATTGTGACCCCATAACAATAATGCAGTATACTCAAGTTGTCTATTGTTACAAAGATGCTGCTAATAAAGTTGTTCAAGCAGTGGATTCACACACACACACACACACACACACACACACACACACACACACACA
>BSAI01000212.1:5976620-6030408 GCA_036245035.1 Adrianichthys oophorus | reverse complement strand
ACACACACACACACACACACACACACACACACACACACACATATATCAGTTTTAGTGACCGTTCTCTTGATATTTATCTGTTGAACCTTAAAAGTCAGATGAGGCTAAAGTTGGCGTATGATTTTTCAGCTTCCACTTTGACCATTATGGGTTCTAAGGGAAAATCTATATCACATTTAATTGGTTTCTACTCAAAATCTAGTGTTCAAATAAAGTTTAAGCTGCAGACAAAAAAAAAAAAAAAACTTTAACCATAAAGGGTAAAGGAAACTAGAAGCTAAAGAGAAAAATTGGACGTTAACACCAGCCTCATACAGGCCGGTCAATGGCCGGAAGATTTTTTGGGACCACTTCCCTCTTCCGTTCTCACCTCCAGGAATATGCTTTCTATTCTTTACACAATCTTTCCTAGTCAGTCTGAATTTCTGAACGACTCCACAATGGCACAAATCCTACAACTTCATTCATCTCATAGTTGCAGAATGCCAAAAAAAAACCCCACAAAAAGTCAAATAAGACGATCCATACGTCACATCAGAGCCTGGCAGATTTGACTGGGAACATCATTACCTTTCAAGGTTCATCTTTCATGCAAATTGCTTCTGTGAGCCTGGAAGTTCATTACTAATGGCAGTTCCCATCAAGTTGTAGGCCGATCCGAATACTAATATCCCCTGGTACTCCACATTTGTCACCTCAAGTCCTCTCTTTTCATAACACGGCAATTACAACAATGTGCTTTTCCTTCATGAAATTAGGCTTCGCCCCCCATGGCGAGCTTCCCACAACAGATGCTTTGCCGTCGTTTGCACAGACCATTGGAGCCTAAATGAACTAAATGAACAGTCACTTAATATGTATTGAGGCCTGGTGTGATAGCACTCTTCTTTATTTGTTTACTTAACTATTTATTGAATGTTGCATCACACTTTTACAGAAGTTTAATAAATGTCTTTTCAGGGAAAAGTAAAAGTTGAATAGAAGTAGTTTCCGTGAACCAGAGTTGTAGAACACACTCAAAAAAAGTAAATTATTCAATTAAACTGTGCTGCATAAAATGTGTATAGATTGTACTGTTGCTTGCTTTTAAAAAATAAGAGCATTTTGATCTTTAGACAAAAACCTCGTGATAAATTTGGATTCAAATTACGGCGCTAGTTTGAGCAGGAGGCTCACAAAAACATCTCGGTAAACTTAGCAAGATCTTCACGGATTTGGACTTCTTTAATAAACAAAGTACAAAAGAACGGAAGATTTTTAATAAACGTCCAAAACTGATAGCAAGTATGTATTATTTTGTCTTTGTGAAAACTTACAGAGGCATTTCAAAAGAAAAAAAAAATCTGGTTTTTGTTTCGTTTTAATAGGAACAACGCTCACCGTCTACAACGTGCAAGCTCTGGAAAAAAGCATTTCAGAAGAATCCATAATCTCTCAAAAGCTAATAAATGTTTACATGGATATGAGCTCGTCATGAATCCCCAACATCATATTTATGCTACAACGATTTTGGAAGAAAGTAATTATTTTTCATTTGTATAATTTTTTAATGAAGATATGAATCACAATCGATCAAAATGTCCAATAATCCTAAAACTACTGTGACCAAACTCTCTCACATGACTAATCACCTATTTTGTTTGGTTAATAGTTAATTATTGTTTTTCTAGTTAATAGTTTTATTATTTTTACTTCATTGTTTTTTAAGCTACTTCACAGAAGTGCTCAATTTAAGGGGAACATGATAAAGTAGGGAAAAAAAACTAGATCTGTTTATTACATTTATTGTTTCTTTTGAATGTGTTACAAAAGTACTGGATCGAGATTTGGCAGATTCTCAAAATCAAATGACTCTGAATCAGATCTGGGCCATAAACACCTGATTGCGACATCCCTACTTATGACTCCAACAAAATCTGTGGGATTGGTGCGTCAATTTTTTTTTTTTGAAAAAGTAACCGAACAATTTTAAAATACATTTGAGTATTTTGAACGTCGTTCAAAACATGGTAATGGATGCAAAAAGAATTTGCAGGATTACAATAAACCTGCAGCTATTTTTAACTGGGTATTTCAAGAACTTTTTGCTTGTCCATCGTTTTGTGAGACAGTGGGATGGAAATCCTTTTGCACCAAAGCAGAGGAAACCCAAACAGTGAGGCATCTCCTGTTTTCCTCCTTTTTATTTGGGGTGGGGGTAACTCATCGGCTCTTGCTCATTCTCTGCACAATGATGGTAGAATAGGCAGGGACGAAGAGCAAAACAGAAACAGTAATAAACATGCTAATGCCAGTCGGCGGAGATGGGAAAAGCAGCTTCTATCTGTCCCTCAGCTATCTACTGGTGTGAGTGGAGGGGAAAGATAGAGACGGCGAAAGGGAAGAAGAATTGTGCACTGTATTTAATGTGAGTAAGAGGACACACACACATGGTTACACACACTCAGTGTGTACACCCCAGTAAACAGAAGAGAGCTGCATGTGAAGGTGCCACCCTTCTCTTTCAATCGGGCTCTGGAGACAGTGCAAAGGGCCTTTTGTTGGCTCACTGGTGAGATAAGAAGCGAGGCAGGTGGGGAGGTTCGAGGTGGGGTGGGAAGGGGGCTTCAGAGACTCACACATCTCGCTTTTTTTTCTATAGGAAGGAAGCACCTCTCTCAATAGGAACTCATTTGCCATATTTTGTAATTGTGGAACATAATGGAGCACACCTCATTCAAGCAGCCCAAAGCCTTTTTTTTTTTTATTCTGAAGCTTTTTTTCTTGATTTGCAGCCAAACATTTAGGGAGATATTACAGAATCTTTTGTGCTCAAAGGCACCACAAATTTCCCATTGAAAGGAATGTTTTGTGTAATCAAGATCCCAATTTGGTTAGTGCTTATTATTAGACACGCAGACATCAGACTTGCCATCTGACCTGTGTTGGAGCTGCTACCTGGATTTTTTTTTAATCATATATGTTTAAAAAGATGCATTTATGCAGCAATAATTACAGGAAGATACCGACAGAATCAACCTGCCAGTGGAGCACTGCTGAAACAGTATGCTTGTTAATCACACGAGGATAGCACTGCTTTATTTTCTACATGGTCGAATATCAAAGCTGAAGTGCAGAGATGAAAAATGACTGATTTGAAAATTATTGCTGAGCTTTTTCATTAAAACCCCCGAGCTAGAAGAGGATGGTTATTTGCATAATTTAACTGGCATCTTAATTATTGTGTCAAAAATCTGTATGCAAATGACTTAAGTCACTTAGAAAAGGAAACTTACTTGGCTAAATGGGAAATGGATTAAATTTCATCAAGCAGGAATATAGTGTGTGGAATTTAAGATTAAATTAGGTAAGATTGTGTGGGAAAAAAAAGGCATATGCAACCTTACCTGAGTTTGCTGGAGCAGAACAGCATGTTTAGGACGTGTGACCAACTATTTTTCTGAGTGGGGGCTGTTGAGTTGAAAAGGACCTACCACGTAAAACTGTGAGTCTGGTGGTAGCACTTGTCTCTCCAACACTGTTGGAGGCGATGCATTCATATATGGCTTCGTCTCGAGGCGTGCGCAATGGTTGAATTCTTAACACCGAACCAGAGCCGTCGTCAAACTCTATCACCTGCAGGTGCGAGAAACAGGATATGTTAAAGGAGATTTTTTTTGTTCAACACGGAGGGACCCTCTGCAGAGACAAACAAAACAAAGTATACAAAGCAAAACGACTGTTTAGACAAGACTGATGATGACTGACACGTGACACATAATCTATTTCCTACCTTACAGTTGTTTTTTTTTGGTGGATTTTTACTGTACATGTAAGCAACTTTAATACTCTATTAGGTAGTGTGGAAAATTTGTGCAGAGATGATGCCTTAGTCACATGCACCCATACCAGTGCTGCCTTTTTTTTGGATTGTCCGGGCCCGTAGAGGGTTGTAGCAAGGTGTGGCCAAATCATAAAGGGATCAAAGGTGTGTCTTGCAGTTTCCTTGAGATTCACGTGGCCACCTTATGTGACATAAAAAAATGGAACGAACTATTGTGTGTATTTGTGAGACGCTCAAGATACTGCCTTCAAAAGTCTATGCAAACACGCGTATTCAGATGTCTCGGGCTTCCACGTTCAAAACATTTGTATTCACGTGTTGCTATGCAAAGACCATTCTCGGGCTCTACAAACAAAATATGGGGCCATTTAATGCCCGTTGAAAGTTAAACCAGTCAAACTTTGACCAATCAGGGATCTGGACTTGATAGTGACGTTTGGATAGCGTCCCTTTTGCTTCATCAAAGTGCCAACCGTTGGAAAAATGATCACGAAGGAAAAGTTATTCATTGCGGTTTATCCCCGGCCAGACTTATATGGCACAGAGTCTTTCGTATGTCGGAATAGAGCTGTGAAAGAAAAAACCTGGAGCATGATTCACCAGATTTGCACCACTACTGGGGTACGTGCGCCATTATATGGTGGCAACAATCTAATGTGAACACCATTTTAGAATGTGCATCTCATGTCTGTTGTGATCATAGTGTTAGGCCGTTCTCTAGTCATTAGGTGTCATAAGGTGCAAATGTGGCACGCAGGGGATGAGCGGGTGATCCGTAAGTGCCCATAGGATGTCTACATAAACTATGGCCTAATTGTCTAATTTCCTGTTTTGTAGGATGTTTGGAGTGTGCAATGGGAGCACACCTGCCAGGTGAAAAAAAAGAAAAATCCGTACAACGTGCCTATGTCTCACCTACTTCACCCTTACTTACCCTTACTTGTTGTTTAAGTGTTGGCTACGACCTGTCGCCGCAGCATAGCCGTGGAAAAATTTGTAAATGAGCATTTTCTCTTGATGGGCTCACCGAGTGGTCTACGACTTTGGTATTATGTGTGGGCCATCTGTCCATACATTTGCCAATTTATGCCCACTGACACACCGTATCCACCATTAAGGGCTGTTGTGACTAAGGCATAAAGTACATTTGATTGGTATAAGCTGAAAATAACATCATTAGGCATTAATTTGCACATATTTTAACAAATTATGATTTAAGCTGATAATTACTCTGTGAATTGAATAAAAAAAAACTAATGTGACTGTCAAACTTTAAGAATGGGGAAGGGGATTTGCTTTGTTTTTCTTTTTACTCAAATATCAGATTTCAAGGTAAAATTTAGCGAATTCCAATTCTGTCCCACTCTTAAAGCTAACGTTTGATTCTGTAGCGAGAAATGTATCAATAGGATTGTGTCAATGGGACAGAAACAAGCACGGACAGTTAAAGGTGGCTCAATTGTCGTTTAAAGACACTTGTACCATGAGGTGAAGTAGTGGCAAAGGAGACAAAACTGATTGTTTTTTTGGACGGACGACATTTAAAATGCTGCACAAACAGGTGTTTGGTTGTAGCTTATTCAGCTATTGTTGCATGCTACGTGTCGTATACTCACTGACGTTAGAAAGATCTGTGTCATAACTCAATCTCTTTTAAGCATAGAGGTACATTTCAATAAAAACAATGGCCTGAGGACTCTTTCTTTCTCTCTGTCTCTCTCTCTCACTCACACACACACACACACAACCTCAGAGGCCAACAAACATTTAAAAAAATCACAGTATATCCAAACATTTGTCAACAATACACTTTAACATTTCGTTGACCAAGCCAAGTCAGCACTGCCATTCAAGGTGACAGCGAGTGATGGTGAATACAGCCTTAGTTAAAGCCGAAAAAGGACAAAGTATAGAGGAAGTTTAAGGCTCCTGAAGGAAAATTGGGTTTTTGTTAGAAGATGAGGCACCGGCGCGTGATTGAATGGCAATGGAATTGTGGCAGCCAGCAAGCCTTGTGAAGGAATGGATGAATGGGAGCCAATGTTTTAGCATTCAACTCTACATGCAATGCCAGCGCGATGAACTCTGATAAGATTCGATTTCTGTGGGCACGAGAAGCAAACAAGAGGTGGAATAAGGGTTTTGAGTACTGTTAGGCAAAGCCGCTTTGCAAAAGTTAGCAACTATGGCAGCTACAGCAAAGTGACACCATGATAGTACTGAGGACTGGCACAGAAATTAATAGAAATCTTATCAGTGCCCTGCTATGATGGGTTATTACTCATGGGTTTTGAGCCCCAGTAGAGATTAAAGCTGAACAGAAATCAAAGCTTCAGCCAAAATAAGGAGGCAAGGGCATGCATTTAGATAAAGTTGCCACAAAGCAAAAGGATACTTGGAAGTGAAAGCACTGCTTGCCCCTTCACTTTGCATGAAACTGGAAAACGTGGTGTGATGCTAATGTAGGTATCTGGGTCACACCACAAACTTGTTTTTTTTTTTTTTTAATTCTGTCCAAGTGCTTTCTTCATGCCATTTATTTAATTAGAATTTGTCCCAGCATCTTTTGTGTACTTGCTCATTAAAATTTGTGCATGCTTTATAAGCCTGGCCGGCATGATTATTAGAGCCTGCTAATGCGTGGTGGCAAGTCAGGGCACAAAAGCAAGCAAGCGGGTCTTGAAGCAATGGATTATCTGTGAATGGAGCCCAAAGCAGTGCTGAAGCATTTTCATTTTGTCGAGCATTTTACATCAGAACAATAGACCTAATACCTCAAATCTCTGGTTGCTGACTTTCTTCCCCTTCTTGTTCCACACAATCTTCGGCCGAGGGTCTCCCGTGGCTTGGCAGATGAAGGATGCCACACCTCCCTGCACGCCTGTTTGGTCATTGGGGGTTCTTAAAAACTTTGGTGGTGCTGGATTAGGACAGAAATAAAAGGGAAGAAAAAATGTCTTGTAAAGACCTCACACAAACTCAAACACACACACAAGAAAGTTTATGATTTCAGCATGTGGCCTTTAAGAGGATTGTCCTTAGAGATCAAACAAGGAGATTAAACTGTCTAGAACCAATAATTTTTATCTCGACCCTGAAAATGTTTACTAAGTAACTGTGAACTTTTGATTGATGTATTAGTGACAAATAATACGAAAAAAAAATGTAAAAAAAAAAATCTAAGTTGCGAGCGGCAATGTATAGCCAGCAAGCCTGCCAGCTACCACCTTCTTTTGACTTTGCCTTAAATTGAGTAGCTGCTGTAATTTTACAATATTCTGGTAAAAAAAAAAAAAATTGCGAGCAACAGGGGAACATCACTTTTGCGAGCTAACATTGTACTTGATCACAATGAAATTCCAGAAGTACTTACTGGTCCATGAAACACATACATTAAAACAACCCATGGTATAGGTTAAGATTAAAAATAACAAATATTTCATAAAAATATACAAAAAAGAGCATTATTTGATCACTAAATTGAGGAATACTTTACAATGATGCTGGATGAGTTAGGAAGTAATAGATCAGAATCCCTGAGAGGAGTTTAAGTTTGTACCTGGTGCCAAAGGTCAACAAAACTTCGGTTGTGGTTGTAAACCTAACCTGGTGGCGTGTATGTGAAATTTCGTGAAGATCGCTTATACAAAAGCTTTTTTTTTTTTTCATTCAGTGGGAAAATGTGAAAATTGCCAAATTTCACACTTTTCCCCAACATGGCCACCAAGCTGTAGGTCCTGTGGCCATCCCATAGTAATTTCAAGACTTCCTTTGGATATCCCTGACAAGTGTGTTTAGTCGTTAGCGGATTTTGATTTAGTTTATTTTGTGAAATTTTGACCCCATTAGTTTTTTTGACGGTTTTTCGCACTGTAAAATTTGTATCTATTTATTTATTTATTTGTTTATTTTGGGGGAGGAAAAAAAGGCACTCAGAAAAGGCACAAAAAAACTGAGTAATTACATTATTTTTTCATGTATTTGGTTGCAACAAAGTTTTCTTTAAGTTCTTGCTTCATTTTCATTTTGTTTTTTGCAGAAATAAACCCCATCACTAATCTCTAAAAGACCACAAATAATATATGCACCTGATACGTGCCTCAAAACACTTTGATTTGTTAGTGACTCCATTCTGTTTCCTCCTAATTGGTAACATAATCCTGCACAACAACTCAAGTGTAAAGAAAATGAGGATAGAAGTGGTAAAGAGTGAAAGAACAGGAAAGTGGAACGGTGTTTACTTCACGCGGACATGACAGGGACGCTTTATCTCCAGAGCAGGGTTTTACTGCATTGTACACAACTCCCTTATTTACTTCCTCATCTAAAGGGTAGCAGCACTTTTTTGTTGAAAGTTTTTTCAATGTTTCCCTGGATTAATATGCCTCTCCTAAAAATTCCAACAATATCTCCTTTTCAAAAAATGATTTTGACTTTTTTTTTCTCCCTGCTTGACAATCAGTTCTTGTTCATGAGCTAAAAAGTTCTACTACAGTCCAGGAAAAATCAAAACATATCAAAGTGGTTAGTAATCAGAGCAGCCATTTTCTGCAGTTTGTCATTTTGATTTCAGAGATTTACTTAAAAAAACACACTAATCTTTTCTCTTGAAGCATAGGTGGCAGTTTCAGTGGGAGGTGGGGCTCTGTCTGTCCTCCTCGTGAAGCAATTGTTTGCATTTTATCAATCACTTCAGCAGGTCATTAGAGGCGGCTGCAGTAATGCCGACCACTTGAATCACCTAATCTGTATGTGAGAATTGCGTGGTTTTTGCTGCACAAACTGATTTCCAGTCCCGTGTTGTGTTGCTCTGAAGCAGCATCCCTACGAATGGGAGGTAAATTAACCTGCGGGATTTGTGAAGTGGTGGCATAAGATTTGTGGCTGGCAATCAAAAGGGCTCGCAGATAAACAGCCGAAACAGCTGGGCTTCTGTGGAGCAAATGATTCTGGGAAATCACCTGTTTTCCTCTGGAAACTGCCTTTAGTGCATCAACAGCCTCCTTTGCAAACAAGGGGCAGATTCCTCAAAGCATTTCCGTCATCCACCTGCTGACAGCTGATGTGGTGCAGTTTGTCCACGACACAAAAGCACTGCTATGTCTGGATCTTCATGTCATCTCATCAACGCGTCCTGGGTGGGGTATATACTGGAATTTAGCCAAGAAGGTGCTGATAGGTAATTGATAGGCTATTGGTGGTTTCACTCTGGGGCCATCCATTATGGGGTGGTGCGTTTTCTTACACTGCCTGTAATAGACTTCCACGGCATGTATGGAAGGTGAGGGGTGAGGGGTGAGGGGAGTCAGGTGGGGGAGGGGGGCAGTCATCGCACAATAGGGAGTGATTGAGGCGTGACATAGAGGTAATGGTGTTTTCACAGACATGGCTGCTGCTATCGCCGTCATACACCCACTTTAGGTCCGCCGCTGACAAACATCCATTTTGGTAGATTCCTCTTATGTCCTGAGTTAGATAGAAGCTGATTGAAACCTCAGTTTTTCCGTAACTACAACCTTGACTGTAAATGTGCTTTGGTTCACTTGACAAACAGATGTGCTCTTAAGAATACAGATTTTTCCGCAGTCGTTCCACATGATGAACAATATTAAGATATTCCTGATTTCCAATTACATTCGATTTGCCTCCAATTAGGTTGGTTTAAATCAAAATAAATTCTATTATTTTGCAATCTTCTTTGTAATACAGCATGAGGTTTTGTTTTTGCAGAATGGGTCTACGCTAAAAGAAGCTCCTTTTACTACTGCTGCATTCGCTCGTCTCCTCTGAGAGGTAACCATAATCTACATTAATTAAAGCTGTGGCTGGGAACCTGTTAATCCAGTGCTAAGCCATCACCAGCAAACAAATGAGAAGAGTAAAGCCTGTCACAAGCTAAGAGGTTAGTGAAGAGGCCCTGCACCTGCCCTCCCTTGGGGTCATTATATTACCTCACTCATTCATCGTTACAGAGAACGAGGAAGCTCATCATAGCTTCCTGCAGCCCCAGTGATCAATGTCACGCTAATAATTTAGCAGTTACAGCATTCAGCTCTTCTTGTCAATTGCTTGCTGACTCAAAATATTTTTTATTCATACAAAACGTTTTTAATGAAGAAATGCTAGATATGTCTCAAAAGATATTAAGCTACGTTCACATCGAGAGTGTGACACACATAGATTGAGCTAAAAGTGCATTCTTGAACTCGTTTAACGCATGACTCGTCTTTTTTTTTTTTTTTTTACTAGTGCATGTCCGCCACCTACAGTTGGAAGAGGCTTGGTGCAAAATGTCAAAGTGGTGCAAATCTCGCAAATCTTTTGCTTTCACGGCACTACTCCGATATATGAAAGACTTGGTGTCATATGTCAGTACCAAATCAGAGTCCCTAATTGGTCAATGTTTGACCAATGGTAAATGGCATATACTTGCATAGTGCTTTTCTACCTTCTTAGAAGGCCCAAAGCGCCTTTACAGTCACAGTCCCATTCACACACTGATGGTGGTTTAGCTGCCAAACACTGGTCCCCAACCTTCCCCCAGAGGGAATTTGGAGTTTGACATATGGGAGGACAGGGAGGGAATTGAACCTGCAATATTTTGATCAAATGACTACCGCCTTACCGCTGCACCACAGCCGCCCCCAGTAGAAACACGTATGTCTCTATGGAACTTGCATAGAGACACAAGAATGCAAGACATTTTGACGCAAAAGTCCAAATATAGGCATGTTTGCGTATACTTCACATTGAAAGCAGTTGCTTATATACATGTTGCAGAGGGGGGTGTGAACGTAGCTTTAGTCTCAACCATAACCTAACTAAACGAGTTGGGCAGAGTCATAGCAGAGGCATTCATAGGTCCTGGAGGCCCAAAGGTGTTCGGAACATGCCAGCTACACCGTGGCACCAGCAATTCATTGTGATTGTATTTTTTTCCAAGCTGCTGCCCAGTCAAGGCAAAGTTAGGCATAATTACACTAATGAACAAAAAGCAGAACCTGATTTTAGCCTTAAATATTGACCAGAATGGCAAAAATGATTGCACTTTTTATAATTGCCAGAAAAAACACTTCCTCTGTAAAATGAGGGCACAAAGGGCATTCATTCATTTCATTTTCAAAATAAAAACATAATAAAATACTTATTTGTCCAAATGAAAGAGAGGAAAACAGTTGCCTGCATTTGTTATTGCAGCTAAATATCACATAGATGCTGCACTTAATGAGTGTTTGATATTGTGTGACCATTCCCTTTAACTGAGAACCGGCCCGATTGACGTCCCTCCCTCACTGGATTCCAAACAGGAAGTACCCGCTGGCTCCAAGAAGCCAAAATCCCTTAAGTTTCTATTAGGACATAAACTGCAATTACTGAGTCATTATACTTGTCAGAATAATTATTCTTGCTCTATTACTTTTTTTTACCGTGTTCTTGATACTCCTGATTCTATTGTTCAAATTTTTAACTGACAGATTCTCCAAAGCCTCATACTCACTTGCTCCAGTTTTCATAAATTCTCAATGTATGAGACCAAGATTGGTGGTTTTTGCAAGATCCCAGGCGTTGGTAGAATGTTGTTCAGCTGAGAGTCACTTTGAGTGGGACTCTACCCAATGCACAGAGAAAACATGATGTTTCATGTGCAAACAGCGGTCTTTGATAGTAAGACCCAGGCTTGACCCTAATGGAACAGACTGTGACCCCTGCCTTACCTGATACCTAGAATCGCTTGCAGCAGACTACAATGCTCAGTACATTCATCCACTTTAATGAACTCCTTACATCTACAAGCTGTTTTAAAGGTGAATCATGGCAACAAGCCATTAACCAAAGCTGGAATCTTCCATTCAAAGGTTGACTGCTCTACCTCTGCACCACAGCCGCCCTAAAGGTTTAAAGGTTGGATTTGCGTTGGTTATCCCACACTTGGACAAGTGTGAGACAGTGATGGTTGGAACAAAAACTGAAAAGTTAACTATTATGTATTGCTTTAATCCTCATAGCTGGGTTTTAATCCCTTCATTTTCTCGCAGTCAAACCCAAAGTTCACAATTGTATACATTCAACTCCTTCACTATGAGTTTTGTTCTCAAACTTTTTAAGGCATTAAAGGCATCAAGAATCTTCAAAACAAAGTTTGATCTGCCAAACCAGTAAGACGTGTGAATTAGTGAGTGTTGAGAAGAACGTTAATAAACTGACTTTTACTTGGAGCTTCTTTTTCGCTGGTCTAATACAGTTTGGTTTTCACAATTACACTGACTGACATATTCAATTTCATTTGCATCAAAAGGGTCATTTCCTCTCTGAATCTTTAACTTGCAGGGTGAGGTGGGGTTGTGAAGGGCGGTAATTAAGCCTAGCACATTGGGTGGCAGTCTGAACATTCCCTGCTTCATTCTGGACATACGGATGGAAGAAAGGAGCATTTAAAGATGCCATTAACCTCATTCGACATCTTAAAGCCGTGGCTTATCAGTTCTGTGATATTGATGAATTGTCACAATGGAAGCCGAAGAGGCAAATTGGACTGGAAGGCATGGCTAAACTCATGATCGGCTAAAAGTGACAAATTGGGTTTAGCATGTAATGTGAATATTTGTATTATTATCCATTTGTATTATTATCCTATCAACATTTACTACAGCAGCCAAAAAAAAAAAAAATATACAGCAGCCAAAAAAAAAATATGTGCAGAAGACTGGAGTGACTTGTGGTTATTTGCAATGAATGTAAAAAAAAAACACTTTGTAATCTCCCCTGGATATTTTACTGGCTTTACAGATTAAAAAAATTACACTAGTAAAGAAAAACAAATGTTATACTGACATGCTCTCAGAGAGCCAAGGCACCAAAAAATGGAAAAGAATCTGAGTCTAATTAGAATTGTTAGCTGATTTGCATTGCATGCTCATTGGTAATCGTGCCTTAAATGGAATCTGAAATTCCTATTGCAATTAGTGATTACTTGAAAAGGAATATCACCCTCGAATGATTGTTAATTACTGGATCAAGAACAGTACATTAATTCACGGCAGACGTTTTAATGCACCACGAAGATGGGAACTCGCTCTTCTATCAATGTTGTGTTGCTTGTCACACACAATGAAGTTCCCGGCGCAAGCATTCTTCCACTTTTTTGCCCTTTTCAGCTACTTAAATGTGCTCTTTCCAAATTACATATATTTATTATGCCAACCTAATTCAATAGAATACAAAGCAGCTTAAGCCATTACAAGAATGACTGACTACGGACACTCCGATTGTGATTTAGTACCAACGTTTTACTTGACTTCTTCACAGAAAAAAAGCAGCTCTGTAAGAGGAAATGCATGCTGTCACTTGCAACATGTCAAGAAAACTGCATTATAACGTCCCAAAACGCTGGTGCATTCTCAAATATGCAGTTCCATAACTACAGTGCATAAATAATGTTAGGACTTTCTTAACCTCAGTCAGCATGTATTACTCATGCTCAGTGTCACTTGTATGGAAGCTCAGAGTTGGCTGTGGTTCATTGGGAGAAAGGGCACTTTTGCACAGGCAACAGCTTCAAAAAGAATAGCTAAGGCTCTTGTCCCACATTCAGCACCCTGACAGATTCACTGACAAGACAGGGGGGAAGGAAAAGGCTCCAGATCTGTGCGAGCATAATGTATTGTACACATATGCACTCAGTCTCATAAGCATTCTACAGATGGAACCTTGCTACAACTACAAAAAAGCCAAGCTGTGGGGCAATCTAAAGTTGTAAAAGGTTCAATTAAATACCAAAAGAAGCTTTTATGGTAAAAAGTTGACTTTCGTGCAAGGTGTTTCAAGAATAACAAGAAAAAAAGCAGGCTCCGTGTTTATTGAGTATCGTACATTCTTAAACTCAAAAGCTTCGTTCACACTGGCCTCGGCAATGCATTCAGAGATCACTTGAAAAAAACAAAGTCTATGTAAATGCACATATTAGCGCATTTACATGCTGCGAAGTTCAGAATTCTTGCATTCATGCATTGCTATGCAAGTTTCTGCGACCATTTTTGGGCTCTACATACAAAACGCACGGTCACTGAACGCATGTTGAAAGTTCAACCAATTGAAGTTTGACCAGTCAGAAACTTGGATTCGGTAGTGTTGTATGCATGGCGTCCTTTTTCAATTCACGGAAGCGGCAACCGTTTGAAAACTTATCATGGGCGAGAAATTACTAATTGAAGTTTGTACCGGGCTGGAATTATATGACACAAAGTCTTTCAAATATCAGAGTAGAAAAAGCCTGGTGCTAAATTTACAAAATTTGCACCGCTTCAACATTTTGCACCAACTGTAGGTACGTGTGCTAATTTCGGGTAGCGACAGACGCTTTTACCGCGTTCTTGAACGTGTGTCCCATCTTCAGTATGAACATAGCATAGAACTTGTTGGCTGCGTTAAGGCTAATTTGCAGATGTTGTCTCATGTGTGGCAGGTCACCATCTTTTCAGAGACAAACTCCCACAAACACACAAGGCAGTCATCCCCCACCGGAGACATTAGCAAAGTAGAAGGATCCAGTTTGTCACTTAATAAAACAGCCCACTCCAACAGATGGCTTTGTTCAAACTCCCTCTTCTGACACTTGTGAAAAGCTGAGGCTCTAATGCTGCTGTGGCAAATCAGACACATGAAAGTCCACTTCCTCTCTGCAGTGGAAACCAAACAGAAGGAAACATATAAATATTGAATTGAACCACTGCCGGTGTGAGGCCATCTGCCTTTGAGAGAAAAAAATAAAAGGATGGGATAACAGGATGAGGGAGGAGAAACACGCCAGACCCTCCTGCCAGATATTCTGAGCATCTGGTTTGTGATTGTCAAAATCCATTGCAAAATAATCCAGAGGCTTCGCTTCAACTTGTTTTCCATCTTTGCTATTCATACTTTATTTGTATATAAATACTTTAAATCTGGCACCAATTACTCAGTGACCATTTCGGAACAGAAACAAAACAAACGAAATTTGGAGTTGTTAGTTTGTTTTGTTTTTCCTCTAGCGTCTAAGTGAAGAAAAAAAAAAGAACATAGATAAGTAATTCTAATTGTGAAGGCTTATTCTGTTTGGTGGTAAGCATGGCCTATTTGCAAAAAGTTAATTATCTGATAGGATAGGCAGTGGCAGCCACTAACACGGAAAGCTATTTGTTCATTCTGCTATCCAACCCAGCAACGGAACGATTCATTAAATAGCAGTTCTGCAGCCAAAAAACGACCAACAGTTAAAAAGATATGAAGAATGGCTGAAGTGATAAACACTCTCTGACTGTGTCACAGTTCTGCCATTGTTGTTAACAAGTGTAGCTGGTAAGGAACAATATGCATGACTGGAATGCTTCCTCCACATACATGTGGAATTGATTAGCTACATCACTGTGACTGCGTGGCGAACGTCTGACGGCTTTCCACTAAAAGCATCTGCGAGCATACGTATGAGACAGGAAATGTAATGGAAAATCCCAAAGATTGGAGAATCAAATGACTCAAATCAGAGGAAGAATTACTCTGTGCCGGGGTCGACATTTACGGCTTTGCAGGACACACTTTCTATACTTGATTTTGCACCTAAAAGCCTTATTTTATATTTGTTTTCATAAAAGTAAAGAAAGACTTTGAGGCAAAACCTTCCCCAAATTTGACCTTCAATGGATTCCAATCGGTTGTTGTCTAATCTTTATGATGTTTGTAGCAAAGCTGCACCACAACGAAGTTTACTTTCTAAATAAGTACACTTCTCATACTAGAATCCTTTTTTGTAAAAGGGTTTTGGAAAAAAAAATGTTTTGGATGACGGTGGCATTGGTGATTAGCTTTTTTGTAAAGTCTATCTGTGAGGAAGAGCACATGCAGGGGTGGTACCACAGTCACTCAAGGACCAAAGTGACCTTTCACAGGCCACTAATTTTATGCAACGGTGGAGGAATACCATATAAAAGGGAGGAAGAAAAATGATAGTAATTTAAAGGTTTTTTTATGCTCTTTGCTTTTCCTGAACAAAGCATGCATTATGATGAGCCAGAATCCAGCCTTGTACAGTAACTGTCACTGACCTGCGAGGTAAGGCAGGGAAGTTCTATAAAATGCTTGAAACAGTAGAAAAAACAGGAGAATGCATATCGGAAAGAAAGAAACATTGATTTGTGAGGTGTTGGTATCAAATGACGTTTATGACTATTGTGTAATGTTTATCTGTTATGGTAACATATTAAATGTATTTATCATAAATATACTTATGGTGCTTTTCAGGATACAAAAAATATTGTTTCTATTAAATGTATTTGTAATCTACAGTGAAGTCAGAGGTGTTCGGACATAAATTATCCTTTCCACATGACAACAAAATGGCCCAAATGTTGCATGCATTTATTGGGATTTAACAGGCAGTTACTTTATGTCAAAGCGCCAAAAAGACCTGAGTGTGTGAAGTCCAAAACATTTTTTAAATAGTTTAGATTCTTTTGGAAAAATGTTTGTCTGTCTCCTTCTAAACACATGCTAAAAGCATAAGGCACATTGTGTTTAACCCTGTAAAGCCTGAGCCATTTCATAATTGACAGAAAATTCAATTTTTTTGGATTTTACCTAAAGACGAGATATTCATCATAAAATTACAATAGTTGATCAGAGTGGGTCTTTAAAACAATGTAGAATTTTTCTTTACAACTTTACTGTGTCAGCAAAATATTTACAAAACCATTTGAAAGACAAAAAAGAGAAATGAAACATCAGACTGGAAAAGAGATTAGCAAACGTGACAACAAAAAAACAGAGAAAAGTAAACAAAAATAAAAAGCATTATAACTGTTAGGTTTATCTCTTACTTTACAGTATAGGAAATCAAAGGGCTTATTAAAATTTAATAGTTGACATCAATTATTAAAAAAAACGTGATATTTCTGAATTTGCAATTTGTTTTTTAAGAAAACACTTTCATTTTAAGCCTTTAAAGTTAACAGCAGGGGAAAAAAGTTAAATTAAAATCAGATTTTTCTTTAATTAGTTCAAATAGATTTGGTTAACTAATATTTATGAATTTGGCTCCTTCAAAATCAGAGGAAAGAAAAACTACTATCAAATCAAAAGCAAATGAGTCACATCTAAAATTTGTTTCCATGTAAAATCTGTCTTTTCTCTCTGCTCACACAAATGCACACTTATGAGGTATCTAGAGGTTCAGTGCCTTGCCCAAGGACACTTGAACATACGATTGAAAGGGCTGGGAAACAAACACCCGTCTGTCCAGCAGACTGCTCCGCCTCCTGAGCTATGTGACGTACGAAAGGTGTATGTGAATGACCTAAATCACAGAAAAAAACAAAGACGGAAGAAATAAACGGTGCCAAAATAGCACTTCTTTGCTGTGTCAGAACCAAAACGGCACCACTTCTTCCCAAACGAGCTTTGACTTAGTGGAATATTAAATAGATTACTGCAGTGTTTACCAAAAAAACAAAACAGGGAGGATTATTCAAGATGGGTCTCTAAGTGGTATTTGGGACTGGAGATGTGGCCTTTGGACTGATGAGAGCTGATTTTGTTTCTCGGTTCTTTTCACTTGTTGCCAAATGGGGTCTCAGTTGACAGAGAGAAAGGCCACACAAAGACACCAGCCTCAAGCTACAATTTTGGCCAGCAGAAGCAGGCCTCTGTCCATAGGGCAAGAACACGGGGTTCTGTTGAATGTATTCATTGTTATAACAGGATGTGATTAGAATTACAAAGTAGATTTAAGGGTGGCATGAAAATGTGATCATGTGTACATTTATTTTCTAATTACATGTTTTATTTTGAAGGGAAAGCTAGTAAAATTGATTGATTGATTTTTAGGATTAAATAAATCCGGAGTACAAAAAAACCCAAACACAAATTCCATGAAGTAAGAGATGGCACCTTCCTTCATCCCATAGATTAAAAGATAAAGATTGACTCGCTGGTATGGGTTGGAATCCCTCATAAATATTCTGGGGAATCGAGTAAGTTTACTGCGAGTAAGTTGCTCACTGCCTCTCAAATTGTCCAGCAAGATGAAAGCATCTTAACTGAATCGTAGTACAGCTTAAATTTAAGTGGTGGTACATTCAGTTTATGGACTACAGCCTTACATTGCATTAAAAAGTGGTTTCTAGTGTTTTTAGTAACAGACGTTAGCTTTAGTTTACCATTTGTACCCACAACTTCATCGAGCCATAGAAAAAGTTTGGAATCATTCGATTTATTTTTGTGGTAAGTTATCTTTCTCCTCTCTTCCACAGATCTCTTTCTCTTTGTCTTGCCTACAGTCCTTACAGTAATCCTTGGACCATTTATCACGTTGCCATCTCAACAGCGTCATACCCTTCTCTTGCTGGGAAGCCATTAGAGCATCTCTGCATCGTAGCAGCCAGATTGCATTCCTGTCTCTGCTCGCGACATTTATCATCTTTTGTCCTAACTTTTTATCTGGCCCTGCCGTGTGTGAAGTCCCCCATTTCTAGGCTCCAATGTAATGCAACACTGAGAGGTGAGGCTCAAGCAAATAACCCAATTGAAGCTTTAAAAAAACAGGGACAAGAGAGAAAAATACACTAAAGACTGCTGTGAGAATGCCAGAGGAGGAACACTCACAGATGGCAGTGAGGAAGTTGAAGCGGTGATGTGGCATAGTGCCCGTACCACCTTCTCCTCGTTGTATTTATAGTACTCTTAAAGGTGGCAGTGTTTATCCAGAGATGTCCTCTTTTTTAAGTTTATCTCCACACAATATGATGAAGTACACATAATTCAGAACTCGTTTTATGGGACGAGAACTGCTTACAAAAAAAATACTTAGGCGGTGAGACCCAGAGCAGGAAGTTATTTTCTCAATCGTTTTTTCCTCCTGCCTAATTTGTATCGAAAAGTCAAGCTGATCGGTCTCATTAGGACAAAAAAGGAACTCTACATCCTAATTATTGGCTCACTTCTGTAAACAATTGTAAGTCAATGCAAGGAAATGTCAAAGGGTATTAGTACAAAATTATTAATCCAAATTAGTCAGGGTGGACAATTAGCACCTAATCAACATTTACGAATCTTGGAACAGATGGAGAGCCGAGAATGATTTGAAAGATTTATGAAGTTCAGCAAAAGTAGAATAAAGGAGGCCGTAGTGGACATAAAAAAAAAAGCTGAAAGGGGTTTTTGGTAAAACAAAAAACAAAAACACTATAGTTTTTCAGCCTGCTTTCAAGGGGACGGCGTTTGTTAAAAGTCAACAGATTCCCCCTTTAAGAAATCACTCCTTTACATGCTACAGAGCACGTTACGATGATTGACTGTATGAGAACTGGACCGTACGGAAGACGAAAACGGCCTACCCTACAGAACGCACCACACAGAGACGCTCGGCGGCCCTGAGTTCTGTCATTCAAACCAGTTGTTGGGGGTTTTAGGGTAAATAAAGGAAGGGGGGCTGATACATGAGATGGAATCAAGGCATTTAAGGATCGTCGCTCTAGAAAAAAAAAAAAAAAAAAACTAGACTAAACAACAAATTTTGTTTTCTTGTGATAGCGAGATAATGGATCTCAACATCACGAAAAAACAAAGAAAAAAAAAAAGTAGGGTAGGCTGTTTTTGGCTTCTGTATGACCAAGTGCGATGTACCCATGGAAAATGGTTTACTTCCAGCTCCAATCAAATGAGGTCAATTCAGTCGCCACTTTTTTCGTGACACAGACCCCTGTCATGATAGAGCCTAATGACGCTGGTCCGAGTCCGGTCTGAGTCAACTTTTCTTTGGTAACAACTCTCTCCAATCAGGAGTGAGCTTGTTGGTAGGCTACACCCCTAGAACTTTAAAGCTGGCTACACAAAATCTGTCAAATGTTTTAAATGTTTATTGTGAAACAACATGCTTTTACTGAGGCATCTGATTGGTCAGTTTATAAAATCAAAACTTGCATCACATTCCCAATTCACAATAATTTGAATAAAGAAATACTCAGAAATGTGATTTTTAGCTTGATTTTCTTTGTATTTGTCCTCCATTATGAGAACAATTCCACAAGACCATGTTATAAACACCAAAAACATGGTTTTCATGTCTTGATTTTAAAGTGTCTCCGTATCTCACAGATCTTGTCTACTCAATGTGTTTTAATCACAGATTTTATTAGATTTAATACCCCTTTGTACCCCTTTTTATACCCCTTATACCCCTTTATGTCCTCTACCACATAAATAGTAGGTTCTCCTCAGTGATTGATGACATAGAGCTGAACTAGCTAGCTTTTATAAATCATTTGTAGTAATATTCTGTCATTGTCTGTAATATTGCTTACTTTCTGTTGGTACTCTACCCATGTTTTCACCACAGCCTGAATAATTACTCTCATTGTACCTGAAAGAAACTATATCAAATAATGTCAGTCAAGGCTTTCTGCGACTGATGAAACAAAATGAATGCTGTGTAACAAGCCCTTGTGGCTTTCAAGGATGCTGCACAAAGAGACATGGCAAAACAAAAGTGGCTGTCTGCCATGAGACAGCATTCATCTCAGATAAGAATACCCTCTCACAGTTCTGTTTTGCTTTTTTGTTTGCTATTATTGTGACTCGCATCCCTCAATCGCTTTAGTCACTATGCAACCAAATGATTACCAGATAGATGTGAGGGATTGGTTGTTTTCATCATTCTGTTGCTATACTGACTGGTTTTGTTTGAATGTTTTAAAATACCTTTTTAGTCTTTTTTCATTATGTAAAACTACAGTCAAGTTTTGTGTTTTAGGTTTCCTGTTGCATCTCAGATGTGTGAAGCTCTATCATCAACTTTTAGTTGTTTTAAGTTGGAGCTACACTTTGAGGCGCAACGTGTGTGGAAATGTAGCATTAGCTCGTGCATTATATGCTTATACTGCGTAACTTCAGCTAGCTGTATAGTTTACTTAAGGGTCTGGCATTGTCATCAGGCTTGATTGTAGGAATGGCGCCAGCTCTGAGGATCAGTTTCCCCGGACAATCCACTTTGATACAGATCAAGGTTAACAAAACAGTCATCTGTGAAGTGGTGGTCACAGACAAAAAGTTGCTGACCGGTCTGTTGCACTATCCCGAAGATAGACTCCAACTATTTCAAACACAGAGATCTCTCACAGCCTAAAAAAACACGTTCTCCACTAAAAAGACATCGCATTGCAAAAAAAAAGCTAGCTGTTATTTTCTCTGCAGATCAAGAGGAACCACTTCTTCTTTGAGTCGTTTTGCTGATCACCGCTAGCTCCACGGGGAAAGTGGTTATGGGTTTGCGTTAGCCTGGGGGCGGGGCGCAGACTTTTCTTGGTAGGGGGTGTTCTCATTGGTTTTCATTGGTCTACGTCACATAGTGAGGACTGGCTTATTTCATGGATATGGGAGGGGCTGCAGCTAAGAGCTGTGCTTTTGGAGGATTATTTAAAAATGTGTGAATGGATCAAAATATCACTTTGGGTTCTTTATAGTGATGAATGAACAGTATAATACACTTAAAACCTCAAAAATTAGATTTTCCATGGTATACACCCTTTAAGGTAGATGTCTGCTCACGTGTGACCTTGTTAATGAAAACTTTTTTTTGTGCTTGTTTTAATTACAAGAGAAATTATTCTTATATTGATACTGAAGCCAAACCAGGCAGAGTTTTTTTTCTTTCTGAGGCATTTTGCTCCCTGCTAAGTAATGTAAAATTCTCCAGGGTATCTCCATGCTACTTGCACTCTTGACCTATTCTGGCCAGAGACACAAAAAAGGAAGTCCTAGTGGGATTTAATGCCAAACTTATGTACCTTTCACTTGCTGAAGAGCACCAATGGAGAAGTAAGCGAACAGTCAATTCAATTGTGCTGCAAAATAACAATAAATGGAGTCAAATGCAGTTTTTTTTTTTTTTTTAAAGCTCATTAGAATTAACGGAATCTTATCAATACTGTTGCAATTATTTGAATTTTAAACTCTATGGGGAGCAGCAGTTGCAGATTGGAAAAATCCTAGTTAAACAGTGTTCTTATAGAAATGTGTGTATCTGGATTTCAGACAGTGCGGCATGTGCTCTCTCCTGCTAACCTGGAGACTTAAAGAGATAAAAAATGTGAGGATGACAATTTTGAATAAGACTGAAGAATGTTTGTGATGAGATATGAGGGATTGGCTTCCTAAAGAAAGATTGTGAAGGAGTGGGGAGGGAAAAACACAGTAAACCTGATGGCTTTTGAGGTAAATGAACACTCAGCGCCACCTCTTCATTGTAGATTGTCTTTACTTAACCTGATATGAACTTTGAATACAAATGATGTGGCTGAATGTGGTAATTAATTAGTTGATGAAAGAATGAGGAATGACAGGAAAGGGGGTGCCAAGGGAGTATTAAAAGCGAGGGGAAACAATTCCCCTTATGGACGTTTTGATGGTTTCTGCTCATAAATGTCCAAGGACTCTTCAGTGATGGTGTGTGAAAATGCAGATTCCATGTTCTGTGATGTGACCGGATAGATACTTATATTATGTTCATATCGAGCATGTGACACGCTCTTAAACGCATGAAATGCAGGTTCTTGAACACATTTAAGCCATGGTGTTCACGCTGGACAAGCAGGGAGAGGCGTCTTCTATTTATTTTGCTACTGTTAACTAACACATGTCCACCGCCTACAGTTGGATGAGGTGTGATGCGAAAAGATGGTGACCTACCATACAGGAGACAACATCTGCAAATCATCAAACGGAGCCCACAAGTCTAAACCTGGGCTCACACTGTATCCAGTCCAGCTCCAGTGCAGCCACCAGAGCGGTCTAGCAACGACAGATGACTCACATTGGCAACGGATGGCTGCAGTCCTGCTGTATTGGATTGAGTCATCCCTGCTGCTGACATCGCGGGATTCCAAACTCACTTAGCTTCATAAAGGAGTATCATAAAGGATGGGGTGGTTCTGGACCTCTGTGATCCGCCTCTCGTCATCCATAGTTTTAAATGACGCTCTACCATCTTGTAAAATGTACACTCACTCGCATGAGTTCCGGTTTAGGTCGTTTCATTTGCCCCAACTTTACAAAAAAGTCCTCTGGCTTGCTCCAGCGTCTGGCCAAAATTTAAAGCCAAGCACCGGAGCACCGGAGAGCCCGAACTGGAGCAGCCAGACCAGACTGGATGCTGTGTGATTGCCTCTTACACTTTTCAAGATACGTAAAGACTCCATTGATTGCACCTGAGTTGGACTGGATGCAGTGCGAGCCCAGGGTTATGCTACCTTCACAATGGGTGTGTGACGCACGTTCAAGAATGCGCTAAAAGCTAGTTCTTAAATATGCTCTTGGCATACTATGTTCACACTGGACTGTCGGTACCCAATACTAGAGTATGTCTGCCACCCACAGTTGAATGAGATTTGGTGTGAAATGCCAATTCTGGTGAATCTTGTTCCAGGCTTTTTTCTTTCACAGCTCTATTCCGATATATGAAATACTTGGTGTAATATAATGCAGTTCAGGCACAAACCTCAACTATTAATTTCTCCTCCATGATCAATTTTCAAACAGTTGGCACTTCTGTGAACTTAAAGAGACAATGGCGCATTAACGGGAAAGTTTCGAAAGGGGAACCCTGAAATATGCATATATGCGTGCTTTCATAGAGTTTTCATTGGAAGTAGTTGCTTGAATGCACGTTTTCAAGGGAGGTGTGAACATAGCTTGAGAGCACTATGTCATTAGACACCAGAACTTGGCTCAGTTTCAGTTGGAAAAGCTTTTGGGTCTGGCCGTGGCGTGAGAGCACTTTCACCTCTCAACAGAGGCTTTCACTCTCATTTGCTATAACTAATAAACCACACTAAAGCTGTGTGTCGCAATAAATCTCAGCACCTCAAATGGCATGACTCATTTGGTGGTGCGGAAAAGCCAACGAGAGAGAGGGAGAAGTCGCAGGCAGTGCGAGTTAATGAGTGAGCACACATACAAACAAGAGAGAGGGCGGAGTGACAGGAACGTGACGGATATGGCGTGTGCGCGAGCTTGCGCCCGAGCAGCGGGTGAGGAAAAATGACTCTCCGAAAAACGGACTTTGAGCACTCACTCCATCACTCCAGCGGATGTAAATCAGCTGTGACAGGAGAAGCTCAGGGCATAAAGACTCCCAATCCACATCATGCATTTGGGAGTGCTTTAGGTAAGAAGGTGGGGATGTAAGCTTCCTGGCTGGGACTGAGAGAGAGCCCCAAGGCGCTTCATGGAGATGAATCGTTTAGACCATTAACCCTTCTGAAAAATCCCAACATACCCCACAGGCGCATGAGCGTGCTGAGCGGAGATCAGTCCAATGTGTTGCGCCCCCCCCCCCCCGGACCCCCGGCGTGAGACCAAAGCCGCGGCCAAGGGCCAGGTGTTACCTGTAAGAGCGCGCTGATAACCACACATGCAAATGCTTCAGTTCTGAAAGACAGAATCCTGAAAGCCTCCAGAGATGAAACGCTTATGTGCTTTGTACTTAGTTTTTTCTACCCCCACACACAGAAGTTTGGGATGTGGGGCACTCCCTTAAACAAGCATTTCCTAACAAGCACTTTGGATAAACTAATCCTTCAGCAAACTGTCCTCGTGTACGCACCTACCAAACCTTCTGAGTCTTTGTTGATATCCATTTGTTTGTCCTACATTTGGAACAAAAACTCAAAATTGTATCAGGTATAATAGTTTAAAACTATGTTTTTTTTCGATATTCAAAATAAAGCATTGTTGTTGCATTATATATGTTTTTATTTTGAATTAACATTTAGCGATCATTTGTATATACAGTGAACTTTCTGTGGCGTACCAACTACCAACTGTGAAACTAGTTTCTTTTTAGTTAAAGAAAAAAGATCATACTGTCCTGCTTTCAGTTCTGACTCACATTTTGTTGTTCACCTTCTGTTTCCACTTTGTGAATTGTACTTTTACTGTACAGTGCTCCTCGCTATATCACGGCTCACCTTTCGCAGTTTCGAATATTTTTATCAGTGCGCTTTTGCGTGTGTTTTTTGCTTTCCTTTTTTACAGTGCACTGTGTTCTATATATTCTACGGCGTATCATTAGGGCCACCAAAAAAATAAATAAATGTAGGAGAATAAAGTTGTAAAATTATAAGAAACAAGGTCATAATTTTACAAGAATAACATCTTTATATTATGAGAAAAAAGACAAAAAAAAATACAAGAATGAAGCTGTAAAACTATGAAAAAAAAGTTTTAATTTTACAAGAATAGAATTGTAAAATTATGAGTTAGTCTATATTTTAAGATAAAGTTATAATTTCATCAGCTATAAGTTGAGAATTTGCAAGATTAAAGTCATGCATTTGAGAAGCATTGGAATAACGCTGTCAAAGGAGTTACTTCAGCATTGGTTTAACAAATAGGGAAATATTAAGCCTTTTAGTGAGTCAACATTGTTTTAATTCTAAGTATCAAGTACAATGGAAAGGATTTGCAAGAAAACTAGGACTCTTCAGAAAAGATTTTTGACCAACAAGGGGTGGATTTCAGGTGGGCTCACCATTTAAACCGCCTACAGTATAGCTGCAGAGGTTCAAATGTTATACCTCATACGGATTCTTATGAAAAACAAAAAAATCAATGGCAGCAAATGGCTGCATTGATTGATTTACTCGGAATGTAAGGGGGATGGAGGCTTACATCCTATATTCATACAGCCTATATATATATATATATATATATATATATAAAATCCTACTTTGTGGGCTTCACCTATTGCAGGATATTTTTAGAACGTAACCCCCACAATAAACAAGGGACCACTGTAATCAGAGTGATGCAGGAACTTGAAGCAGCAGCCACTCCAAATGCTATCACCAACCAACACACATGCTAAACAGACCTTCTCCTTCCATCCTCACCTGCTTTGTAGGTCACTCATCTGCTGATTCTGCAGTTTATTCTGCTGGTGTATTGTCCAAAAAGAGATAGCAAGCTTCCTGTTGTAACAACACTCTGCTGCTTAGCTTCAGCCAGAGTCCAACATCCATCTTTGTTTAAGTGGTTTTGGCATCCTCTGATCTAGGGGTCTCTTTGTGGTTTTCCTCTGTCTCTGGTAGCTCCTCTTCATCATTTTTACCTTGAATATTAAACTTTTACTTTATTCCAGCGCGTGACTTACTTTTTGTCCACTTTCACATTTAAGATGGATGTGTGCATGTTTTTCTTAAGTGTTTTTTGGGTTTATTTTTTTCAAATAACACTACTTTGATAGAAAGTTTTGCAACTAACACGTAAACCAAAGAAGTAGCATCTGTTCACAAGCTTTGGTAAAAGTACAAATTAGACTAAAAGTAACTGGCTGAGAGTAAAATTGCTTGTAGGAAAATTCACTTTTAAGACCACTGCCTCCAACAATTCCTGTTAAATATCCTAACTTGGTTTGATATATCTACATGAGTATATATACAGTATAGTTTTTGTTTGTCCTCTTTAGTTTTGGGTGTCAAAGTGTTAAAAACAGATTTTTCATGTTGATTTTGTCAAAATGTTCCACCTAATCCTGCAATTTGATTTTGTTGTTGAGATGTTTACTTGAAACTCCAAATTATGTGTTAAATTTGCTCTCAAACATCTATTTACCTATCAAACAGTTGGGTTTTACTTGTAAAAGTGCAACTTTTTAGGCTTGACAATATTGGTTTTTTTTAATTCTATGTTTAAACCAACCTTTAGCAGTCCAAATGTGCTAAAGTGTCTCTATGCGTGTGTCAAACTATGTCAATCAAACAATCCTTACGTATTTTTAAAACATTTTAGATTTTAAACAACAGTTTTTTTTATAAAAATATTTCATCCAATTATGTCTCAGCTTTAATGGAGGGCTGTTTGGGGAATACTGCAGGTGCAGATGATATGGTTCCTCGCTCTTCATTGTTCACACTCCCCTGAGACATCAAATGCACAGTGAATGCTCATGTATTTTAGACTTCACTGGCCAAGTAATCCCATTGCAGCAGCGGCCAAAGCATCCATCTATTAATTGCATAGTCACTGTGGCAATGTCACGAAACACCTGCATTTTTAAGTGGTTCACTGGCACAGTATATGAAGGGTGATCAGATTGTGTGCATGTGCCAGCGAGGCCAGGACCATGCCATAGCTAAGCCCATTAGATGCGAAACAGCTGGCGTTGTGATCAGCTCACCAGCTGATCCCTGCTTCAAAGACAATGCGACAAGGTTGGTTTTCTGTACGAGTGTCTGCATGATGGAGACGTGCACGGAGCATGATGCATGGCCCTAATGTGGCACACTTTTATTGTTTTCGCCAGGGCTTTAAGGGCACATAATGAGATTGTGATTGACTGAAATGATTAACATTTCACAGCGTGATAGCTGCTTTGAAAAGAAGATTTCCAATATGTGGATCGTGGAAAAAAAAAAGGCACCTTTATAGTTTGACGATTACCACTTTCTCTGTTGGATTTACAGTTTGGATGAGTGTGCTTTTGTTTTGTCAGTATTCCTGCTCTGAGAGGTAAATGCCACAACATGCTGCACCATTTCTTTCCGAGTTGTGCCTAAAGTGCACTTAGGGTGTTGGTAACTGCTCAAACTTAATTACCTTCATTTGGGGCTGCACAACATGTCCACATTGTTTGTGATTATCTGCTTTTCTTGAGTGGGAGGGTCAGAGGTGTTAAGAAAAAAAAAAAAAAAAAAAACTTGGCTTTTGTGTGTTTTTGTGTTCAAAATGACTCCAATCCATAGTTGAGACTAATGGCTTTAAATAACACACTTGGGCATAGTCGCCAGAGGACTTGGCATTCATTGAGTTAATAATGGGCCTTATACAACCTTTAAACTTAATTGCAGAGCGCATTGTTGACAAGCAGTCAGTACAGGCATTGCAGCTGAAGAAAATTACTTTCTACTTGTTCAGTTCAACCTGCAAGCAACAAGCGTCTTGCATGGTGCTGATAACATTGTTTCATCTCAGATTTCCACTCTTGTCACAAGGTCTTCTTCCAAACAACTGGATGGTAATTAAGTGCTGGCACACTCAGCTGAAGGTGTCTTTACCACGTGTATTTGAAATGTGAAAATGATGCATATTCCCCTTCTGTAGATATCGACGTACGTCTTTGAGGATATGCTGCGCCCAGACAGGTTTTGAAATGAACGAGTGGAGCCAACAATGAAATTTCCACTTGAGCAGTGTCCGGCAGAATGATAAACGAGGTGGTAGACTTGAGGAATTACAGTGATTTAAAGTTTCGTTCCCCTTTTGCTTTAAACTCCTTTAATGGAGGTACACAAACATGAAAGCTTTGTGTGTGCTTATTTTTGCGTCTATTTCGGTGTCTATCTAGGAGTGTGTGGGGGTGAATGTAGGCTGCAGCTCTTTAGAGTACATACTGTGCCTTCACATGAGTGTGTACGTATGTGCTTGGGTTGTATGTGTGGGCCTGAGTGTAAAAGGGAATGGAATCGACTCAATTTAAATCAAATTAGCATGCAGGCAAATTAAGCACAGGGATTTAATTTGAGCTGTTGTAAAAATGCTAATTTCAGTACAGCCCCGAAGCCTATATGCAAATACAACGCTATTTTACAATAATTCTTATTAGGCCAGGCATGCATAAAACACACATATTACAGCCTGATGTAATCTGGGGGATAGAGTATCATTAGCTTTTGGAATTGCTACAAGGTGAATTTGCTCAGTGGCTACGTGCAGAGGGTGCATGTTTTAGGATTTCTGTCTTTCTGTGCTTTGATAATGGGACTGCATCCATGCATTTCAAAACATGCTAACAGGAAAAGCTGCATGCGACAATGAGCTTTAGGGGTTGGAAACACAGGATTTCCCATTGTACAGTCCCCAATACAGAACAGTTGGTCTGTGATAGCTACACTATAATTGCTAGACATTAATGCTATGGAAACCCAAGTGGGTGGAGACTTGGACTGCAGCATCCAGAAATTCCCGAGCTCTACACCTACCATAGTCCAATGATTTGCTAATTATCTGTCAGGTTTTTTCAAATGAATGCTTAGTGGAGTAATATTGGGAAAATGTTTTTATTTTAAAGCGTGAATTATTATCAAAAATATACTTCCTTGTTTAGATTTGTGAGATTTATTTTTCTTTGTGAAATTTTTGGAATCATTTGCTAGCATATTTATCTTCAGAAAGCATGGATGAAGTTTTAAATGTTATGTCTCTTTTTTTCTGACAAGGGGGATCTAGAGGAACATAACATAAATTGGCGGTTTGTCCGGTATTTGTTAACCATGTCTTAGGTGTTTAGAAGAATGACGCTGGCAGAGGTTAAAGTTGGAGCACTTCAGGATGGGTTAGAACCAAGCCCCCACACCTTCTGTACCTGAACTTCACGCTAACAGGAAAGCAACAAGTGATGTAATTCTTCAAATACCATTGGAGGCCATTGGCAGAATGCAGCAATGTCCTACTGATATCAATGTCAAGTCCAATTTTACACTAAAAATAAACAAATGTACTGCTTTTTTTGCGACAACTGCAGTTGCAATTTAATTAGCGCTTAAATTTGCACACTTTTATTAGTATGGTTATTCGATTGGCAGGTGGGTGGACTTTTTAGACCAGGGATGGGCAACTCCAGGCCTCAAGGGCCGCAGTGTCTACATGACATCCAGATATCCAACTTCTACTCATGACTGATTACCTGGTTCAGGTGTGTCCAGCCTATTAGAACATGTCACAGCATTGTATGTTGGAAAACATGCAGGAATGCAGCCCTCAAGGCCTGAAGTTGTCTATCCCTGCTTTAGACTTTAATTGGTCCTAATTGCGTAATTGCGGTAACTAATTGCGATTTTTTGAACACTGATAAAGTTCAATTTGCCCTTCTTACTTTCGGATTATTTTTGACATTCAGAATCTAATAGGTAGGGTGAGAGATTTTCCATCCAGAGAAAATATGTCTATGACTTCAATGCATCTCCATGACCTATGTACCCAATTTTATTGACTATAATGTGCTCTGTTAAAGTTCCTATGAGCAATAAGAACCACCCAAAGCGCTGTCTCCAGAGTTACTGAATCATAACTAAGCCATCAAGGACACGTCCTGTCGAATAAAACAGGGTTGCATGATGAGGGTATGATGTTCTGATAATTTTAGTTTGAAAAAGGATAATGATGGGTATTTCAAAGAAATGACAAAACAATGTCAAATCTGCTTAGTCTATACTACTGGCAGTCAAAAAAAGCTGCTTCGGGGGTTAGGGTGTGCTAAACTATGCTAAAGGAACTATATGGAAGTTTTGAGTATGAGCTTACCACCAGCTGATAGATTGCCTGCTCACATCTGCAGCCTCTGCATGTCTGCATCAATGTTTACAGCCTCGGATGTCCAAAGCGCTGTCCACAAAAAGTGCTGCACAACCTCCCGATAGACAAGTTGTTCACAGGCAGCATGCAAGCGTCTGCAGATTATCCATCACTCTGTCTGGATTTGCAGTTACTACAATTTTTAAGCTAACGAAACGATAATTTATAGGTTGAGAGATCACCATGACTCCACAAAGAGTGAAAATGGAGAGAAGGCATGGTCATCAACATGTCTTTTATTGCTCAAAAACAGCGTATAAAGCTTGAGAAGACATTAATATAAAACGCACCAAATAAATGTATAGTTTCAAAACAGCGTTTTGAATGAGAAATTTCTTTATAGCAGAAAAGCTTCCATCACAAATCATTTGTGATCATGAAATTTGAGTAAATCCAATGGGTAACCTGAACTAAACTCTCAACTAGTATTAAATAGCAAGAGAATGTTCAAGAACTTGCGTTCAGTGCGTTCTCGCACGCTCAACACATGCCTGGTAGCATTAGGGAATAATGAGTGAATGTGGACATAGGAACAGTTTCTCATATCCTCTTGCCTTAGTTTACAAAGAGCAGGTAGGACCTCATTTTAAGTTATTGCCACACAATTTAAACATCAATTGGAGTGGGAGATGGTGTACAAAGTATATGCTTATAGACCAAAAGGAAAGAGGGAAAGCAACCTAATGCAGTAACAAAAATCTACTTACAGAGGACATCTTAACAGGTGCCACAAAGAACAATTTGAAGTGTGGACAGAAGAGTAAACCTTTGAAAAAGAATTACACTTATTTGGAGATCTGTTTACCATTTCTTTTAAAGGGACAACTGCAGTTCAAGTTAAGACTTGCTCTAAGGGACCCACCATCTGTTGAGCCAGCAGACTCAGACACTTTCTGCTCTTTTGTGTGTCATCTACGCCGACATGGCCACAGCCAGAGGCTAGCTCACATGCTAATGGGCCCTGTGTGGCAACACAATATGTTTTTTTCCTCTCTCCGAATTGCAGTTGTAATTTAGGAATGATAAGTTAGAGTGAAGTGCAGTGTAGTGGTGTGCACTAAGGCACTTGCTACAAACCCCATATGCAAAGAAAGTCCAAGTGTGTCTAGGCTGGATAAGCTTATGCAGCGCAACAGTATAGAAAATAAAGACTCTTGTGAGACGCTGGAACGGGCTATCGTGCTGCTTCCAAACAACAAGAGGGGGAGAAAGAAAAAGAAGACAAAGATGCAGGCAGAAAACCGAGGAGACAAAAAAAAGCCAAAAGAAGAAATAAGGAATAAATTGGCAAGAGAGTGATTAGGTGGAAAACAATGGAATGAAAGTGGGAAACGCATAGAGCAAACATATGCACAAGGGAGATCTAGCACTACAGCGCGGAGAGGACTAACTATAAATCCCAGAGCTAATATGTACTGCCTGAAGTGGTTCTGGCTGGGAACAGGCACTTTCCCTCACACCTCAGTTTCAGAAAGGATACACAGTCGTATGACCTCCCCAACTCCAAAACACCCCCACAGTCATTAACAGAGAGCCACAGTGGCTCCCTCGTGATAAGTTTGTTTTGGCTTTGAGATGATGACCCAGCACAGCTGTTTAAGGAGAGTACGGGGTAACGACAGCTGCTAATAGCCAGATGGCTAAAGGAAGAAAATTAATAGGGGGGATAGATTCGGGTGGGTTGGAGAGCACCGAGGCGTTGAGTTTTGAGGGCTGCTGAGTACAGTTGCACAGGTCTTTGTGTTTAAATTCAACTGTGGAATGTCTGAAAGGTCTAAAAACATTATCTGAAGGCTTTGTCTTTTACCAAATGTAACATAAATTCACTATAAAACAAAAGTTTTCAAAAACCAAACTTCGAAGAGCTTTCTCCACCAACCATTAACACCTTTTTGGGAGGATTCCATAATTAAATTGAGTCGATAAATTCAGCTGCAGATAAAACGAGGGAGAAACGGAGCGCCGCCTGCCTCTTCCCTCCCATTGACAGACATATGCGAAGAGAGGAAAGGGATGAAAAATAAAACCCGTTTGAGACGATTGCAGGGAACATTTCTCAAGCACAAAGTTGAAAATCTCACCCATCAATTTCACTTAGCATGGCTCTGCGACCTTGGCTGAATGATCCCTTCAGTCAAAGATATTCAGCTGAACTGAGAGGATTTCAGTCAGTTTGAAGGAAGCAATAAAACTTTTATTCATCCCGCCGCGATTCCAGAACCTAATGATTCATGGATCTTCTCGGGAGGGGGGTGGGGGAAGGTGGGAATCTTTGGTGTAGGACCAAAGCTCAATGAGGTTTGAAAACTGTTGTCACACATCAATGAGCAGGTGTCTGATGTCAAGTAACTCAATTCCACAGATTTCTCATTGTGGTATTCTTGGCTGAGGTTTGAGCTGTTCTTTTTTTATTGGAGAAAAAAAAAGATTTGGTGAAATAAGAACAAGATAACATATATTGAAGTTTGGTGGGATGAAGGGACGGATGACTCTTGATTTCTATAGATTCTCTAGATTTTCTCTCTGTTTAGGTAAATTTCAGACTTGATGCAATCTGTCTCACATAAAAAGTGTCTCCTGGACCCAAAGGGTGAAAGTACATCTCACGCTTTTGATTTTACTCCAGCATGATTGTGCGTCCTTTGAGGCCTTTTACTTTTCCGTTCCTGGATTGAGTTTTTCCTCCTCTTATTTCGGGTGGCGCTTTGGTTTTTGACACAATTTAAACTGCCTGCATTAGCACGCAAAACGAACTAAGCTATTAAGTGTGGAGCTCATTCAAGTTCCAGGCGGCAGTTGTGGAGTCGAATGAAGAAATGGGCACTTTGTTATCACCCGAGATGTATCGCTTTAATGTCGGGACATTTAATGAAGGCTGAACATTAAGAAAATTACTTGTTATGCACCGTTCATTCCCTTTCCTAAAGAACTTTCAGATGGTGGAAAAGAAAAGCTTCAAACTTGAACAAGGGCTTACACCTTGCACATGGCAGCAACTTTTTTGAACACTCCACCATCGTTATTATTTTTTACCTTAACCCTTTAACTCCAGAGCTGTTGCAGGTGACAGAAAAAGCAGCTTTTTCCTACTATTTAACTGTAGCAAAGTGTTGCAAATCAGTGCAAAGTTGCTTTTCTCTGCTTTCATAATCAGTTGAAATTGCATTAATAGTGTAAACATTCAAAGAGTTGCCATAGTTTAAAAATGTTATTTTCTGTTGCTAACTCCAGAGTTAAGGGGTTAAAATGTTTACTTCATTTTATTATAGAACAAAGTCAAGTTGTTAACTCACCCTAGAATCAATTTATATGTAAACTTAAATAACTTATGAAACGAATTTTTGTTGTCACCTGTCAATATCATGTAAACATGTCAACAGATTTGGAGTGTATACAGCACAATAATGAAAAAAAGATTGTATCTTTCTTTTTTTTTATGTGTATAAATGCTCATACCATGTTGTTTGGTTTAATATAAATATCATCAAAAAGTGTCTCCATTTGTCTTCCTGTGATAAGAAGACATTAGAAGAAAATGTTTGTGCTCACTTGAGTTGACGATGCAGTAACAACGCACCATCTTTAAGACGTTTGCGTGATGGGTACTTACTTTGAGCGTCGGCGAGGTGGAGGAGCAGACCCTGGACAAGCAGCAGCAGCAGCAGCAGCAGCGTGGGTCTGGCTTTGTGCATGGTGGGACAGCTTGGCACCAGCATGCTTTGGCAGCCTCGGTGGCACTGGCTCACAGAGCCCTGTGAGTCAGTCTGGTCTGATTTCTCAGATGCAGGGTATTCACAGCCTATGCAAGGCAAGAAAGGATGGAGAGAAGGAGATGGAGGGAAGGAAGAGAGAGGGAGAGAGGAAATGAATGAAACAAAGCTGTTTGGCTCCATGGGTTTTATCTATCCCTGCACATTTCTGACATACCCCCACACAGCCTCTGCTGGAACTGACAGAGGATAGGGAAAGCCTGATGTGCTCACGGGGTATATTCTGACAGTTCTCTAAATGGAATAGTCACTTCACACAATGTGTGTGCAAGTGTTCACGAGAAGGAAGGAGATAGCAAAAGAGAGAAGGGGGAGAAGAAAAATCACACAGATGAAAGGCTAAGTTAACATGATTTTGTCTTCACAGCTTAGGTCACGAACACCAATTAAATATGCGGCAGAATATGGGAGCCGTTTGACTCGCCCTCTCTGATCAATGTTGATATGTGTTCCCCATGAAGAACGCTCCACTTAAAAGAACACAGTCCAGACATGTAAAAAGTATCAGTCTGGTGAAAACTTTGTCGTTGGTTTATCAGAGGCTCATGTTTCCCATGAAAGTCATTTTTCTCGTGCAGCACAAAGTCGATTTTCTAATAGCTCTAATTTCGACGGGATTGAGAGCGATGGCTGGAAATTCAGCGTCCTCGCACACAAACACTTGAACAAATTTGGTCTTTCATGCGGTGCTACGCAAACAACAAATAACATTTTCAGAGTAGAGTGGCCTGTCCTTTCCATTTAGGTTTCATCCTTTTATCAAAGGCTACATGGCTGTGGAAATCAATGCGATACAGTGAACTAGTATTAGCTGCAGACGGCCTCTATCCCTTGTCATCCATTTGCTTAAGCCTTAGCTTGATCCTTAGTGATGGATGCTTTGTGGTAGACTTCAGCTAATAACATGGCTCCCAGCAAATCTGAGTGTCATACTGTACTGTAGGGTTACTTCATCGGCTTGCCTGTCTGCATTGTCTGTTCAGTCATGGTGACACGATCAAACGAAAACCGTGTTTCATGGTTGTGTAGTTTTCGTAGCGTTGAAATAGGACTGTTTATGTCTAGTTTTGACCGTTACCATTAATGTAACAGAAATGAGTAAAAAAAACAAGATGTCTTGAGGCAAATTAGTTGATTTGATCATGACAAAGTACCAAACTCCATCCTCTCTCCCACTCCTTTGGTTTCTCTTTTCATTGCTGTGAGCTGAAAATGGCGGAAAGGATGAAAAAATAGAGCACCTGTCACCCTCGATTTGTTTATTTATTTATTTATTTTTAGGAGGTGGGGGTAGATAGACATGAGTACCTGTCTCCAAGCTGCCGCAAGGCCAGTACAAAGCACAAGACACGAGGCAAATGGAATCAATTTAAGGTAATCTCATCCCTCGCTTCTGCAACCACCAACACACGCAAATATATATGCAATCTGGAAACATTCGACTATAATTTCTCTGCAGTGTTTGTAGCTGGAGTGACTTTGATTGAACTGAGACAGCCTGAGTGAGGCAAGTGGGGATAAAACATTGACTGTATATGAGAACTGGGCTGAGTGAGTGTGACGTCACTGATTTCAACAAAATAAAGTCCTTTCAAAAGCCATTTTTTTTGGGACAAAGAGGCCATCATGTTGGGGCTGAATGTCATCAGTAAGCAGTGATTAGTCTGAGTCTGTCTGTGTCCTTGTTTCTGTAGCAACAACTCACACCAATCAGGAGTGGGTTTGTTGAAAGGCCATACCCTTAATACTTGGGAGGGGGCTACATGAAATGTGAGACCACATACTATTTGAGGCATCTAATTAGTTAGTTCATAACTAGAATAACTTGCTCTACAGAAAAAATACATTGAAAAAAAAAACCATTAACCAGAACTTCTTTAAAAAAAAGCAAGATTGGTTATTCTGACAAATATAATAACTAATATCTGTTATTTCTTAATAGAAGTCTATGGGATATTGGTTTCCTGTTTGGAACACGAGGGAGGAGTGGTCACTCAGTCCAGTTCTCAAATTCAGTCAGTGGGATAAACCAGATTTTCATTCAAACACAGTGCAGGTTCAAGCGTCTTCCTCCTCTAGTCAATATTGAACAAGTCTTCCCCTGCAAATAAAAGTCATGCCCTTGAAGTTAATTAATGAAGTGTGAGTTTCCAAAAATGACATGACATTAGTCTGCAGCAAAGGTACTGTACTCAGCAGCTACCCACATCTGCACACACACACACACACATTCACTGATAGAGCTGACAGAAGCAAACAAAACCACCGGCATATTGTGTAACTAGACTGAGCAAGACAAGGAACCCATCCCCAACTTGTACTAAACATTCCCCTTTTATGTATCCCAATAGTCCAACCTTAATTTAAAACCTTTTTTTTTAAGACAGTGAACCTGATTACGGAGCGCCTTATAAATGGCTTAATTCTGGGTGTGATTAGCAATGTTGAAGCGATTTTGAGATGTACACAGCGCTGTAAATGTCGGTCTGTTTTTTAACGAATTCCAAACAAGGTTCGGTATTATTGTGGAAACACTAACGCGGCTAACGTCCAGCTGTGTCAGACTGTGTTTGCTTTACCTGTTCCTAACAAAGTTGGGAGTTAGCATAGTTCCAGTAATGTTTGTCTTAGCAGTATCAGTGTTTTTTTATGTGTTGCAAACAAGTTTTTTGTTACTAACATGGTTAGGAGTCAGTGTAGTCAGAGTAACGTTTGTTTTAGCGGTGTCAGTCTTTTTATGTGTTGCAAACAAATGTAGGTGTTTTTGTGAAAACGCTGACATCACAAATGTGTAAACGTGTAAAACGTTTTTTTTACATGTTGCTAACAAGGTTAGGAGTCAGTGTAGTCACAGTAATGTTTGTTTTAGCAGTATCAATCAAGACATTAGGGGTGGTGTACTGTACTTAGCAGCTATCCACATTCAGACACACACCCATTTACCGATAGAGACAAACAAAACCATCTGCATGTTGTGTAACCAGAATGAGAAAAGGAAGCCCTTCCTGACTTGCACTAGAAATGAAAGCTGCTAGAATTGGTGCTGATTTGTTGAGTAAATCCTCTAGTTAACTGTGTAGTAGATCCCTTCATAATGTGTTAAAAGGTGATGAGCCACCTGGCGGAAAGGTAGCAGCTTGCCAACACTGTTGTTATCTGACAATGGATTAAGCCTAAACACTCTGTTGCTTTTTTGTGTGGAAGCTTATGCTGATATAAACACATGCGAGAGCATTCCCAAGGGGTTCAAATGGCCCTTTGTGTTCCCATTACTCCACACACGGAACCCCTAAAAGTTGCCCCTCCGGTGCCCATTTTATTCCCAGACGCAACCATCTAAAACCTCAACCAGCACTTCTGGTGGCTCCGATGCTTTCCAACCAACAGTTATTATATTAGGGGGAAAAAAAAGAAAAATAAATCTTGTCTTTCTTCCTGAGCCCCTGGTGGTATTGTTGTGCTCCCATTCAGTAGTGCTTCATTCAAAGGATTTTGCTGCTGATAGCAATCATGCATTATTAAACAAAGCCTGACAACATGCACCATGTTAATTAAAAAAGGGGGGGGGGGGGAGAGAGAGAGAGAGAGAGAGAGAGAGAGAGAAAGGAGCTGTTGAGCTGTCTACTCTCTCTCATTCTCCACGATCCTTATCGGAAATGTGAAAGAGAATGAGGGTGGGATGTTTATATTCTCCATAAAGGCTGGTCTCGACTTTCATTCAAGCGTGCTTATTTGGTATTAAAGTAAAAAAAAAATAAAAAAAGAGGAAAAAAAAAAGAATCAGTAATTTCTCTCGTAGTCTAGTCAAGCCACAATAAACTTATTACTGCACAAAAGTGAGGCAGAATAATTATGAGCTCCACGTGACTGCAGGTTTATAACAGTCGTAGAATAATAATAACATTGAGCCTGAGATCCTAGTGATGGTTTTTGCATGGGCTTGAACAGCTGTCAAATATTAGCCGCCTTTTCAGGTAAAGTTAACTGAACTTAAATGCAAGGATATTCTTGTGATTCATATTTCAATCTCATCCACTGACTAATAAAACACCCCCCCCAAAAAAAAAAAAATAGTGGAGTTTTAGTTTTTTTCTGATAGACCACAACAGCTGTATATTTCTGTAAAAGCCATTGAACAGATATAGAACATAAAATGTGCAACACATTGTTTTTTGTTTCAGTATTTGGAACCCTGTTTAGCTAAGCACTGTAGTTTTTTTTATTCCAAATTTACAACTTTTAACCATGCATGGCCAGTTGTGAGGACACAGGTTCTAGGACACAGTTTCTGCAGAGCGGCAGGAATAGAAATTTGCTCGTGAGTTGTAGGCGGGACCGTTGGCACAGACCAAACCAGCCCCCTTTTCTTCCTGTTGAGGGGCGGAGTAGGGATCTTGTGGCCCACACGTCGTATTTTCTACGTCACAAATGTGCTCTGTTTTTAAACTGCATTTTTAAAAAATCTGCTTCTGACTCACAACAATTTTAATAAAAAATAAATAAATACTCAGAAATGCAATATTAAGCTTAATTTTTGTTATGTCATGTGTGCGGTTCAATAACAAAATATATAGAGTAGTTATGTATGGTTCAACAGAATATGATACAGTGCAGATTTTATGAACTGTTGGGTGAAAAAGTCCAGTTACAGTTGTTTATGATAGAGTTTGAATTGTCTGTAATATTCCTGCCTACAACTGACAATTGCCACATTAATAAAATGTGGTTAGACTCTATTCCAACGTCAAAAAGTTCTTAAATACAGTAGTAATAATTCCTAATATATATCAAAGTAGTTTCCATCATGTCAATCTAGCATGTATGGTATGCCATTTCTAACACTAATGGTTTGCTGGTTGAGGGAAATGGATTATATTTTGGTATCAAAAGGGAAAGTGCTTTGTGAAAACACATAAAACTTCTATGACATACAAATCCTTGGTTTAACCTTTCATACCACTCTGCTGTTTCCACTTACAGCTAAAAAAAATACTGCATAGAGCCACATGTGAAAATCTTTAATGTGAACATTTGAATAATTTAATCTAAAGGGTAAGACGGGAAAAAGGGAAGATAAAAGAGTGCAAGACATATAGAAGATTGACAGCGATCATCATGAGATCCAGTAGGAATGTGTTTTCTCTTCTGTGAAGAAACTGCTGTGTTAAGGGTTTCTACTGCAGGCTCTGCTTTTCATTTCTACTCTAACTTCTAGCTATTTGCGGTTGCAAATGGGGATGTAATCTCTCCGAGGTGATGAACACCACAGGAGGAGAAGCAGTCCATCACACAGAATGGACCTGCATGAACCCGTTGTCTGCCAAGAGTGTCCAGATCCAGGGTGTCCCGCTTGGTTTCTAGATGTCCCCATCCTCCCTGCTGCTGACTGACTAAATAATGTGCGCTCCTCCAACGGTGGGGTTGTTTAGAAAAGAAGCAGAACAGCTGCACCTACAATTCCGCCCTTGGCAATGCACGTTCAAGCGGCCATGTCAAAAAATATAAAAACTATGTAAACACACATAAATGTGCATGTCGGGCTTCTGCGTTAAAAACTTTAGTGCTCATGCATTGCTATGAAAGTTTCTACAACCATTTTCGGGCTCTATGTACAAAACTCGCGGCCACTTTACATGGGTTAAAAGTTAAACCAGATTGAACTCGGATTTGGTAGTGATGGCCATACAGAGGAGAAAATTCATAATTGCGATTTGTACCCAGCTGGAACTATATGACACCAAGTCTTTCATATATCAGAATAGAGCTGTGAAAGAAAAAGCCTGGCGCTCTTCCAAGTGTAAGTGGCGGCCCCTTCCTGCTTGTCAAGTGTGAACACCAAGGGCTAAATGCACGTTTAACAAAACACGTTAAGTGCGTTCTTGAATGGACATCACCTACCCGTGTGTCCGTAGCTTCACACTGTACAAGAAATGTCTCAGCATTTTTCATCTCATGTGAAATGGTTACAATGATGATACGACACCATGAATCACTTATCACTTTGTCTTAAATAAAAGCTGCGATTTTAATGCTCGGTACAGAAAATTGGTTCAATTAAAATAGTAAAATAGGCTTTCTTATCATTTCTACCCTCTCTTAGAGACATTGGTATAGCTTAAAATAACCTCTATTTGTCAAGACTGTGAACTTTGGTTTGGGTTTTGTCAGTTTTGTTGTGATTTTTGATCATGTTCTGTTCTGAAGTGTCCCACAGCCAAACCAGTTTCAGGTTCATGATCCACAGCAGTAACTGCCCTCAGCCAATATAAATATCTGGTTTTCAGTTAATTCAGGTCAGGTCATCTGCTCTGCCACCCTTTGTGTTTATCCATGGTCTTTGTCATGTTTCAGTGTATTTATTAAATGTGTTCCGTTTCTGTCACAAGCCTGGTCTCCTGGATTTTGGGTCCTCCAATACCTCTTCTTGACACTATTGTGCTTTAAAGAGAACCATCTGGCCTTTCCAAAAACAAAACAAAAAAAGCGTCTGGCTGAATGAAGAGATCTTTGGTTTTATTGAAGTCTTGGAAAAAAAATCTCATAGTTTTCAAGAATCTTTGAATCAAACTTTTTCTTCACTGGAACTGTGTCAACTTTCAGGCTATTTGTGGGATGAACATCATTAAATATGTAAACTGTCTTTTTTTTTTTTTTTTGCTATGTTCCTCTCTATACTTTTCTTTTTTTTTCCCCTGTCAGCTGCTACTTTCTTCTTCTGCCTGCAATGGTGTGATTTAAGACCGAGTGACAAGGCCGTTTCTCACACATCGCACCCGATCAGCCAGCATGTGTAATAACATTCCTCAAGCTAGGCTAAGCTATGCCCTCAAGTGAAGCCTCCACATGAAAGACCCTGACAACCACACATCAGAGTAGTTTATTTGCCATACTTACTTATTTACTCGCCCTCCCCCTGTTTCCATGAATCCCCTGACCTCCCTCAAACAAGCTTCTCACGCTCATAAACTACCCTTTTGGGTGGTGCCGCCAGACGTTTGAAAAAAAGTCAGGGTTTACAGCAAGCTTGACTAATTTCAGAGTAAGTGCAATGCTTCCTGTACTGTATAGCTGTTGTCTTTTTAGCTACACTGTTGCTCTCTTATGAATGGATCCCCGATATGAGGGCACAGCATGCCTTTAATTGGGTCTGATGACATTTGTCTCCCTAATAATTGGTTTAAAAGCACCTGCTGTGCTTGGAGGACGTGGAAGTTATCCCGATCCCATCTAAGTTGGTATGTCGGTGGCAAATTACACTACCAGAAGCAGTTTTCCTTTTTGCTGTCCCATCAGATATATTACAAAGTGCAAACATAATTGTTGCGTCACAAAAAAAAAAAAAAAAAAATGTTGATGAAAAATGCTGATGAATTAACCTTTGTGAGAAGAGTACATATATCCTGGATACTCTGATTAATTTTCCACTCAGTTTTCAACCAATTTAAATAAACTATATCTGTTAATAAATTAGTATGTTTTGGCAAGAGGCAGCTTTGTTGAATTATGACAAAAGTGATTTGAATGCTTTTATGCTAAAATAGGCCATAGTTCTATAGTTTTCTAGGACTTAGTCCCTGCACAGCAGCAGAAGATCATTAGAAATTCACCTCTGAGTAGTGACTGCTGACGTGGAGCACCCCACCAGCACTGCCACTGCTGAGAGCTCTCTATTTACACTCCCACAAGCTTACAGCTCCACACAACCCCACCCTAACATTAGCGATGCAACAAAAATGGCGAGCAATATTGGAGCTATTCATCAGTTGCCAGTTCAGAAAAGAACAATAAAGATGTATCTAGTTGTCTACAAGTGGACGCATTGGAATAAAGCACATACAAATACAATCTTTTTAAAACAGCATTTTTTTCATCTCTCCTGATTCACAATGATTTGAATAAAGAAATACTCAGAAGAATAATTTTAAGCGTTCTTTAAAGTTAATTTTTTTATACAGTCCTCTATCATTCTTAAAGCTGTCTTTAGGGAATTACACCCTAATCCTATCCATAAGCAATGTGGTGGTAAGGACTGATGCATACATTTCTATTAGCGAGACACTAACAGCTTTTACAGAATGCACAAGTATCTTTAATTGAATGTAATTTTTTGGAAAAACATAAAAGGTGTTGAAATTTGAAAACTATGACCTTGTTATGTTGTAACAGTGCACATGTACTATTGTGATAAGGTTACCTACACTGGCGGCGAGCATATTGCTTTCGTCAAATACAATCCACCATTCATGAATATTCCTCCTCTGGTCTATTTGATCTTACTGTTATCAACCACTTCTCCTTGACTTTTCTCTCTACCTGAGCCTAGCACTCCATCTTTCATCAGCACCGTTCATGTCACCCATCTTTCTTCTTCTACTTATCCCTCTTACTAACATCCACAAGCAGCTGCTGAGTTCAGATGGATAGTGCCCACAGAGCAGGACCCTGACCTGCAGTCTAGTGACTGATTATACCAGTGCCCTGGTGCGTTGCTCCTTTGACGCACATAGTGCACTCACAAGCATTACAAACACAAAAACACACACAAGGTTATGGAGCTATTGAGCAATTTGTAGGGGCACGGGAGAATCCAAAAGGAGGGGAAAAAAGGAAAAAATTCCAAAGCAACCAAGTTTATCTTTGTCTCAGTGTTTGGCTCACCTCCTTTGACCTTGCTGACACTAGTAAACACACTTTCAATTGAGCAGTAATGGTTGCTAATAATGCTTTATTTATTGACCAGCAGATAAAGCCACAACAGAGTACAGTCAGCCCTCTGGTAAGCATTTAAGCTGTGTAAACCATTCAAATGATTGCTGGCTTGTTGAGAGGCCTTCCCTTCTGCCACGTTTATTTATCACAATGTGGGAGGCTTCCATAATACAAGCATGTGCCACTTGGGTTGTGCTTGACCTAGCGCATCAGCGTTTAGTATAGGAAGAGACTTTCCTATCATGCAAACAGGCTGAATCTTGAGGAGCTATTGTGTTGGGAGCAACAAGTGTGGCAACAAGGGGGAGGGAGTAAAATATAAAAAATATAAAAAGGGTAGATATGGCAAGCTGCAGCAAAACCAGGAAGAGTAAGAAATTACACCACATGAACAGGAGAAGACTAAATTATGTTGCATATTATAAGGCAGGGTGAATAAAAGCGGAAGCTATAGACGGTAGGGGAACAGGGGTGTCCAAACACTTTGTAAATTGGGCAAGATTTAGTCAGGTGGAAATGTTTGAGAACTATTCTGCCGGCATTCTTTGAACCCATATATTTATCAAATCAACTTTGTAATGAAACATTTTCAATTGAATACTTTTAATTTCTTCACAAAAAAAATAAATTTTTACCAGAATGATTGTGAATTTCTAATTTGAAGACCAAAAATAAAATAAAGAAAAATTCTGTCTCTAACAAAGCCTTCTGTCCGGATTAAATCTGGGTTCATATAAAAGGTTACATCTTCTTCACTATGAAATAAATCGAAATCATGTATACAGGAACATAACACAAATAATTATCCTATTTGATCACAGAAACAAATACAAATGTTTGTCTTGTTTGGCCCTTAAGGCTCCTAAGGTCAAGTTGTTGCCACAGGTTTACAACGAATTATAACGTACTTTACCCAATCACAACAAGAAAACCGCACACATAGTTCATAGAAAGTGCTGGGGGTTGCATTTTATTACTTTTATAACAGGAGCCTGTGAAGCATTGGAAAATTTGGCCCACGCGCCGGACTTTGGACATGCCTGCTTTAGAGGAACAATAACCAAAATGGAAAAAGAGGTGACAAGATGGGGACAGGAAAGGTGAGAGGCAATAAAAAATATACAAAGAGTTCTGGAAAAAGGAGTAAGAAATAAAAGTTTCAAACACACAAATAAAAAAGAAACTGTTGTGTCTTACGCAGCCTACTTACATGCACACCAAAAAAACTCTTTGTTCATGATCGGATTTCTTGACTTATTACAATGTTTGATTGACTCCAATGTCATTGAATTCTGAGAAACTATTGGTCCCACATTAACAAAATTAATTTTACGACCATTTTGTTTATCAAGACTAGTTTAAAATTTAAATCATAATGTACGTATGCTCTCCCTGACAAATTGGATAATGCACTAAAACACTAATACCAGGATTTTCTGATCATTCAATTCAATTTAGAAAATAATTGGCTACTACAAGTTAACCATTCTTTTTAAAGGATAAACTTCTAAATATGGCATTTCACTTTTTGCAGTCTCACTCAACTAGGTGTGCTTCTTTCTTTCTTATTTTTTCAGCACTTTTGTGTGCCAAATTGACATAAATCGTTTATTGCGAGGAAATCTTCGTTTTCATTCAATAATTCTGAATTTATTTTTCGATAAAGGTTTAAACTTAGAGAGAAAAGAGCAAAAATGTTCAATGTCTGTCTAAGAAAGGCGAATAAAGTGTGTAGTGAGGGGTTTTGCAGCCTTAAAACATCTCAAAAAACTTCGGGAAATGCGGGTTATTTTTTGAACGTAACTCTCATGATAAATAGTGAATGGCATATACTTGTATACAGCTTTTCTACCTTCCTTGAAGGCCCAAAGCCCTTTACAGTCACAGTTCATTCACCCATTCAAACACTGATGGCGGCTCCGCTGCCTATCACTGGCACCAACCTATAACCACCAGAAGTAATTCGGAGTTCAATGTCTTGCCCAAGGACACTTCGACAAATGGGTGGGCAAGTCGACCGCCCTACCGCTGCACCACGGTTGCCCTGCTATAAATGAAGAAAGACTGTACTTCTCCTTTGGTTTCCCCACTAATGATGGCAATGCATGAAAGACAGAAGACAATATGAGAGATAGAAGTGAAAAAAACGTTACTCCCGGCTGAGGAAGTGACGGTTGTACGGCGTTTCTAGCGCTCTGAACGTCTTGTCTCATCAAGGGTGGGAAAAGATGACAGAAGGAAAGGAGAGGGGAAAAACATGAATACAATTGATGTCTCATGTAAAGTCTGTTTTTCCTCAAAACCTCACACTTGGGTTAAGTACCATTTTACAGACAAATAGATGCCCACAACTCCTACACAAACACGCACAGAAATCTACACTTCAATATTCATTTGCAACAAATACGCACATGCAAGCAGAGCACAAGCATGCGTACCCTTTGCACCGCGTGCTTCTGACACTTTGACATGTACCCCCAGCACCGCCGCGGTCTGTGGGAGGATGAATAATCTCACTTCCGTGAGGCAGAGAAATGAGCGAGGGGAAGGAGGGTGAGAGGGAGGTTGTTCCTAGCCCGAGCTCATGCCGTGTTATTGAAAGTGCCGATCCCTTGAACAGACAAAACAACATTCCTCTGCCACTTGCTGACATGACACAAGAACAGAACTCTATTGAAAGCAACTAAATAATACAGCACTGGGGATATTGTCACCCTCTAATAAATATAACATGCATTTATAGCAAAATGCCCTCCGTATCTTTCGAAAACAATGGAACACCAAGGTGCATTGTGTGCTCGTGACATTTTAGTGCCTTTTGTACACGTGCCAAGACATTTGGTATGTAAATACACTACTTAGGCCCACAAGAAGGATTCAAAGGAGGAGCTTGGGGCACACACCTGAGGCTCACACATTGAGGCTCAAAACGAGTTTCTAAACCAAAGACCAAAGGGTTTGCAGTTTAACTGAGTTTTTCTTTCTCCCCTCCTCTAATCTCACATCTAATCCCACGTTTTAGTGACACAATAAGGTGTGGTGTTTCATAACGTTTGTTGTGGATAAACTAGATGAGGGGTCTACAGTCTGAGACTTTGGAGCCACATGTGGCTCTTTTACCCCATCACAGTGGCTCTCTTGTTAAAGAAAAATATTGGCAATTTACAAAAGAAAAAGTTATTTAGTTAGCATTGATTTGATGTAGATTAGCTAAACGTATGGGTTAGGTGCAGCTAGATGTAAGATATGGGTTTTTACAGACTTGCTGACATCAAAAGAACTTGTTTGCTTCCTCCTGAATACACATATTTCAAATATTAAGCTAAACTTTGGTAAAAAGGTTGATCTTTTCTGACAGTTTATTTTATAAGTTCAAAGCACATTTTATCTTGGTCCAGAGGGGAGTTGCTAAAATGTGTATTTGTATATTTTTATGACTTTTCTACTGGATCATAAACCAATAAAGTCATGTTTATGTTCAGGTTAACAGCAGTAGTAGGTAAGAAAAAGTATGACAACTCACTAAAGTAAACCTAAAGGAGGAGTCTGAGATCTTTAGCAGTAAAAGAGTCACCTGAAATAATTTCTTTCAGACCAATAAGGTAATAGGTCTGGTAGCCAGATCCTATTGTCTTTAATTGATATACTTGCACCAGAAATATGTTTTCAATAAAAACTATTATTGCCAAAAAATGAGAGAAAATTCCTGTAGTATATAAATATATTAATGCTTAAAAGAGAAATCTGACACTATTTTACTTCTGCCAATGCATCTATATCATGTTAATGTTTTGTTCGACATGCCACGTGGAAATAAACATCACTTTCAAAGCTGCTTAAGTATCTTGAGTATCTGCACCAAAGTGTACGGCACACTTTGATGCTGGTGCTGCCGATAATTACATGTGAAAAGCTAAACTTGTATTAGTTCTTGGACGCCCTTGAAAGAGGTTTTAGCAAAGCTTAGCTATTGTTCTCAGAGAAGCAGTGCAGCCTGCTTGTGCAAGGAAAGAAATGGTTTCGCCATCTAGGAATGGAAAATTAAACAATCCCCTTTGTCACGCCTCCAATGTTTGCAGTGAAAAGTAAGGAACAAGAAAAGTGTAGCTTTCCAGCTGCGATGGTGTATTCTGCTACTCAAAAAATTGAATTTATTAGGTCTTTGAAGACAAATGAATAATTCTTTTCCCAAGCCACTGCTTGAGGATTAGAATTCAAATCAAATGCCACCTTCAAACAAATGTCACGATAAGAATCAAAAGTCTTGTGTCCATTCCTGACATGAAACAGCATGCACAGTCTGACATTTCGGAATGATTTTCTTTGCTATGACTTTAAAAAAATCATTTTTGAATAAAAAAAAATATATATTTATAAAAGAAAAACTATTTTAGAAACTTTTATATAGTCTCCTAAACTCAAAGTCCAGCTCTGAACACTCACAAACATGACTAAGACACTGTCAAGCTTGACATTGCCATCTCCCGTGCTGTCAGTGGTCCTAACAGGGGCTCGTTGACAGACTGACTGGATGTGCCTTATCATTAGCAGTGCTGCCTTTGCCACCACCAGGGGCTTTGATGACAGAAACTATGGCCCAAGTGCCTGCCCTCCCATTTTGCCAGCTCCAGTGTCATCTAAATGAGATAGGACCCAGGAGCTAAGGGATTTGGCGCTGCATAATTACCTTTTTAAAGCACATAATTGAGTATTTCATTAAAAGACTGACTGTTCTAAGGCGAGTTCTACTGGGAGACAGTTGTATTTGTCTGTGCGATGTGAGTGTATGCACCTTGTAGGTATGGGTGGGGAAATGTTATGAAAATGCGGGTGTGCGTTTGCTTGTGCATGCATTTTAAGACTCACCTTGAATTTGAGAGTTACCTTGCAAAGCAGCAAGGTCCCGCCATTGTTTTCTGTTTACATTGCATTTAGTGTGTTTGGCTTATGATTGTGAAAGTAAATCCAACAGCGTTCGCCTTTAGAAATTCGCTCACAGTCATAGGTAAACATGGGAGCTTTCAATAGATAACGACTGACCAACCTTTGGCAATTTGAAGTTTTAAAAACAGGGGCGGAGCTATGGGGGGGAAGGGGGGGCATTTAGTCATTATTTGTCATATTATTGACAAAGAATAAGAAATCATCCATATAAGCTTCTTTGAGAATTGCAAAAATAACAAAAATTATATTTTTTAATGAAATAAAAACAATAATAATACCAAAACCATTAAAAATATATCATTCTAAGCCTTTCATTTGTAATGGTCTTCAACTCTGCTGTTCTCATTTGCCACCATTCCAGAGAAATGAAAACACATTTGTGGCTGCACTATTGTTTTAAAGTCATAGATACACAGATACCCAACATATGAAGAACATTTATTGTGTGATCAGGTTGCGCTACATAAAATATGGCTTAGCTACGTCTGCAAGTTTTTTGGTGTCCTGTCGTCAACGGTCAAATACAAAAAGCTTCTTCTCCATTTGCAATGCTGATTCTTCATATTTGTTGAACACCCCGTCAGCCTCCTTACAGGGGTCACTCAGTTCATTTGTTCCAAAAAACTGCAGCTGTGTTCTCTGAGTTAGATAGTAAACTAAAACTGGTTTTGAAAAAAATCTAATTAGTACAGGCTATTTCCTAAGATTTTCAATGCTGTTATTGTGCAGAGACGGCAATTTATTTGCCTAACCAATGTTTTGTGGTGTTTTGAGGAAGCCACAGTTTTTTGTTTTTTTTGTCCAATTTCACATTATTACTGTCAATCAGCCCATTCAGCTGCATATTAATGCTATTCAAAACAATAATTATGAGATACACTTTTCTGCATAGTTCCATGATAAAGATTGAATTCAAGGAACACAATTAGACTTCTGACAACTGGGTTTCTCTGATCCCTTTGATGTTAAAAATACCATTCAGAATCTGCTGAATGAAGAGAACTTTGGACACAAAAATTATAACAAATTTGACCAGATTTCCATGACCCGGCAGGCTTTGACTCCCGTTTGCCCCTCACTGGATCACAGGGGATGTTGGCAACCCCTCTGCAGTTGCCTTTCACTTGATTGACTTGTTTGATAAATAGCTAGCATCTAAAGTGCCAATGAAAGCTGTGAGTTGTTAAGAGTCTTTGGGGCTGAGACCAGCTGCTCAGCTGAAATGGATAACTGAGGGTCCCCTTGTGGGATTCCTAGTTATTTATAAACAATGGTTGAAGGACTTTTTGGCCTGCTCTACTTTCCAGTGTTGCTTCAATTCTTTGACATCTCCCAGCAGTTGTTCATATGTCTTCTTTTCATTATTTTCTACATTCTTGCATATATGATGGTTGTTTGTGGTACATTGCCAGCAAACCACAATGACGAACCACCCATATGGTAGGTTAGACACCCCCGTGATCTCATCTTGTTCTATGGCTTCAATTGAATGGAATGAAGCCATCTTTAAGATGAAGATGCAGACTATATTATTTGATGAAGACATACAAAAACAGCTAATATTAAAGCAGCACAAAATGGATGTCACCAATTTATTTACTCTATCAAATTGTAAACTAATACCATACTAGGCTGTACATATATGTTAATATATGTACTGCACCTATTTTTATTTTATCTACACAGCAATGAATAGAGAGGCAATAAGTGGTGCCTTAGTCCCAGCTGCCCTTACGAGTGAATAGGGCTGTCTGTGGGTGAAAAGTGGGCAAATTATATATGGGGCACATGGTCCGTACCAAATATTGTAGACCTCTCAGTGAGCCCATAGAGCAAAAATGTTTGTGCAAATTTTTTCTACGAGCAAAATATGGTGTGGGTAACAGGTCACAGCGAACATTAATACTACACACAGGGGAGAGTAAGGGGTGAAGTAAGTGAGATGCAAGCATGTCGTACAGATACAGATTTATGTTTTCAACACCCCCAAACCATGCGAACTGAGAAAGGAATGAAAGCTGCGCACAGCCTGGCTGTTAGAAATTAGGAAATTAAACAATCAGAGCCTAGTCTGCGTGCAGCATTTGCACATGGTCAGTAGAGGCCAGTACATGAACCTTACCAACAACTCGAGTGTAGGGTAAGGGCACCACACGATAGCATCGGCAGTGCATCACAAGTGCATACAAATTGCATCATCTTTACAAATGCTTCACAATGCACTAACTACACTTGTCAATTGTACCTTCCATTTTCATGTCGTCCTTTGAGGTAGCCATACAAACCTCAAGGGAACTACAAAACACACCTGCACTGCAGTCAGACAACCCAAAAAGCCTATAGCACCTGTACAGGTCAACCCCCCATAGAGGTGCAAGTGACCGAGGCTTAACGTATATTCTAAGAAGACCAAACTGTGGCATGGCTGAGCATATGTGAGTGGTTTTGTGTGTTATCCAAAAGTGGAGTTGGTGCGCCTCATCTAAACTCCCCCCAACAGCAGAATATCCTCTTAACCAATGAGGTTTCCATTGCACTGTTCCTTAATAGTTCCAGCAGCAAAGTGGATTCAATTGAACAGGAGGCTTGATGCAGGATATATCAAGCCCAAACCTGACTTTGTGCATTCCCTATCTCCGCATCGATGCTGGGAGACATCCATCTTGATTTCTGCTGAGTGCCAAAAAGAAGTAACAGGAGAATGAGATGGAGAGATGGAGCGTGGCATGGAGAAGAGGTGCTCAACTGATAAGTCAGGTAAGAATCACAACAGTGGATCTCAGAGAGTTTAGCTCCAATGTGCTGAAGAGACGGCGTTCATCTCCATCTAATTTGTTTTGTCGTTTTAGAGCGTATGAGCATCAGCAGCGGCTAGCTGACACCTCATGCCTTTACGAGCACAAGCATTCTGCTGCGCAAGCTAATGCAGATATAATTAACAGCCAAATAGACTGCCATACATACATACACATGCAAGTATAATCTCATAGACATGCATGGGGCCTGGGGCTGAGTGCCATAACAGCCCAATGAAATATATTCAGATTAGAAAGGTGTCGCATTACTCTCCACTTGGATGATAAATACGCGGTTAGCACCGTCATTAATCTTGTACCCCTCCCCACCTTCTGCCTTCAGACACAGTGATGTAAGGGGAGGGGAACGAGCACTGGATGGAGCTAGTGCCTCAGCCAGAGCTACATGTGAGTGGCTATGCTTTTGTGGCCCATAAATACCCTCTCTTTCACCTAAGATTCATAAGGTCAGAACAATTGCTTAGGAAAACCAAATTCAAACTCATTGAAATGATTTGTTACACTGATTGCTACCCTTTTTCTAAACATTCTCCTAAGCATACCTTTCACATTCTCCAAGATTCCCTTTTGCTTTCACTATCCAGTGATTGATTTGAAGCATTCAGGTTATATTATTTCTACCACCCTCTCTTCGTTCATTTCAGGGGTTTTTTTTGTTATATGTTCCCATAAATTATTCTATCGTAAGACGCTTTTAGGTCTAGGTAATTAGTAGGGATGTCGCAAATTCCCAGTTTAAAACCAAATTGAAGGCTTCATCATAAAACTGAAACATTCAATGGGTGCATCTCTACTGCATGTTTACTCTGAAAAGACCAAATGTGTGTTGAGATCAATCTATTATAATAAATATGGCTTGATTGCATTATAAGATGCATTTTTTAGTAAATTCAAAAAGGGAATTGTTTGAATTTGTCAGTGTTTGTTGTTTTGTAGCCCACAAATCAAACTGAAACAAAATTGAATCGTGGTAAATCATTGCATCCCTAGTAAATTGCAGCATCCACTCAACACTAACATGCAAAAACACAGCGTTAATGTATCCACAGCCTCTAAAGAGACTTCTTTATCCAGCAAAAACTGACACGTCCTTGAAGTCGGCGCCAAGGTAAAAGGTGGAAGGTCAAAAGCTAAAGTAATTACTTATGAAACAGTTCCTTTACACTTGTATTGAATAGACGTGACTCTTGTCAACCCCTTAGCCTTCGGTTTTGTGTTTGTTAAAGCACATACGCACTGGGAGTTCATCTCGATGATGCACGTAGTTCGACTTCAGATGAGATGCAGACACTTATTTTCACTTAAGTGGCTCCTCTAGGGAGAAATGAAAGTGAGTGCTTCCTTGGATGTGGTCCAGTGGATTTGACTAAAATATCCCTAAATGCGAGAATTATTTTTGTAGAAAAAAAAATGCCTGCATCCCAAACATCTAATGTATAATTAAGCAAACCAAAATAGTACCTCACAATAACTCAGTTTAGGTTAACTTCTGCAAAAGTGGAACTGACTGAATATATGCTGGATGCATTTAGCTTTATGAACAGAAAATAGCTTCAGCAACTACGTAATACCACACTACTAATAAATTACTCAGACATCGTTTTCATACATGAACTCTTGAATGAAAAGTGGAAGGTGATTCAGACCTGACCTCTCATTCCATGCTTAATTTCTGAGGGATGTTTTTTTCTTGTTGTTAAAGTAGAAAACCTTTCTCACAGTCTCAGCTGCTGTTTGCAAAAACTCAGTAGACTTGAGTTTTGCCCTGGATGATTTTTTTTCTTTTTTTCTTGCCTGCATTTACTTATCTCACAGAATCATGTTGTTTTTCTTTTGCCAAGACCTATAAGCTCTGTACACTGGTACTATTGTGTATAAAGAGGCGAGAAAAAACCAACAATGCTTCATTGCAAGATGGTTGATTAGCTCTTGAGGGGGCAGTACAGAATTTGTTGCATCCCTGTGGAGCTCCAATCATGATTTATACTTTTTTTTTTCTTATAAAGACTATTAAAATGAAAACTACCATGTGTTTGCATTTAAGCCCTAGAATGAATAACATTATTACCAGATAACAAACAAAAAAAAAATCACAAAGTTTCCTCTGGTTGGGCTAATTGTGTTACCACAATTTTATTGGACTTACCCCGCCCCCCCCAAATCACTCGGTGCCCAATAAAATGCTGCAGTGAATTGGGGCTACTATAATGATGGCACAAAACAGAAATAAACTACTTTTACTGTTGCAGACAAAGTGACATGACCTGGAAAGGTTGTGTATTTGCTGGGATAATGACTGTATTTTAAAGACAGGCCTCAGTGTGAACTCTAATTATTTGTCTGGGGCCACTGCGCTACATTGGTCTCAAGCACTTAGTAATAAAGTCCAAATTTGCTTCATGTTTATGAAGGCAGCATGAAAGTCAGCAGAAAATGTTTTAAGACCCACTATGAAAAAAATGTTTTTTTAACATGTTCTTCTGGCCTTTTTCTGATGATGAAGCAGATAAATAATGTTCTTTGAGAGAAGATTGCTGGCAGCGAAGAAGAATATGCTTTCTTTTGTCATAATGACCTTCTGCCAATCAATGGGTTTCAACAGTAGCTCCGAGCTAACCGGACCGTTCCATTTTTTTATGGAACTACAACCAAAGGGGGCCCAAAAATGGTACAGTTCAGTCCGGCTTTACTGGCCCATTTTTTAATGGATGTGCTCAAAACACCAGACTGGACCGTATAATACCGCTCAGTGGAACTGAGGCCATACATTGACATGTTTGAAATGAACAGAAACATCCATCTGAAAGGATCATTTTCAGGAAAGAACACGTTTTCAAGTTAACGAAGAGTATCAGAAAATGTCCTTTTACATGTTTAATACCATCAACATTCACCAACAATAATGTAGATCACTGTGACACCCACTTTTCATGAATATGCAAGACTTTTCCATACATTGGGGGGAAAAAAGGGAAGTGTGTTTTGTCAAATGTGCTAAAGAGCCTTTCTCACATCTCAAGTCAAGCTTTTTGAGTTCCCCACGTGAGACAAACTACTCGAGGTTCCCACTGTGATGTTTTGCTAAAACACAGCATGTTTGCTTGTCACAGTAAATTTGATCATATGAAATAGCGCTACTCTGTGCCTCTATCATCCCTCTCACTTTCCTCTGAGTTTCCATTACAATAAGAGTTGGCAGAGAAGAAAAGGGAGACAAAATAAAGCCTGAAAACATGAAAACCTAACAAAATAATCTGTCCTAAGATGCCACAATGGGTGTCCTGTTTTAAAGCAAGAGAAATTGTTTGTGTGTGTGTGTGTGTGTGTGTGTGTGTGTGTGTGTGTGTGTGTGT
>BSAI01000212.1:5854550-5976610 GCA_036245035.1 Adrianichthys oophorus | reverse complement strand
GTGTGTGTGTGTGTGTGTGTGTGTGTGTGTGTGTGTGTGTGTGTGTGACTCCCACTGGCTCACTAATACAATAGTCCTTACAGATCCACTCGGTTCGTCTTCTGATTGTAAAAGTGAACCAGTGTTCTTTCAATTGTGATAATGCTCTTTTTATCCAAAATAAAGAAAAAAAAAACAGCAATTTTTTAGGACATAGTTTCTGCAGCAGTTCACAAATTTGCCTCTCAGTTGTAGAGAAACCCCGCTCCCCTTCCCCTTCCTGTTGCTGAGAGCTCTCTGTTTGAAAGGAGCAGGGAACATTTTTTTTCTACGTTAGAAATACGATCTTTTTCAAACTGAAATGTTTTCATCTGCTCCTGATTCACAATGACGTGAATAAAGAATAAAAAACTTAAGACTACTCAGGCTAAAATCAAAAGGGAGCACAAAGAACAGAAAAGGAAACGGTGGAAGGTTTTTATGTAAAAGAAAACTCTTGGTTACTGTTGGTTTGTGATCTATCCCTTGTACCTTTAACCAAACATTAAATCATTCACTCCTGTAAACTACCAGTCAACTGCTCGGCTTTATCGCTAACAGCAAAGAAGAATTTGTTAACGAACAGCTGGGAAATCTGTGCCCACTGCCACCCACTTTCTCCCCCATAGCCTCACCAGGTCAACCTACTGAGGGCTAATAAAAGAAGCAGCCCTTGACTGGGAACAGCTGGCTCTCCGTGATCTAACTCTGCAAGTGGCGTGCTGGGGCATTTGCTCTGGGAGTAAAGGGGCAAAACACCTCTGCGTAGTACAAGAGCGAGGGTGACAAATGCAGTGCACGGACATGATTGGGATAAATCGGGTGGTAAAATAGGGTAAAGTGGAAAACAGACATAATGGAATCCGTTGGTAAGCAGGGGAATGGTGCACAGTGGCTGTCCTGTCCCTGGCTTTTCAATGTCTAACCAGCTAATCAATATCCCAGAGAAACACTATTTCAGCTGGCTCGCTGAGCTCTCCGTACTGGAGAAATACTGAGCGTGCCAACTCAGTCTCAGTTTTTCTTTTTATCGAATTTGTCCTTAGAGCATTTGACAAAACCATTTCTGTTAATATGTATTTATTTGGTACTCAGGAAGTGATGCATCTGGGCCAGCGGTGAGTGGGCACCTACGCAGGGAGCTGAATTGGAATGTAGTGAGTGGGAGCAAGTGAAGTATGTCATTGATATTAGCAAGAGAAAGCTTTGATGTTCACAAAGCACAGACTCAAGTGTTTTCTGAGTTGGCAAATAGAAGAAGGGGTTTTAAAAGAATTACTTGATAAAATAATGCCTAGCAAAAAAAAAAAAAAAAAACATTTGGTTCTATTCCATCTTTTCCAAAATAAAACCAAACCTACCAAGTATGTTACCACTGAGAGTGAACCTGCATAATAAATCAAAAATGTATCGACATCTCAGCTTGTGCAATTCACGTATCGCAAAAGACAGTATAAACTGCAATTATTGGCTACCTTAGATGTTTACATACACACACAAACAGAGAAACCATGATGCTTTTAAAAAGGCCCAAGCTTTCTTAAACACTGCCTACATTGTTCATACTACCAGAAAGGTAGATGAATGTTCTTTGGTTCACTTCCTCGACATAAAAGTTCTTACCTATCTCCTATTGAGATAACATACAGTATAATCAATATTGACTTTTATTTAAAGATCCACTCAAATAAAAAAAAAAAAGTTTTTTTAACATGTTCTTGTGGCATTTTTCTGATGATGGACAATCCATATATAAAGGGAATTAAGATTACATTTGCATTTCTGAGTATTTCTTTTTTTTTTTTTCAAATTGTCATGAATTGGGAGCTAAAGAAAACATTCCGTTTCAAAAAGAGCGCATTTGGGCCACAGGATCCCCGCTTCACTCCATTCTGATGCATTGCCGAATAGATCCATGTATGTCTTTGTTTTATTTGTCTGAGCTAGCATCTGGATCAAAACAATACGGCTGGATAGATCTGAAATTGCTCACAAGTTTTGTTGCACTGCTATTGTTAGGTTGGGACTTTGAGGGGTTATAAGCTAGTGGGAGAGAGTATTTACAAAGGGATGATGGGAAACGAGGACAGGTTTACTCCATGCCAAAGGTTCCGCCCACAACAAAAGGTGAATTTGTAATGAACTGTGCCGCTCTGCCAAAAGTATGTCCTAGAAAATGACACTTTCTTGGTTTTGCCTAAAAATGGCATCATTATAATTAAAAGACCACTGGGAAGGAATTTAAAATAGATCAAAAAATGATTGGAGTGGGACTAAAACTGTTGCAGTAAAAATGAAATGATGTTTGGATGTGATTAGTTGTTTTTTGTTTTGCTATCGATTCATGTATCAATTTTGAGCATTAATATTCCACTTCTTATATTGTGCAGCCCTAATCGAGAAACAGTATACGAAAAGACCACCTCAAAGTTCCTGCTATTCTTGGAAAACACAATTAATATCCATGTGGAGGCAAACACCAATATGTCCTGATGAAGTGGCATCCCAACATCTCATGGTCTATGAGAATGGCAGTCTTGCTCTGAAACAACAAACCGTTCGGGAACAAGAGGGATGGGGGTAGTGACGCGAGGGAGGCTTAAAAACTGTCGGCAGACATAAATAACTGCTCATATGACCCGTCATGCTTGACCTACGCTCTCTTATCGCACTACACGTCCATAGATATCGTTTCTAATTTAAATTGCGTGTGCACAGGAATGTAAGTGTGTAGAGAGTATGAAATACAATTCCAGATGCTTTCAGCTTTGCTCACTGAAGCTCATGCATTTCTGCAAGCCTAATTAGTGCACGTACTCACACATGCATGCAAAACCTGACCCCTCCCACCATTCGGGGGCCTCTGTTTGAGAACATCCACATCCCCCTCAGTGTTTCATACAGGATACAGACAGCAACGATGGTTAGAATTACTTTATCAGGGAGGCAAGTGAATGACAGCTGTAAGGATGCAACATACAGAAAAGCTACAAATGTCTTTTGAACACCACAATTAAAACAAATACAAAGAAATAATGACTCAGCACATTCATTATTTAGGAAAAAAAAAGATAGAAGTGCTTCCAAAATTGGAATTGGGTAGGAACTTCCTTTAGTGGGTGTAATACGAGAAAGAAAAAGGAGCAACACAAACTCATTTGAGAGGCTACATGGAAGTGCACATGCATGGACATACTTTCCACGTTTACCTTATCTACAGATGCCAGAGCAACAACTTTTAGTGTCTGCACTTTACTTTCAACAAAGTGTCGTACATTTCCTGTCAGCCTGACAGTGTTGTCAGGTGGTAATGCTTTTTTTTTTTAAATTATATTTAATCAAAAAGTACAATACTGAAATTGCACAGCTGATTGAAATTCATCAGTTAAATATATCTTAAATTTAAACACCGGTAGACATATTGATTAAATATTCATGGAAAAGATGGAATTATCATTAAAAATGTCAAACCACCACAAGAAGAACCCACATGTAAACACATTTGACAGTGTTTAGATGTATGCTTACAAACCAAAGTCCCAAAATGCTTTAACGAGAAGAAGTGCCAAATCTGAACACTGAGTGAAGCCAGGAGGAAGGGAGTGTTAGGGGCAGAAGAGCAACGCTGAGAGAGATCCCAAGGTCAGAGTTTTGAGGCAAGCCACCGATGAGGGAGCAGGAATGGTGTGGACAGATGTCAAGACTGATCAGTGTCAGGCCTGACAAGCTCCAGTTTGGCTATCACTTACTACTCCGAGCCTAGAGTTGAGACGGTGCCAAGACAATGCCAACGCCTCTCTGTGACGATCAGTGCCTCTGGAGGTTGTGCAAAGTGGCTGCCGCCCCTTTTGAGTCACAAGGCCTACAGTTTCTCTCCCACACTTTTTTTTTCTTCCTTAGAGGAAGTGCCATCTGTGAGTGACAGTGAGTCTCAGCCAATATTTTAAACTGAGTAAAGAGAGTTCTCAATGTGCCACCATCTACAATTATCTAAACACATGTTCTCCAACAATTATCTGGACAAAATACTTTCAAAGTTTTTAAAGTCCCAATCCCGTCATCTTTTGATCTATTGTAAAAGTGTTTCCAGTGCTGTTTTAATTATGATTATGTTATTTTTAGCCAAAATCAGAAATACCTGTGCCGTTTTTCAAAACAGTTTCTTCAAAGTCCCAGTAATTCCTTCGGAATTTGTCTCTGAGTTGTGGACGGAACCGTTGGCGTGGAGTAAACCCACACCATTTCCCATCACCCAACTGTTAATGTGCAACTTTCCGACCCTCATAAACCCCAACCTAACATTGCTGGTTCAACAAAAATGGCAGGCAACATCTGAGCTACAGTTTTGAGCCAGATGCCAGCTCGGACGGGGAAATTGAAGATGTACATGAAACAGGGTAGGGAGCTTGTGGGCAGCCTATTGTTGTTTGTACATACTTTTATTGGAGTGGGCCTTCAAAATACAGAGTCATGTTGACAAAACCCTAACGGGTCATCTGTATTGCTTTTGGTAAGTCAATGATAACCCTAACCCGTAAAATGGGGGCTCAAATCAATCTTAGTCCATTTAGTATCACATTCTATGGTCATTAGATATATCAAGCATTTTATTCTTAGAATTACTTCTAAAAAATATTTGTCTACAGCCAAAATATATTATTATTATAATTAATATTTTCCTCACATTTCTAACTAAAATTTAGAAGTTAGCCTAGCTGTCTTTTATTTTTGAGTTGAGTGTGCTTTTACAGAACAAAGCCCGAATGTTTTCCGAGGATGGCAAATATCCACTGCGCCCTGCCGGCTCCATTGAGACAGAGTTTCCAGAAAAACAAAAAGCCAACACAATTTAATGGACCGATTAGACTGCCGCATGAATTAGGGCTCAGCAGCATGAATTAAAACATCCGGCACCCTCGATCGGTGCTGCTTAATAAGTCCCGGGCTTGTCTTTTGAATCAGCGTCGACAGTACCACATTGACCAGGGTAAAACCCCGCTGTTAGACTCAATGGGGCTGAATAAAATTATGGGAGACTGACTGAGAGCCTTCCAGGGTAAGGTCAAGTGCTTTGACCCACACCAGGAGACCTCTGTGTCAGCGGGATGCTCACCGCATCATAAAAAGGGTGGGGGAGGTTCAGCTAAGATGCTGTTGACAGACAGGCCAAGCAGAATTGTGTGCACTAACAGACAGGGACGCACAAGCAGCCAATTCACTAGCTTTCAATGAATTGATCTCCGGCTGAATTAGCTAGCAAGCACAGCAGAGTGCATGAAAACACGAAGAGGAATGAATTGAGATAAACACGAGTAGCCTCGTTTCATTGCAAATAAAGACCTCTGCCTTCACACTAACTCCTCATTTCCTTTCACTTTAATGAAGCTGGGGAATTTCTGTCGGTGTATAAACAAATGCGTACCAATCCCCTTCAACAGCCAACACATCACCTTCACTGCAGCATTCGACAGTCCTTGGGTCACGGCCTAGGTGTCACATGCTTTTGGACAAGGAAAGGATATTGATTACCAATAAACTCATTAGAAAGGAACTGAATAACTTTCTGCTTTGACAAAACAATTTGATTCTTTCAAAATAAAGCATAACACACTAACTTCAACCACTTAATTTTTATTAATCTTTGATTTCTAAAATTGGACAATTAGGTGAAAGCATCTCTTATTGTGAAAACACTTTTATTAAGACTGAATAAAATGTCTTTATGGAGTTTTCTGCTTTGGGATCACGGCCGCAGTTTTCACCAAATGGGAAAATGATAACAATGTCACATTTGCTGCTCTTGTGTTTCACATCTGTTATCCCTGATGTTGGCTGGCGACCGGCCAGCTATGCTGCTTTTATCTCATCTGCATTTATAGTTGTGGAATCCATTCCGTTACAGTTAACTGCAGCGTGCGCAGTCAATGCTTTTATTCACATTTTTATTTCCTAAATTTTAAAAAGTCTGTTTCGGGGCAACAAAAGTCCTTAAAAAGGCAGTTAAAATTACATTTGCAATTTTTCGACCTTTCATAGCTGTGATTGAACAGAACTGTCTGCTGTATTTGGGATGCTGGGAAGTAAATTTGTCTGGCTTATTAATGATAAGCTGTCAAGTTGTTGCCCCTTTGCTCCCGCTGACGCCTCCGTTTTCAGGGGTGCTGGAAAAGATGCGCCTGAAGATCTAGATACCAACTGAGGACATAGACAACCACCGCTATCGCAGCTTGGCCATTAAGAAGATTGCTAGCTTGTGTCCTGAGTTTTGCTGGTCTGTGTTATCGTACTTTGCGACAATCTTAAATGAAACAGCCCCTGAATTATGGTGTAACTGTGACAAGGAGGTAAAAATGTAAATAAACGCTAAGGGGGCCTAAAAATAATAGCTCACGATTTATAGTACCCCTCTGACCAGCGCTGAATGTACTGATGCAAGAGATTGAATTTTAACGTACAGTTTCGATTATTTTATAGCACCAGCCAGCACCTACATGTGTGGAGGTTATCAATGACCGATAATAAATTGGGAAACACTGTAAAAAAAACAAAAAAAACAATGCTCTACCTAGTACTTGTGTGTACCAACTTATAGGACATTGTGAAACAATAGGGGTATTTGACAGTCGCCATTTCCACCTGCAGTCATTGTAACAAATAAACAGAGATGAGAAGGGGAAGGACGGGGAAGGGATGCAAATGAAAGCCACCTGCTCTGAGAGACTGTGGGGAATTTCAAAGCCCATTGGTATTTCTCCCCACCATACAAAAGTCCATCTAATCACTGCTCCTTCTGGTGTACAGCTCTTAGAACAGAGCATGAGTGGTGATCAGTGATCATGATGCTACACCGTCCCACGGGACTTTCCTGTTTTAAGCTCCCTGAAGTCATCTCGTCTTTCTCTAATACTAGAGGCATTTGATGTGCGTTCAAAAATATGCTGAGTGCAGGTCCTTTAACACGCTTTTAGCAAATAGTGTTCACACAGGACTGTCGTTCAATACTACGCATGTACTAACAGCTGGAAGAGGCTTGGTGCAAAATGTCAAAGTGGTGCAAATCTTGAGAACCTTGCTCAACCAAGCTTTTTGTTTCACAGTTCTATTCCGATTTATGAATGACTTGGGTGTCAGAATTCTGGCCAATTCGAAAACATGCGCTTTTTACTTAACTGAAAAAGATAATAACTAGAAACACTAAGTGATTAGACAGCAAAAGCTTATGTGAAAATTTAGATTAATTTACGAGAGATCCACAAGAATCAAGACAGAACACTTGACTTTGTGACCTCAGCAATTAGCGTATAAATACCCCCACCTATTCAAAAATAATTTTGCACATATTTTAAGCAAATCGTTATAATGTTGAAGTGAGTCATGTTTAAATGATTGACTTAATGACCCCAGTCCGCTGTGAAAGAACATGGCTTGCCCTGTTAAATGGGCACTGGAAAGCAGATCAAGTAGGTGACACTGTGCTGTTGCTTTAAAGACAACATTTGCTTTTTTTCATGCCCCTGGAAGGGTTGTTTGTGTGCTTCTACTGCAGAAAGACTTAATGGCAATAAAATATATGCAGTTTTTCATCATTTACTGTGGGAACTGAACTCACTAGGTGCCGTTAGAAGCTCATCTGCATTATGTAAAGGCGAGGACAGCTCGTCTAAACAGGAAAGTGGCTTGTGATGAATGCCATTCAAAAAAAAGAGATTCTAAAACAGCAGGTTCGCAGTGAAATACAGAAATTACACATCAGCTGTGAGTCGTGCTCCCCGGTGCTTTTTTTTTATTAAACTCACTCATTAGGCTCAGACTGTATTGTCAGTTTCCCCGGCTTGGTGCACAAGCACCAGATAACCACCTATAGGGCATAAGAGGTAGAAATCAGCTGCATACAATTTTCCTTTTTACACCAATCACTTTCTGCAATTCACGCCTGACGTCAGGCCCTTAATGAAGACAGCGTAGCTCACTGCTGCTGAGTTCTGCACAGCCAGTCTAAAGAATTTATTTCACTGCTTCAACAGCTTGCCTTATTTCACCACGGCTTAATGAGAGTCGTTTGGAATAATAGGCTTCCATTGAACGGAGGCATCTGCATCCACACGGCTCTAAATGAGTGAGCTAATTTACAAAGATAATCACCTCTCCTGCTGTGTTTTTATGCAGAGATGCTGTAGATTTTTACCCTTGAATTTAATGAAGTCAGAAATTAGCTCCAATCCCCTGGTAAAATGCTGAATGTGTTCCTAAAATGTGACTGTAAATCGAAAATGTTATCTTCACTAATTTTTCATTTAGGGGGTTATGGGACTAGCAAGAGGGAACCTAACTTTTGTTTTAAATATTGTATTTTTCCCACTAAAATGTTTTATATTTCACTCAATTAGGTTGAATTTTTTCTTGTTCACCTACCGATAGAATTGGGATTGGTACATTCTCTGCTTTACTGACTACAAACAAAGAAATGTTTCAACATCTTGGCATGTTCCAAATAAAACAAAGGAAGAACTGCAAATAGTTTTTTTCAAAAAACATTTTTCAAGAGGGAAAAAAAATCTTACGATGCTCAAATAATGACGTCCACTGGGACATTCAAAGGCACAATTAAAGGACGTGATAAGCTCAGTTTTATACCATCTCTTGTCTCCTACTTTCTTCTTCTCCTGTTTTATCTGGTGTTTGTTAATATCTGAGGGTTGTCGTGGATGAGACAAAAGCCAAGGCGTCATGCAGCCATCACAGATGGCTGATATGAAAAAAACAAAAAACAAAAGGAACAGGAAGCAAGGAATCGCTTAGAAATGGCATTGCCCATTTTGACAGAGCTAAAGGCTGTCTCATTGAAACAAATGGGAAAGGTCATGACTGTGACAATGTTGTAATGTCCCACTCAATGAACTACCACTCTCTTTTATTCAACTTCCCACTTTCACGTCAGCTAACCTGACTCCAAAAAAAATGGCGTGCCCTTTTGTTTCTTTAAAGGTTGCTCTGAAGGCATGTAGCCACAAGCGAAGCAGACCCAGCTATTTATCACATTCCTCATGTTTTTAAGCAATGGGGGATAGAGGAAGCTGTCAGTAATTTGGCAACATTTATAGTACACTTCCCCTCATGAGTCTGACAGAGAAGCTTTGGCTAAATTTACACACTGCATGGGAAAAATGGAAGCAGAGAGCGGTTCCCTGGCAAAAAAATAATTTAAAAAAATCGTTGCAGGATGGCAAACCATGCAGAGGAGAGGGTGAGGATTCAGACCAGCAGGTAGCACTGGGAATCTTTTGGTTAAGCCCAACATGGATGGTTTCCAAGTAAAAGCAGGTAATAGATCCAAGAGGAGAGAAGAGGGAAGGGAAAAATGATGGTTTTGAAAATGTCTTTGCTACTTAAAGACCCACTCAGATAAAAATCATGTTTTTGGTGTTTTTAACATGTTCTTGTAGTCTTTTTCTGAAGATGGAGGGCATATATAAAGACAATTAAGCTGAAAGGGCTGCACGGTGGCGCAGTGGTTAGCGCTCCTGCCTCACAGCAAGAAGGTTCCCGGTTCAAGTCCTGGCTGGGGGACCTTTCTGTGTGGAGTTTGCATGTTCTCCCCGTGCATGCGTGGGTTTTCTCCGGGGACTCCGGCTTCCTCCCACCGTCCAAAAACATGCTTCACAGGTTAATTGGTTACTCTAAATTGTCCCTAGGTGTGAATGTGAGTGTGTATGGGTGTGTGATTGTGGCCCCTGCGACAGACTGGCGACCAGTCCAGGGTGTCCCCTGCCTTCGCCTATGAGTAGCCGGGTTAGGCTCCGGCAGCCCCGTGACCCCGAAAGGGATACAGCGGCTTGGAAAATGAATGAATGAATGAATTAAGCTGAAATATGCTTTTTTGTATTTTTTATCCAAATCGTTGTGAACTGAGACCATATAAAAAACACTGTTTGAAAAAGATCATAGTTGTGACAGAAAACTCATTCTGATGCGCCCACTTGTAGACGAATAAATCCATGTTCGTCTCCGTTTTCCTCGACCGAGCTGGGGTCTGGCTCAAAACGGCACGCCTGAATAGCTCTGATACTGCTCGCCATTTTTGTTGCACCGGTAGTGTTTAGGTTGGGGGTGTGAGGCGCTGTAAGCTTGTAGGACAGCTCATAAATAGAAAGCTCTCCAAAACAGGGAGGGAAAAAGAGGCGGGGCTTCCCAATGCCAACTTGCCCACAACTCAGACACATTTCTAACGAACTATTGCAGAAACTATGTCCTAGAAAACAGTTTTTTTCTTTTCGGCTAAAAACAGCACAATCATAAGTAAAAGACCACTGGGAATGCTTTGAAAATAGATCAAAAGATGATTGGAGTGGGACTTTAAAACATAAAAAGAACTTGGCACAAACTGGTTTGCAAAGAGCATTGCACAAGTATACCCATATGCAACACTGAAAGCTTGAAGGGTGATGATTTTTATATTCTTTGGGAAATGACACCTTTCCTCCTGGCCTGGAATTAAGGGAAAGCTATCAAATATGAAAGACAGAGAAGTTCAGCAGCTGTTTCATGATTACTCTTAATCTCATTTTCAAATACACGTATTAGGAATTACACTGTTTTCATGTTTTAACCCACTAACTCATGGTGTGTATGAAAGTGTATTTTTCTGCAGTGCTTTACTCTAAGCTGGCATTGTACACTCTCATTCAAGACAAGTTTCTCATGGCCTTTGTGCGAAACAACTCCCAGGCTTGTTTCTTTGTATGATGTCACCTAATAAGCATGTAATATAATAAGTTTCACAGATTTTGAAAAAAAAAAGACCATAATGAAACATTCCAATTACCCCCCTTATTTTTTTCTCAAGAACGCAGAAGACTCTGTGGTGTCCAGTTACGACTCTAAAACTCTCCTGGAATGTTTCTGTAGGGTAGATCAACATGAGAGAACATGTGCAAGGACAAGGCAGGTGTGGGTAAAAGATTAAGTGTGGCAGCTATAGGGTTTCTATGCCCTCCATCTAACTTGGACTTTCCCTGAACATATTCCATGAAAATTTTGCACCAGCAATCCCACAAACTCCAGCTGAGTATACTGGAGATTTTTAGATTCCCTGAATGGAAGATGTCGTTGGAGTCTAACTCAAAACAAAATATTCCAATTGGTAAATTTCTATTTTTTATGATCATAGTTCTTAGTACTGTGCATTTTTGGTGCTTTAATTGTTTATCATCAATTACTTTCTCTATCGGGAAAGTACCGGCAAAGTGAATCTATTTTTCATGGTTTATGGTGATGTTAAAAAATGAAATTCTGAATTTGGTATTAGCCCTGCAGCAGACTGGTTGCCTGTTCATGGTATCCCCGCCTTTGCCCAACAGTAGATGGGTTGACTCCAGAAACCCAAAAGGGATACAGCAGGTTCTGAAGATGGATGGATAGAGTTTGGTACTGCACTTGAGATGCTGTAGTATTTTTGTTTGCTTTTGTTTGGTTGAAAGGCCTACTTGCGTCGCATACTTTGTTCTGGCCCATGCTCATAACGGTAAAAAGGGTTGATTGCTCACTTTTCCCAGTATATGCTCAAAAACTCTCTTTCCCATCTGCGCACATCTAGTGATAATATTACCCCCGATACAGTGGCGGGGATGCTTACTCCTTCTGTCAGGTTATGGCTTGTTTACATTGTAATGTCTGAGGTTTTCTTAATTTTTTTAATTGTCTTGTCATCTTAATAAATCTGCAGTAATTACAACATTGTGAATTTTGGAGCACTAGTCACTATAGTCTTGACATTTTTTCTTTACATAAAAGCATTTTCTAAACCTTACCAACACAGTCTTTCCTTTTAATTCATTTTAGTCACAGATGACTTAATGTACAGTTTGACTTCTTGAGTCGGGGTATTTACGACTTATTTATTTACAGTATCTATGACACCATGCATGAACGTCATACATGAGGAACCTCATTCTGCTCAACAACTCTGGCTAAAATTGCCCCTCTAAGTTTAACCGTTGCCATCCTATCTCCATGAAGATATGCGTATGTGCAGAGCCAAAAATAGGTAACTGCTGTCTGAGTTCATGGGGCTGTAAAAGTTGCTGAAAGATGACTACTTATTTGCTGATTTTGGTGTTTTGTGCTAGGTCATTATCCATGCCTCTCATCTATGCACGGTTATTATAAATATATGGGAAATAGGCAAAGACCAAAGGAAGTGTCTCATATAAACATGTTGGGATGGATACGGATTACAAATTACATCAATATTATTTTTTTTTTTTTTTGGCTAGCCTAAATATAAACAAGGCCTGTCTGCATAGTGTTATCTATAACAGGATGATGCAACGTTCAGAAACTCCTCTGAAATACTTCCTAAAATATACATGAAAAGCAACAGAACGATCTACCCATTCTTCTTTGTCGGCTGTTTGAAGACCCGAGCACCACCTTCAAGTGTCACGTCTTAAAATATCACAGGGATAGAAATAAAAGATGAAAGGTTGAAGAAGAATATGCAAACTGAAAACAAACAAACAAAAGAAAACAAAACCACTAATGTATTAAATAGAGTTGTCAGCATTGCTAGGACCGCTGAAGAACAACCACAAATGAGCAACATTTCTATTCCAGGCTGATGAAAAAAAAGACAAAATATCAAAATGTTTCCCCGCGGGTTTTTGGCAGGTTGGAAATAGGCAGGACAAGGAAACTCTGCTGCTCACATTAATGCCTAATACCCACTCATTTCTTTCCCACACAGAGCTCTGTGTTCGCCCCTGGGCTACCATTTGCTTTGCAAAATGCATGCATAAAATTCTTGAGACCAGTCTCCCCATGAGGCCTAAATAATAGATTACCAACACAGCATCAAGTCCATGCTACAACTTCAGCCCCAACTGTCTGGACTCATGAGCACGGGAAGTGTAAAAGATAGCCAGCTGCTTGGCCTAGGTGATGACACTCAGCTATGGTCTTTGGCAGCACTGGCCTACCCTAAAGAGAATATACAGCGTCTCACTTTGAGTAATCCATCTTGTAATCCACATTTAAGCTGCTAAGCTTCCGTTGAAGGTAAATTAATGGTGACCAATGGCAGGAAATATAGACTCTGAGGGGAAAGAGGGGAAAAAGGTTTCGGAGAAAGGAAGAATAACGCTGAAATCTGGTCAAATCACCTGTGAGGACTGAAAGGTGGTTAGTTTAGGCTGTCTGGGGGATAACCGAAGGTGACCTAAGCCATTTTCATCCCCTGATTGTCCCCCCTTGCCTCCCTCCTATTGCCCCTCCTATCTTTTTTCTCCCCCCACTCTTTCTCTCTCAACTGTAGCGCTTTCTCGCCTTCTCTCCCCACGTCTGCTTCCAAATGGCAGTCATTATACCGGACATGAAAAGTCATTTTAGTTCCGCCTGGCTTCTTCAAAGCAGCTAGCTATAATTCCAGATTGAGTAGAGGAAGAATGCCTGGGTTACAGAGAATTTAAACATCGACTTTTAACCTTGTAGATACTCTGGAATACCATTTTGATTTTAACGCAGGAAAAGAAAAAAAATGTGACAACTAAATACAAACAGATATTTACAAAAATGTTTGTTTAAAATGATTTTCACCATTTGCCTGTGAGACAGCTAAATGCACTGCATATTATTTGATTCTTGCAAAGATTTCAAACCTTGTTTTTAGACATTTTTATGATATTTAAATATTTTAAGTTGTTCGACTTATTCATCTAATATTACTCAGAAAAAGTGACATTTTTTGTAGTTTTTTTTCTTAATTAACGAATTTCTTTACTTCTGAAATGAGTTCGACATATCTATGTCATTTTTTGGTACCATTGTCTGTAATTAATGCTTGAAAAAAACCGCTGAATCAGATCAAATCAAAATCAGCACAGTCGAGAATGTTTTGTCTCGTGAAGCATTAGGATCTAGAAATAAGAATATTATTATAGGGTGTATAACATGCTATTCTAAGCCGTTCAGAGTAAACCATATCCATATATATGATAATATATTACTTTTGGCACACTAAAGAACACATTTTTATTAAATTTGAGTTATTTTCCTTAGCTTTTTTTCTATCCGGGTGAGGCAACTCAATCTTACACTCTGTTCCGGTTCCGCCCATTTCATGACATCATCCTACAGCCAGCCTCAGCAGCGTTCCTGCATTTTGCTCACAAAAACAAACATTCAAACTTATGCAAAGATGGATGTGCGTATTATCCATACTAAAAGGAAGCGCTTTGTCGATCACCGCTAGCTCCGCAGAGAAAGTGTGTGCGTGAGTTAGCATGGGGGCCGTGTGCTGGCAGCACAGACTCTTCCTAGAAGGGGATGTTCTCACTTGTCTACATCCCAATATGAGGACCCAGTTGTTTTTGTGGATTGGGAGGGGCTGGTGCTCAAAGCGCAGCGCTATAGGGGATCGTTTTTTCATTTTGTTCACATTTTGTTGTAAAAAGAATAATTTCCACTTATTACACTAGCTTGTTGTCACTGTAATCAAAATGACAACAATTAGGAACATTAACATGTGAAAAAAAAAATTTGCTTAGAAGTAGCAAATAAAATCCTTCTTTAGCTGTACAACCTTCAATTTGAAGTATTCTATCCAATTTAGCTATTTTTTTCCTCTTTTTAAACGCTAGTTTTTAGATTTTTATAGTTTAAGACTCCTTGTTAAGTGAAAGTTACTGCTATATGAACAAATACTCTTGCTAGTTTCTGGTAGTTTTTCCATCTTAGGATTAGTGTTCTTTTCCTATTTTTAGGCTACCTCTTTTTTACAGTGCACCATACATGAGCGGGGACCACACTGGGTCACATTATGACATGTGTCCCTTCATCAACTAACAGTTCTCTGTGCTTGGAAATGATTAAAGCCCCAATCCCTATTAAATGCATTTCTCATTCGTGAAATTGCCATGCAGCACTGCCATTGAACTTTTAAATGGAATTCTTTACCCTTTGCCAACTTCAGTGGGAGTCCAGCACAAGGAAATAGACAACAAATGCAAATCTTAAGCTTTAATTTGAAGGTAGTAGGAATTTCATTTCAGATTTCGTCTATGTAAATGATTGTCCGCAAAGCTGCTGATGAAACAAAAGCCCTGTATGTTTTGTCTTAGGCTTAATATTTTTCTTGCACAACCTTGTACGTGCATATGCTTTGCAAGCTGGCATGTTTTGCAAATACAGCCTTTAAACTGTTTACAGACTTTGAGGATTTAATACTTGTAGTTCACAATTTATGAGCTAGCTTCCAGACGCACACTTATCTCCTGCAACCTTCTATTTTGCAAAGCGGGCAGCTTAAGTGTTCCTGGAAAAAGCTTTTAAACTTTTCTTTCAAAACATTATTAACTTTTTTTATAGCCATCGGAAATGACCTTCAAATTAAAACAATTTCGCTTAACTTATACAGTCTTTTTTTCAAAAGTCCCCATTTTCATGTGGGAGAGGAATGCTTAGAGAACGTACACCAAAAAAAAAAACAAAAAAAAACTGCGTCATCTATATGAGACCACGAACATCCAATCTGGCGCACTTGTGAAACCCAAGCTTCACTTACTCTCTGGTGAGCGGAAGCAAATTCTGAAACTGTCATCCTTTAATTGAAATTCCATTACTTGTGTGGCTGCCATTGTGGAATAATTTGATAAAGCTGTGTGACATGAATGCACAGAGCTGCCCGCCACTTCCATTTCTTCTCTCAGCCTTTATTTCCTCCTTCTGATGGTTATTCAAATGAACCTCAGAGGATTCAGCTCTCAGACTTTCTAAAAATGAAGATAACAGCAAATGAGACAATGGTAAAAGGAAATATTTAGGGATGCAACATGGGGAAAAAAAAATCTAAAGTGGCATTAACCTAGTCACCATGGTGTTTTCTAACCAGAACTACCCTACTTTTGGCAGTAGTTTTAGTCCCAACTCTGAGGGTAAATAGTGACAGCCTGGTTGTGTCAATGGCGAGGATCCAAAATGGAGGTCAAGGGCAAAAAATAGCGCCAGTGCCGCTGACCCCAAATGCAAATCCATACCAGCCAATTCCTATTCCCATCGTCTTATGCCTTCACAACTTGCTTCAGACGTCTGGCCTCCACCATACCTTCTGAAACTGAATCTGCAAGCCAAAGGACAGCTGCGACATAAACGAAGCGCTCTGTATTTCCGTCATGACGACGCTCTCCCCCCTCTATACGCGAGGCCCGGAGGCAGAGCCTGGAGGCAAAGCGTGTTTAACCTGGTTAAAAGTGACACGGTGCTTTTGGTGTGAGAGTACACAAAGGTATGTTTCCCAAGGCAAAATCCGTGCTTTGAAATCAAGATGATTATTTAATTTTATTTTTTGCTGCTTAACTTTTAAGAGAGAGATCTGAGATAAAAGATGAACAGAGAAATCTAAGTTACAAACAAAACTGTATTCTCCAAATAACATTTGCGCTCTGGCTTTCAGACCTGGCAGGGTGATGGATTGTAAAGGTGATTTTGCTTGGGTGCGAAAATGGTGTGATTATTCCAACCCAGTGGCAACTTGAATATCAATGAAAAAACTTCTAGAGTTCCCCGATGTGTGAAGCCAATGCCCCGTAGGGGTGGCTTGTATCAAGCAATCCACCCTTGATGCTAGTTATGCGGGACCAGAGGTTACGGGAGGAAATGCTTGCCAAGTAAATAAGTGAGCGAAGCGATTGAATAGAGAGGAAAAACACAGCGGGACTGGGGCCAAAGTGAACCAAGGGTAAAGTCATGATCACTTCATTATGCTGCGGTGCTGCTCAGCGTTGTGCAAAATCAAACTGCTCTCTCATTTGTCACATTGCATCAGGCTCGCCTGTGTGAAGTAGGTTTTGTAGTCTACGGGAAGCCCCCCGATGCACAGCCGCGCAACGCCAGTCGATTAACAAGAGGACACCTAACTGCGCCGCATAGCAAATGTGAGGCACGTGCTTGCACACGTGCGTGCACACCTCGTTACTCCCTCAATATGACATCTAACAGTCAAACTTTTTCTCCTGCATCCAGCCAGCCGCCTAACCTGCCAACAGGCGAGCTGCTATGCCAATCAGTGGTTTGCTTTTAAGAACCATTGTTGGTATGAAATAAACCAAAATACACCCACTGGATTACAGAGGGCAGGCACTGAGGAGGGTGGGGGGTGTGTGTGTGTGTGTGGGGGGGTGATTGGAAACAGACCTATCGGCACTCCATCTCCTTCACTTCCATCATAATGGTGCCTGATAATTGTGGCCTTTATGAAACATTTGCTTTTGAGATCTTTCTTTTTCAGATTTTGCAATAGGCTCCCTGGGTCCTGGAGCTCATAAAGATTACAAACATATTCTAGGTGACTTTTTTTTTTTTGCTGCACTCTTGAATCAATAAGTCACAGCCACTTGGCTGCACTGAGGCGATGGGGCTGTGAGGTGCAGGCACACTTGTTTGCAAGAGGGCTTGGCGTCATGCCTGACAGGGCAGGGATAAGGAAACGTTCAGAGCCAGTGTGGCGTTTTCAAATTCCTCGTTACATTTTAAATCAAATCCAGTCTCTGATGTTGGTAATGTTGAACCAACATCTGCCAAGAGCGAAATCGTGAAGCTTAACGAGTATTTTAGGTGAAACATTTTATAAAACGTTCAAAAACTGTCAAAAAATGAAGTATATTCATTTAGGTATGTGCCCACGCTAACAGGTGAGAGATACAAGAGAAAAACCTGCCCTTTTTGATGGATATTGTCTCACAGTTTCACTCAAGGTCTATCAAAACCATTTATTGGAGGAGTCTAAAATGAGACGAGGTGAAGGATGAGGATTGTCAGTGAAAGTGCCCACGTCAGAGCCGCTTTTCGGATGACAGAAACACTTGTTTTCCCTCAGCAGCTCAGAATAACAGCACTTCAAACTAAGCACCACCTTGGTGCATGCATCCATTTTTTTGGCCGCCTTTTTCCAGAACTGCTGTGGAAGCAGCAGAATTGGAAATCGAAACGTGCGGTGGTGGCATTAATTGCACCGTGTCAAAACTGGACGAGTGCTAATTGTTGGAGCCGTGGACTGTAAAAAAAAAAAAAAAAAAAAAAAGAAAGAAAGAAAGAAAGAAAAGACAGAGGGCGGCACAGAATCGCTGCATGGGATGGGTGTGTTCTACCTGGGTGCTTACTGGTTGTAAACTTAAAAAAAATGCTTGGGCAAACACACAAGCGCACACACTGATTTGCATGTTCAAACACACCCACATCTGCTGGCCTTTTAGATACACCATGAGTGCATTCAGTTTAAACCCTTAAGTGAGCTTTGATTTGATGATTTCATACTTTTAAAACAAGATACAAAATAAAAGCCTAAACAGAGTTTAGTTTATTGATTTGTTTCCTTTTTAAAATATAGAAAAGTGTATTTTTTAATATATCAAAATAAAAGCTCCTAAATGTTTATTAGAATGTTATTTCTGCTACACTGTGTGTTAGTTGGGAAGAATGAGTCCCCTAGTGGCTGAACTGGCACACTGAACGCAGGTGGTGTGCGCTTCTCCTGGAAATAAAGCTTCACTATCACTCGATTGACAGTACATCTGCGTGACTATTCCCCCCCCCCATCTGCTTCCCCCCCCCCCCTCCCTCATGTTTAGCTGTCATCTAACTGAATTTGCTCTTTAATGAGCCCGGCCAACTTTATCAAAATAAAACGAGTTCTAAAATAGCAGAGGCAAGACGGGGGCTCTCTGGAGAGTTACAGGAATGCACTTTTAAAATTCTTCACAATCCCGTCGCTGGAAAAGGCTTCCGCAACTCTAAAAAAGACGCAGGGGATGGACTGTGTCTGCGCACGGACACTTAAAATAACGCGTAAAGTCGGACTGCTTTTTCCAATTTTAAGCTGTGCGCATGAATTATGATTATATCTACGAAACTGCTGGCAGATTTGGACCTTAGACACAAACATTGGCAAAGGATGGTAAGTAATTAAAGAGAAAAGTGGTGATTTGCTGTCATATTTGACTCGCTTAGGCTCGAACGGTGTGCGTAAAAGGAGTCCAAAAAGACTGTAAGGACCCCCGCAACCAACTTCAGGAGGACAAACACCTTAAATCACTTCCACTGTCACAAACTGCCTTACCTTATCACCATTTTGCGTTCAGAGAGAAACTCAGCGTCTTCTTCTTTGTGGGTTCTTTTGATGAGAGCGCAAGTCGAGCATTTGTTTTTCTGTTTTTGTTTTGTTTTGTGTTTTTGTTTGTTTTTTACATCCAATGAAATGAGTCAAGTCCAGGGGAAGTAATATTGCCAAGAAAAAAGAACAAAAAAAGAAGAAGAAAGAGTGGGGAGAAAAAAATCCGACCAGAGGCTCCTCGTCTTTCCCACAGTCTCTTCCCTGGAGGCGTCCGATCCAAGCGCTCCGACAAACGCCTGTCAGAGACGCGGGGGGACAGCAGCGGCTCACGTGGCGCGTGTATTCTAGTCTTCTCTGCACTGTGGCGTGGGTCTGCTGTGGCGGGGCTCGTTAGACCCTCACTGGATTGAACGTGGCGAGACTGAGGTTGTGTTTGGAGCGCGCGCTGTGACAGGGACGCACAGCCCTCCCCTCCCTTTCTCGGGTCTCTCCCACCTTCTGGGTCCGTCTGACTGACTGCTTCTCTCTCTTTTGCCGAGACCACGAGCCACAGTGGGCGTGGGATTTTTTTTCCTCCTCGTGGGGGGTGACGTCATTTCGCGAGGTTCCAGCTTGTCAACTTTCCTGCACCCCCTCCCTCCCCAAGAAAACTGCAGGAATGTGCACCCGCACAAACCTATGGCTGCGTTTGGATTAAAGACAAACTCGGGAATGGAATGTGTGTGTATGTGCGCGCGCGCCTCTGATATCCTAATTACTGCTCGGCTTAAAACCCCAAACCATGTTTCTAAACCACACGCACCTTCAAAATAAGCTACATTCTTTGATAGATTATGTTTGGCTTTTAATTTGGGGAAAAAAGAATGTATACCATTCCTAGAATTTCAAATTAAATGAATAAGGCTAAACAAAGAATCAATATATAATGTACATGAATGCTGGGTTTATAGAACAGCATCTTGTGGGGAATTTTCACTGCTTTTCATTTATACTTGTTTGGACAGCTCTTATAACACCACCAAACAAACAACTGCAGTTTACCTTATTTTTGCTGGAGCTGGCGCTATAGCAGCATTTTTTTGATTTGTTCAATTATGCCCAGATGGGGGTAGAGTATCCAAAAACTATCCTCAAGTAAGTGCACCTCTAATATTCTAATTACTGCTCAACTTATAGCCCAAAACCATGCTTCTAAACCAGACGTACCTTATAAATAATTTACAAAAAATATGATTTATATAAATGATGTGATTGTAAGTAAAAGCTTATTGGCAAATTCTACTGTTTTTCAATTATACTTGCTAGACTGCTGATTAGTTCATTTTTACTAGAGCTGGAGCTACCGCAGATTTTTTTTTACTTTATTTCCAAATGGGGGATAGAATATCCAAAAACATTCTTTATAACTGATATTCTAACTACTGCTCAACTTAAAATACAGAGACCATGTTTCTTAACCACTGTCGGAATAATCTAGATTATTTGATAGATTATGTTTGGCCTTTAATTTGAAATAGAATAATTATTTAAAAAATAATAATAAAGCAAAACAAATATATATATACACACATATATATATATATATATATATAGACTAACAAAATAATATTTGTTGATTGCCGCATTTATGCACTACAGTGCAAAGGTGCACTGTCAATGAGTGGTCTATTTTTTATCACCAAAGTATCACCAAACTGTAAGACGCATTAAATGAAACAAAGGAGTCAGAGATAAGTCTGTCAGTTAGACTTTAGTAATCCCAGTGATTCTTGAACATGTTTATAGCAAGCTACACGTTAGCAATACCTGTAACTCCTGTAACTTTACAGACACAATGATGGCTGAAAATCATTAGCCGGAAATGGAAATTGCCAAACTCCACACTGTTTACGTTTAACCACAGTTAACTTCAACCCTATACTACGCAATCAACTTAAATCAACTCATTATGTCGTGGAGAAAAGCGGCTTTGCACCGCTTTTTAACAATCTTATGTTAGTAATATGTTGCATTTCGGTAAAAAAAGCCATTTTAAAATCTTGCTTTACCAGCGCGAAGCCGCTTTTCTTTGGAGATCAGCTAATTCACATTGATCGTGTGAGGACTTACGGTATGTCAAAGAGCGTTGTAGGCTTTGACAGAGACACCTCAGGTGTTAAAAGTTCAAAGCTTAAAACACAAAACAAAAAAAACGTAACTGTTAAGGTCTCCAGTTATAAAAGCCTAGCCTAGCCTTAGCTCGATCAAAAACAAGAGTACTTTTAGACTGAAATGTGCGGCACTCGCGGAGGGCCGGGGGGTGTTCCGGTTCTTGACTTCCCATCTGGCTGATGATTTTTACCCACCATCTTGTCTGCCACCAGGTCCCCCTCACCTTGTTGGTAACACATAAAAAAAGGAAAACAAAGCCACCAACCAACACTACTCTATGTTAGCCACTAGTTAGCTAGCCACTGTTAGTTAGCACTGTTGGTTTTTGAAAAATGTAAGGCTTTTTAGTGCACCTCAAAGTCCCCAAAAAAGGTATATATTTCAGTTTTGTTCATTACTTGAGTTTTAGTTATTGTTTACAGTTTCTTTTAGAGGAAAGCAATCTGCTATGTACAAAATTACAATAGTTTTGGTAATGCATAACATAAAATAAAAAAGGCTTAACTTAGATTTTCTTGAGTGCTTACACAGACTGCTTGAAAGGCACAGCCACATTAAGAGCCCCTGTTGGGGTACTGTATTGATTCTGTTGTTCAACTGAGAATAAAAGTGTAGCATGACATTTCATTTGCCATTTTTTTTATACGTTAATCAATGTCATAGCTTCTGCTTGTGGGAAGCACTTTCTATAATCTGTGGCTGTTGAGCAACAAACCAGTAATTTGTGTGTAATGGTCACACACTTAATATAATTGATTTCAAGACAGGATTCTTTCACGCCTTGACACTGAATGGACATAATGTTGCACAACACTTGGCATAATAGTGCTCATGACAACAAAGTCAAGTGCACTGTCCTCTGATGGAGAGCTGGAGAAAAAAATAACAGCAATGGCCCAGGGAGACTGATGACTATGACCAATTGTGTTATGAGAAAAAGTTGCTTTTATGGCAGCAGCCCAAACTCAGTGATGAACAGCCCTGCCCCGCAGACACAAACCTCCAACATCCAACAATAGGACTCAGAGACAGACTACTGCAGTCAGCAGATTTGTTTTCTTACCTGCTCTGAGACATGACACATATCTGATTGAATACCAGTTCTGGTGATTTATACCCGCGAATTATAAGATGCTTTGTTTTCTGATGGCAAAATTCAATAAGCTCTGCATGTGGATACCTAAAGCCCGAAGAGGGTGTTAGCTTTGTGACAGAGGAGGAAATTTGATTAAATGACTTTTATGTGAACTATTACCCTCAACCACTGGCAATGATTTAAATTTAAAAAAAAAAAAAAAAAAAACAGAGACTGAGATGGCTGTGTCTCCTGGCAGAATGCTCTGGAGACCATAAATAGCCTGGATATTCAACTTTCACAATCACTTGCAAAAGATTATCAGAGGCAGAAGGCCCATCAGACTAACTGTTTGACCTTAGTACTGAGTTATAAAAAATCAAAACAAGAAAGAAAATTGTTTTTTTGTCCAGTAATAAGTAATAAGAAAAATATTGATTTCAGACATTTAGCCCATTGGTCAAACTTTTGAACTTGTTTACCCCTTTAAAACCAGAGCTGTAGCTCCAGAGTTTACAATATTTTGACTACCGTAACTCATCAACCATTTAAGCAATTAACGTAATTCCAGTGCACACAAACTACGCTTTGATTGTTTAAATTCGTAATTTCTATCAGTTCGGCTGTAAGCACGGAGCACGCAACTGTGCACACTTATCACTGGAACACCACTAATGCCCCCCCCATGCATAGTGCAAGTTTCTGGGGGTTGAAAACAAAGAGAAATCCATACATCTCACCTACTTCACTCCTCCTTGCCCTTATGTGTTAAGTGCTACAACTTGTCACCCGCTGCATGCCTGTAGAAAAATATGTGCATGAACATTCTCGCTCAACAGGCTCACCGAGCAGTCTACAATCTTAAAATGTTGTGCGGGCCACCCGTCTACCTCATACAGGTTTGCCTATTCTTTGCCCGCAGACAGCCCAAATCCACCTGTAAGGGCAGTTGTGACTAAGGCCTTAGGTGTTGCCAGCAACAGCTTCAAAGGGTTAATACTCTTGAACAGACTTGAGATTAAATAAATGATTAGATTTGCGGCACATTATAACCTTACACTCTCATATTCTTGGCACCTTCTAAAGCTGAATGTGGTAGGGCTTGCTGATAAATAGTAGCAAGGGCAGGCTTTATCAAGACCCCGTTGTCCTGGCCTATCGTGGCTACATTTTGACGCAGGCCAGAACAAAAGTTCAGAAACTACTTGGCCTTTAAGATAAAACAAAAAATATATTTTAGAGTGAAAAGCAAATTGTTAGCGGAGAAAAAGAAAAAACTGATTACCTTGTACATATTTTTCTGATTAAAAATTTAAGTGGTTTAACGGGTAGTTTAGGACAATGGTTTAAAAACTGTTTTTCTTTCTTGCACATTGAAAGTATTCGGCTGGAGAGTGTAGTATTATTGGCTTGCATGTTTACATTTGTACACAAGTAGTGTCATGGAAAGCGTAGCACTGATTGATATTTGCTATGCAAATGTGACTCAAAGAAAGCAAAGGTTATCGATATGAACCTGCTTTGAATTAATAATGTAGGGAAATCTTTTGATGCTTCCCTGTGTACCTGTTAGCACGTTTTGTCTTTAGATGGTTATGTTTTTTCACAGATTTAAACAGCAGCATTTTTCCATTTATTTAAGTTTTTCATTAATTTTTTGATAAAAACTTACAAAAAAGAGGGGAAAAAACTGCATAAGTATGAAATTATGTTTAATGGCATTTGCAGCTCTTGATAATGAGGCTGGAAATTAGTTTTAGGCTTTTTTTCTAATCATTAAAAGTAAGTTATAATGGATCTCGAGTGGAAAATCTTTTCATCGAATTGTGGAAAGCTAGAAAGATTTAAACATAAACCTTTACCTACTGTGCTTTTGCCTTAGAAGTAGATTTAAACAAAGTAAAATCAATATTAAGTAGTGTTTTAGCATAAGTAGATTTCTGTAATGATTAACATTCAGTAAAATAAATGTTGCATTAAAAGCCCAATAGGTGAGACACTTTTCAGCCATTTCTAAATGATCCTTTTTCAGGAGCCAGTGTGAATTTTAGCCCCAGTTCTCTGTTTTTAGCTGACAAGAGTGATGCCTGTCAATCACTGGTGCAGGCCATCTGTTTCTTGGTTTGACCTGCTCTGCATTTCAAGACAGCCTTATGCTTGTAACAAGGAACTGAGTTCACGTCACCTTTTGTGCATTTTGAGACAACATCGCCATGTCTCTTTTAGTTCATGACATCAAAAAAATGTTTCTCTGACCTAAAAACTTGATATTTTTAAGCCATGACTGTTTGGAAGAGTTCCAATAAATTTTGGTTGTATTTTCTTATGAGTTTCCAACATTTATGCCACATTCATGGATTTTGTTTACCTTTCTAAACTGTTCTCACACAGAACCTATGTGTCAGCTTGTTTTTTTTTTCTTTAATTTATAACATTTTAATGTTTTCTTCAGACTCATGTATTACCTTGACATAATTCTGGCATTTTTTTTCCTAAGTAATTTTAATATTGCTGCAAAGTTCATTTACATTTTTCACTTCAGGCACAGTTATCTCTGGGACACATTTTTTCTGATAATTCCAATTTTTCCTTCAACAGATAACTTTAGGACCTTCTGACATGTTGACTTGAGTCTGCTCTACCGAACTCAACAACATTCCGAGAATGGTAAATGAGCAGGAAAAAGCAAAGGTTGAAACTGAATGATCCCTCCTCCCTTGAATTCCAAACAGGAAGTACCTGCTTGTTCCAAAATGCCAAAATCCTAGACTTCTATTGAGAAATAAACAGACATTACTCAATCAGTATATTTGTCAGAATAACCTAAAATGTTCTTGCTAATCCTACATTTTTTCCATTACGTTTTTCTTTACTGAAAGTTATTCAAGTTATAGGTTATTAAGTGTGTCGACTTGCAATAGGCTCACTCCTGATTGGCGATAGTGGTTGCCATAGAAACGATGAGTCAGACTGACTCAGACCGATAACTGCTTACTGACTACAACATGGCGCATCTGTATTGCAAAAAAAAAAAATTAAAAAAAAAAATAAAAGAAAAAGGAAAACTGAACTTCATTTTGTAGGGAGCCAAAAGTAAGTCATTTTCTACGGGTGGCATCCCTCTCACTTGCTCCAGTTATAGCTTACAGTCATTGTTGGCCACCCAAATGACATCCTACGCGCCAAAACAAAAATCACATCACATAAATCTGTGAAAATTTGAGTTATAACAAAAAACAAAGCAACAGATTTTTACAAAATAAAATACTTGTATCGTCAGAGTTTTCGTTAATAAGGAAGACACCAATATGAATTGACGGGATTCATGAAGTCAGACTGTAAATGTGTTCATTTTTGGTGCAAACTCTAGCTTTTTAACATGGGGGCATTGAGGAAATACTATTGTATGTTACCTGCCTTTAGTTGTCTTTGGTGGGAATGCAGCATCTAGTAATTCCTGGTTTACATCAAATTCTGTGACGGAAGTTGAGAGCTTAATCCTTCTAAATCTTGATAAAAAAAATCCTCTGTGCATGTGAGCATGCAGCTTATTTATAATTGGGCCTCAAAACAGACAATCTCACTTAATGGTAAGTTGACAGATGTGTAAAACACAGCATCTTTCAGCGTCAATCTTCTTATAGCCTAGAGTGTGCCTTTTTAGTCATGACAAGTTGCTGGCACTTTACATATGACTATCAGTCAAGTCATTAGTCTAGTCGGCAACCAAAAGAAACCTCACGTTTAATTGAAAAAAGAAAGGGATGATTTGTCTTAAAAAAAAGAAAAAAACCTTGATTGTTGTTTTCAGCTCTTCACACCCCCAGAGTTGATTCATTTATAGTGACTGTGTTGCCTGCAACCCCGATCAAGTAAACCAGTCATCGTAAAATTAATTTCCCCATAAAGCGCAACTCACACTCTTTAGGATAACAATCTATTTTAAGCTGATAAATCTAATCCAAAGTGATGAGGCGGATGGAGATTGACTTGTTTATGGACGCTGCCCAAGCAGTCAAGAGCAGGAGAGAAGGGTTGAGGTGTGTGCCTGTGTGTGTTTGGTGGGAGCTAAGAGCAGCAAATGCCGAAGGTGATCTTAGACACGTCTCCAAGGCATGAAAAACGTAAACCAACACCCAACTCTAGTCCTTGGCTAAGACATCCAATACTTCCCACCATATTTCAATATGTCAGTCAGGTTGAAAGAATGACAAACTTTCATGGGCAATTGATGCTTAGTCAAAACTTTGTGGCTAAAGAGCCAAATTTGACATCTTAGGAGGGTGTTGAATCATGAGAGTGGACGAAAATGTAAATTATTTCTTTTGTCAATACCTCATTGATGTATACAGTCTTAGGGTATATTCAGGCTGGAACAATCATTTGGTCCAGTCCGAGTCCTGAACTTTGTGTTTGGTCTGTATTCAGACTGCCATAAAGCGGCCTTTCCTGTTTCGAACATCGAACCATTGCTCAGTCCAATTGGAAACAAACCGAGACCACCTTGAAAAATGGGTCTGAGAGTGCTTCATGGTCCAGGACCAGGGTTCACTTGTGTTTATTCAGACTGACAATTTGTTCCGGATTATTGGAGGAAATTAACTCCTGTTCACTTTAAGCTAACCAAATGTGTCCAGTCTGAACACTTCTTTAATTTATTCACTAAAGGATGATTTACACTGGTCTGTCTGCGTTATGTCTCCGTGACACAACACACACACAAAAAAGAACGTTAATTGATCAATCCGAATGTTTACATCCCCTTTAACATGTCTGTATCAAAGGTCCTTTCCGCGATGCAACCCAAGTTATATGCAGCAGTTCTATTTCCAGTCCGTTGGCATGTCGATTTCCCAGGAAAAAGCCAGAGAAACAGGAAATAGGTATGGGTTTCAAACTAAAAACGTTCAAATTAAAGGTCTAAAATGTTGTTTGGAATTTAAGGTGACATGCCCATGAAATAACGCAAAACAAAACTGCGTGTAACACAGATGTCCATTTTCGTCATGGATGACTTGGGTTTAATTTTGTAAGTACAAAAACATAACGTATTTTATGACTCAAAACATGCATTTTACAAGAACTCAGTGAAGAAGGAGAGGGCATGCTGCCTCATTGGCAAAGTTTTGGATGAACTGCTCGACGAGTGGGTGGCAGGACAAACTCCTTTGAGAGCCAGGTGGGAGGGGGGACTTGAGATGCAGCAGAGACAATGTAAACTAACTGATGGTCCTAAGATGGACTCTCCACACAATGCAACAGACACACCGCAGATGAACCAGTGTAAATCAGCCATCACACTGCCTACTGTATGTACTACACTGTGACCTACATAACTTGGTGACTCCACAGTGGTGCCAGTCATCCCTCAAGACAAACACTCCTCAATTTCTACTGAAGCTGGATCATTAAATTAAGTTTCTTTAAGTTTTCAAATTACTCCCCTGAAGAGTTTTCAGAATCTAGCATTGCTGTATAATGACAGCAAGTGAAAACTGGATACCAATAATCCCATATGACTCAACAAATATCTACAAGTAGGTTTTTGTGTCAACGCGGATTATTCCTCCACATCAAATGACCAACAAAGTTGAAGAAATTTTATCTTTGAAAGTTGAAAAACTCACCATGCCAGTTCAATTGTGAATATCTGGGACTTTTGGATTTTGACTGATGCTACAAGCTACACGAGCAAACAACTTCCCCAGCTGTTATCGCATTTTGATTGAAATGTTGATAAACTCTGATTGCTCTGTCACACTGCATGCAGCATCGACTGTGATGTTTTTCAAGCTGGATTTTGCCCACTTTGGGCAAGGAAGAGTGGCAAAACTGCTTTGGTTCTCAAATACACACCAAGCCAGGCGGAGCTGCAGCAGCTTGCAGTAATACATTAAGTCTCACTGTGCTGCTGCCAGCCTCATGTCAGATGAAGACTGTAGGGCTATTTGTCACATTTGATTGGTTTTCATTAGCTTTCCAGAATGCACCACATTGCATTAACGTTGAAAGAAAAAGCTGTAGCACTACATAAGCAGATGTTTGTTAAGGGAAGGTGGAATCTGCTGCTTACATATTTGGGTTTTACAATCCATAGCTCAGTGCCTAACAATGCCTCAAATACCAGCTGCCAAAGAAAGGGTCAATGGCATATTGATTAAAAGTATACAATAAACTGTACTCATAAGGAGGTGTGAACTCTTGTATGACCTGGTCCATTCCAAGGCTCACATGCTTATTCATCTTTTCTTAATCTGCTGAGTCACAAGTATTCAATATCACCTCATTATGATGTGGAGTAGAATCAGATTTGTGACAAGGCTTGTGGATGGGACATCGATTTGATTTAGTTTAGTGCTGGCATTGGGTGCAATGAGCTGAAAAGCAATTAGGTCCATTAAGAGATCAACTGGGATGGTGCGAGGCGTGCAGCCTGATCAAAGAGGGCAAAGGGAGAGATAAAGGTAAAAATGAAAGAGACTTGGATTCATCTCCAGACTGGCAGAATCCCACAGGTTCAGGACACTAAATCTAAAAAAAAACCCTCAAGTTTGTTTCTTCGTGTTTGTATGTCATTAACTATATCAAATTTTTTTTAAATTTTTTTTTAACACCACTGACATGAATACGATTAAAAAGGAAGTGGAGAAAAGAGCGTTTCCCAAACTGGATCACATTTGCACTTTGAAGTTATTGAATCAACATGAAGAAAGTTTTTTTAGCTCCTGAAAGAGCTCCCTGCTAGGGAGGGAATGCATGAGCAGAAAAAAAGTGTGAAAACTATCTACTATAGCCTCCGTAAGTGGTAAATATTTGTCACCATGGATACTGTGCTGAGTCATGTACCTCTGATTTTAAAAAAGAACATCAACAATTCTCCTTCAGTTTTAAGGTTTTCCATAGTAAAGTATATCTACAGAAGTCCTGATAGATTTCGTCTACTTGAACCAGTTCTTTTCCAGAGATGATTTTAAATGGTTAAACTCAAATTTTGATCTCATGGTCTTGCATTTCTTTTGGTATTGGACAAGCATGTACCCTTCCGGTAGCAGTGCCATTCAGAAGTTGGACACATCTGAAACTTTTTATATAGTGGGTGGATGAAGGTTTTAGGTGTTTTTTATTCTTTTAAGGCATAAAGTACTTTGTATTTGTATTGTAATTATTGTAAATTTTGTATTTTGTATATTGTAAAGTTTCAAAGAAAAAAAATCAGTGAAAACAAGGATGAGTATGGTGAACTACCTGTTGTCTAGTGGAAAACTTTCGGTTCACTTTGTTTCTTCTTTTGGCTACTCTCTCCAAGAGTCATGAAAGCAAATCACCCCACAATTAGCACATATAATTTGGCTTCAGTTTTATGCCAGATGCCCATTCCAACCCAGCCAACTGCCCTTACTTACCTGCACTTGGGACCAACACACAGCAACTCTTGAAAATTTCCTGTTTGGGGCATTATTTACCATAGTTTTTGAGATTAGATAAGTACAGGTATTACTAGGCTAGTGGCAAAGAGGGCATTCCAAGGTCCATCTTCCTGTACTTCAAAAACAACCCAGAAGTTCTTGAAAGTATGTTTTCATTCTCCAGGAGGATCTAAACTCTGGGATTTTAATACAAAAGTGCTTCACATCTGAAAAATCCCAGTAAACTGTAAGAATAGTAAAAATGTAAGAATGTATTGAGTCTAAGAAGAGATAATGAAGGTCGCAAAGGTATCAGAACCAGGACTGCTAAAAACCTGAACAAAAAAGGCAAACCCAACATGAAAGTTCTAGCAAAATACTATCAACGTCAAGAAGAAAAACACGCTGAAAAGTGAGGCCATCATTAACCAACACAGTGGCCTTGTGGTAGTCTCCACCCTGAGACTGGAAATTTGTGAGTTTAAATCCACTGTTGGATCATACCAAAGGTTCTAAAAAGGGGACCCATTGCCTCCCTGCTTGACACTCCGCATTAAGGGGTTAGATTGGGGAGCTGGACCATCAAATGGTTCCTCATGGTGGCTGTGTCTACAGCTCACTGCTACCCTGGGGGATGGGTCAAATGTGTGGAACAAATTTCACACACTTGTGTATGACAGCTAATGGGACTTTAACTGAATCTAACAGCTGAAGGCTGGCAGGAAAGAAAGAAACTTTAAAATAATAAAATAATTAAGAAACTATACCAAATATGGCCACTAACATTGAAAAAAAGAGATGTAACATTGGGAAATGAAATCTATGGAAAAACTATCCAAAAAGGTTTAATTGACTAAGTCAAAGTCTCAAAGACAAAACAGAAATCATTTAGGGCATTGAAATGTAACCACTGCCACCAATTTTTGATTACAGATATTGTTGCTTTTCCACCTTTTTCATTTACAAGGGAAGTCCATAATGTTGATTGGTAAAGAAAGGGACTGAACAACCAATTCAAAATCCTTTTTGGGCAGGACCCACCCTAGTAGTTGAGTGCAATGAACACAAAAGTATTTAGCATTGGTGCACTTTTAGTTGCAACCTTAAAAATTGTCATGCAAATTGCTGCAATTATTATTTTTTTTCATCCAGTGAGACCACATCTTTCTTATTAAAATGCTTCTGAACCAAACAGTAGAAGGTTGCATTTTTAGTGTTTTCAGACATCTTCATTTAAGTTAAGGGCTTTTTATAATATGTGATGTATGGCAGATTAAAGGGCTAATCAAAGTCAGAGCTAATCGTATTAAGTCACCCACTCCTATAACCCAAGTCATTGTCATGAACTTGATAAAAGTAATTTTTATGATCACTCATTGTTTCCCTCTATTAAAAAAACTAATGCTAAATAGTAAGGACTATACTATGGCTACTTTGAAGATCAAATAGGCTTAAATTGATAAGATACAAAAAGACAAATTATGTGACTATTTCCTGTTTTAGAATAAACAGACTGAAACTCAAGTCAAATTGAAGAAAAAGCAGGACAAACACAGTTGCTAATTACCAGTTTGATTCAACTTCTATGGACCACTTCAAAAGAGCTCAATCCACAACTGATCTGTCCCTCGAGCTTAGAAATTTGCTCCCAACATGCCAGCCCTAGACATAATTTGGTGTCACTCTAGCATAAATCCTATGTAATCTTTTCTTGTTTTTCTTTCTGCTTGAATAGGTGTGTTAGAAAATATTTCATGCACTCCTGGCTCCTTTGTTTCCCCATCTCAATCCACTCCCCTGGATTGTCTTTTCATTTATCCAATACGCTTCTCATCTCATTCGAGGTGCTCATTTATTTGCCCATTCTCTGCCCTCCTCCCTACATCTGTTCTCCAACTCTCCACTCCTGGCGAGCAGTCGCGCACACCTCTTTTCTATCCGTGCTCCTTTGTCACTCGCCATCCTTCTCTGTCTTTCTTTCACCCCCCTATTTCAGCATGTTTGGTCACCTCGCATTCACAAGGAGAGCCCCCGCCTCCATAGACGATTGATCATGGCCATTGTTTGCGCTGGGTTCTCCATTTTACAGTTCAGTGTTCATGAAAAGGAGTGTTTGCCAATTCTGTCTGTCAGCCAGCCCCCCCCCCCCCCCCCCCCCCCCCCCCCCCATACCTGTGCACGGTATCTGTCTTTTTCTGCCCAATGATCCCCTGCTGACATTTTCCAAAGCACACTTTCATCAATTTCACACTGGTGACGCCCTTCTATGCCACTGTGGAGGGCAAGAGCAGGAGGTGGAATGATGGGCATTGCTGGTTCACTTTGTGGGGTCCAAAAAGTCCCTGACAGTAAAAAAAAAAAGCATGTCGGCAATACTTTTTTATTCCTTTACCCCAGAGCTTTAACTTTAATGTTGACAATGTTTTGACTACAGTCATGCTACATTTGCAATGGGGATTTGTTGCATGTTCAAGAATTAATAAAAATAAGTATAATAAATAAAATTACTCCTTTTAAAAATGTATTTCAATTAGTCCAGTTGTGGTTTTGAAGGATTTGTACAATTGACATTGGTGTTTACAAATAATATTTCCTGTATTTACCTTATTGTTTATACTTGTGTTTGTTTATAAATGTGCATTTACTTATATAGTTGATAAAGATACATAAGTTTTATACAATGTTCTTGTGTTTGTATGTTTGCAGACTTAGAGTTCTTAGGGGCAAGGCTTGGAAAGGTAAATGTGGGGGCTGGAGTTCTAGTGTTTCGCCCAGTGTGCCAAACTAGGAAGGACCGCCTCTGTCGTCAGAAGTAGCTGACTCACGTTGATTGTGAAAATGGTCAAGAAGTTATAATATGTTAAAAAGGGTGTGTCACGGACGACATCTCCAGTGTTCAAGGGTTAAACACAACACATTTTAATGATTTATTATTAAATAAAAAGTTTTAGGAATATATTACTACAATACTATCACTCCCCTCCATTTGCTGCCCCCCCTGTAGTTTTCCTTTTCTCCATTTATCCAGAAAAAGATGGACTGTGCAGGCAAAATGATAAATTCAATAAAGCAGGGCAATTTGTAATGGAAAAAGCCATTCAGAATGTAAACATCGCATGTGCTCACTTCTTGCCTTTAGTCGATAAGAATTGGACTTTCAATCATGTTGCGTTTATGAGCTGCCAAAGTAATAGTCGACCCTAGTGAGATCTCAGCTGAAACAAAGGGAGCATAATCACCTGAGTAGAGCCTTAAGCTAAATGCTTATTTGAAATAACAGACAGGAGATAAAGATGAGAGGCTGGGAGTGTGGAGCGGTAAGAAAAAAAAAGAAAAAAAAAAAAGGAGCTGCGAGGTGCCTCATTCACTGTCTTGGGGGTTTATGGGATTGCTCCCAGCTGTCACTTGGCATAGTAAGTCCATGGCGCTGTAATATCTTAATTGTTTCAAATTAAATGCTCATAAAATGGCAAAGGAAATGAGTTTTCCCCGCTCTGGCTAATCCAAACCAGCCCCTTGACTTACATGTGGGCCTGTTTTTTTTTTGTTGTTTTTTTTAGGTGAGGGTGGTTTAAAAGGTGGAATGGCTCCCACAAGTGAAGACTTTGAATAGGCTGCTGTGAAATCAGTGTTTATAGGCTGTGAACTGCGAGCCTATTTCTGCAACTCTCCTGCTCATCACTGCAAGCATATCAAGTGTCATATGTTTTGAACCCTTTTGCAGGTTTCCACACACACTGCTCTGTTTGCTTGGACATTCTTTTGTTGTAACATTATATTATGAGTGCTGACTTTTTTTTTTTTTTTGTGGAAAATGTGTATCATAGCAAACAGCCTAAATATCCAGTGGGGATTTACACGGTAGGTTTCCTTCCCACATCCCCAGCAGCACTTCCAAGACTCAGCTTATTTCCACGGCTCACCCTCGGATCATTCAGCCAGCTAAAACATCCTGAATGACATTAGCCTCACGGCGAAATGTATAAACACACAGACATGCAACACAGAAATAAAGTGAAAAAAAACAAGACTTTCCATACCTTAGTCAAGAACAAATGTACTGCTTTAGATGAGCAAGTCACTTTCTTTTCCTCAGGCAGGAAAGCTAAACATGTCCTTCACATGTGAGTGTAGCTTGAAATGCTTCACTTGGCAATTCTGACTGACATTCTACCCACAAAGACCCACGCTGATCATTTTTTGATCAATTGTAAAAGTGTTCCCACTGGTCTTTCATTTATAATTATGCAATTTTTAGCCAACATTTAAAAAACCTGTGGTTTTTTGAAGACATATTTTCTGTAGAGCGGCAGGAGTTTATTGGAATACGCCTTTGAGTCATGATGTTGATGTGGAAAAACCCTGCCCCCTTCCCCTCCTAAAAACTCTCTGTTGACACGCTTTCCTGCTAGCTTACAGTCTGTCACACCACCAACCCAACATTATCAATGCAACAAAATGGTGAGCAATATTGAAGCTATCCAGCCGTACAGTATGGAGCCAAATTCCAGCTCAAATGAGGAAATTTAGACATCCATGGATCTCGTTGTCTATAAGTGGATGCACTGAAAAGGAGCAGAGCAGGAGGCTTGTGCCCCACCTAGCATATTTTCTAAGATCTTTTTCAAGCGGCATTTTTTTCATATGCTCCTGACTGACCACTAATTAAATCAAGAAAAACTCAGAAACAAAAGTTTGAGCTTAATTTTCTTCTGTATGTACTCCGTCATCAGCAAAATGCCACAAGAACATGTTGGAAACAACACAAACATAATTTTCATCGAAGTGGGTCTTTAAGTAAAATGTTTAAATTAATAGTTTTTAGTTAACACAAGATACAATAAGATTGCAAAGCTAAAACACAAAGATTACATCAAAGGCGGTTTCTGCACAGATTTCAGGATGATTTTCTTTCCAAACAACAATTTATTTTCAACCCATTTATGTCCAATGGAGTAAGTACATAGCAAGGTCCAGGTCCTAAAACTGGTCTGTGGCAGTTTGTGGCAAAATAAACTTTTTTGAGCTTTAAAGTGTTTTAAAATGTAAATTCCTCATAAAAGACACCTCCGTTCACGCAACTCTGAGCATTACTCTGAAACCCTGCTCTCTGAGCACCAGCCAGTTTTCATGTATGAACATGGTGGAAAAGCCCCTTCCAGGAAGAGCCTGCACTGCCAGCCCCGCCCCCAGGCTAACACGTACACACCCACTTTCTCCGCGGAGCTAGCAGTGACTGGCATCGAATTTGAGAAGTAGTGGTTCCTCTGCAGACAACAACGGCTCACGGTTAACGTCATAAAATGGGTGGTACCCACAAACAGCGAAAGACATTGGCTCAGAGAGGCATCGTACTTCCAAGTAGTAAAAGAGCTCGCAAAAATAACTAATATTTCATAAGAAAATGTATTTAATGTGCCAAAGGTAATATTTTATATATATATTTATATGGATATGCTGTAGTTTCCTCTGTAAAGAGAATAGCATGATATATGCCCTTTAACCTTCTAATTTGCTAAAAAAAAAAAAAAAAAAAAAAGAAAACGAAAAGAAAACATTTGAAATGACGGTGGTGAGCTTGTAAAAAAGCAGAAATAATTCTGTCCACAGTTTGAAAATATGCTGACATCTTTACTTAAAATTAAATTCATGGCTCTTTGCTTTAAATATATATTATATTATCTCAACTAATTCCCAGAATAACATAGTAAACAATAAGTTAAATTATTCTTAATGAATGTGTGACATAACAACTGTAATTCAGAATCTAGACTAATTGTTAAAATATAGATTTCATTCTTTTTTTAATTAATATTCTTCTAAATGTTATGTTATATTTTAGATGCATGGAGGATATAATTAGATCTAAATATTTGTTAAAAAAAAGAAAGATCAAATGCACCAATACATTATTACAATCATTAGAACCGCTTAATCTAAAATAAATGGCAGCAATTACTGGCTTGCATGGAATGTCCAGATGTTGCATTAAATGGAAATGGTGGCAGTGAAAAAGACGGGAGGCGGAGTTGAAGAAGCTGACATTCTCTCTGGGAATGACAAGGATGAAGAGGTTCACATCACAACTGAAAATATTGCAGGGACAAAACTGGTTGGATGGTTTGAAGACAATGTGAGCGGGGTCAAGACACAGATGCTCATGTGCAAAAAGGGGAATGAACAGTACACAAGGTGGATCAAAAAGTGAGGGAGGGATCTAACAGACAAACAGAAAGAGGGAGTAATGAAAGAGGAACTGAGGGGGCTGGCGTGACAGAAGGAGATGCAGAGAACAAAGGATGATGATGACAGACAAGACAGATAATCAGCTGTGGCGACCTCTGAAAGCAGAAGTCGAAAGAAGTTAAAGGGTGTGTTCAGACTGGAAGAGTCCATTGGTCCAATCAAAGTCTGTTTCATTTGGTCCGGATCAAGTTTTTAACCTTGCATTGGGTCTGTATTCAAACTGCTGTCAAGCTGACTTTTCTGTTTCGGACCAGAGCTTGTAGACAAAACAATGTGACTAAAAGATCTCATCAGTCATTGGCCGAGACTTTTGAAGGCGGGGCAAAGCAATGCGAAAGAATGCTGGAAGTCCAAAGTTTTGCAAACTTTACTAGGATAGTTCATTTATTCAAGCTTTATGTTTCGTTGACCAATTTTGAACATCTGCATCAATGTCAGGTACAACATTTTTTATTTGCTACTTTGGTACGGCAGAGGCATACTGAGAAGGTTACTGGCAAGATTAAATGCACATTCACACTGGAGTATGGTGCACTGGAGTTCTGCCCTTTATTCTCATTAACTTCAACTCACCTCCTCTTCTCTATCCTTGATCATTTATTGTTTATTTAGTTCTGCATGCCTCTGTTTGTTGCAGTGCGATTCATGTGTTGTCCCTCTTTGAGAGATTCCAGGTGGATTGTCTGTGGTCCTGTCTTTGTTTGGCTGTGGACCTCACCTCTGGCTCGTCTCGTACCCACAGCTGTCCCCCAGTTCCATCTGGATGAAGCTTATCTGCTACACTTTTTAAACATGTAGGAGTAGAGTTAGATACGCTGATTGTTCTTTACCACTTCTGGCACATCGCCAGTCCATCCTGGGAGAGGATCCCTCTTTCATGTGAACATCTCTGAGGCTTCTAGTTTTTTTCCCCAAAATCTGTTTTTCCCTCACCGAGGAGGAGGATCTAAGGGCAGGGATTCCTAGCTTAGCTTAGTTTGTTTAGCTTAGTTTAGCAACCTGCTATTGTTTATATTTATGACTGACTTTATGTCTTTGTACAATTATTGATGTGAAGCCCATTGAGACAACAGTGTTGTAATATTGAGCAATATAAATAAAATTGAATTGAAACCTCTCCCTGCTTGTCCAGTGTGAACACCATGGGCTAAACGCCAATTCTTGAACGTACGTCACATGCACGGTGTGAACGTAGCATTACTCCATGATAATGGCTTCTATGCAGTTTTTTAATGCACTTTTTAGGTTTTTTTTAAAGGTTTTTTTTCAATTCATCAAACATCTTTGGCAGTGAATTTACCTCCTTTAGTAAATCTCATCCCTACATCTAACCCTACAAAACATAACTCCCATTCCTCACCTTGCTCTGTTTATCCAGCCCATTTTGTCCTCAATTACTTATTCTGATGCCTTCTGCCGCAGTATAACCATTTTGGCTGCCAGTCTCACACTCTGCCTCACTCTCTTCTCTTCTAGTCTCTCTGCCATGTTTGTGGCCTTTCGGTCTGTGCACATCTAATGGCTGGGGTGTAATCCACTGGCTAATCTGCTGACAGCCTGTGTGACAAGGCATTAGCCTTGTGTCACTGCCTACCATGCTGCTTCTCAGCATGTGTGTCTCCGGGAGACAGTCAAAAAGCCTACGGACGTTGTCTCAATATGCATATCCTTTTTTTTTTTTCATTTTTCTTTAAACATGCTTGTGATGTGGTGTGAGTAAGGGCTTATGTGTATGTTTGGTCTCAAACAGAGCACCCTCCGACATCACGTTGAATCTGTAGCTTTTTAGATTCTGCACAACATTTCAACTTTAGCTGTTTTTAACTCTGCCGTTTAAGTTAGAGAATATAATAAAATATAATAAGACGTCACAGTGCTGTTTGGATTGAGAAGAAGGCAATTGGGCCAAAACAATTTGTCAGTAAACATATTTGCTTCTTCAGGTATGCAGTTTGGCCAAAAATGGATGAGGCAACGGTTAAAAGTTGGATTCTCCATTGTCACTACTTGACCGTTCTTTTAAGAAGCATCTTTTTTGCATCAGTTTTTGGTTTTTGTCATGGCTCCACACCTATGTATGTCTGTAATTATTTTGATTTTCCAACAAACAAATTGACTGCATAATACAATGGTCTTGTCAAAACCGGCAGTCCCGTGAAAGCAGGACAACTATCTTTATCCTTGCCCACATTTCTCTCGTTTAGCTTCCCTTGTCTCCACCTGAGTGATCCTGTTATCACAACTGACCCCTTGCTGGATCTGTCGACAGCCGAAGAGATTACACCAAAGGCCACAGAACACACTGAGCTACCTGCATGAGGAGGGAGGAAGAAACCGCCTGATCCCTCGATGCTGATAAACTAGCCCAGATTTCGGGGATTCCAGAAGGTCCAGTTGGGAACCGGAGGAGTTGCGAGTTGAGTGTTTTGCTATATTTGACTTTAAGTCTACTTCTAATCACTGGGCTTTTCAGAGGGGATAAGGGGAAAAAGAATGGGGGCTTGGCTGGAGTGGAATAAAGCCCTGATGGAGTTGGGGATAAGGTTATTGAACTGTGATTTGATAAGACACCTTGCTTGAAACCTTGTGAGCAGGATGTTGGAAGAAGTCTGCACTTAACAACATTGGAAGCTGCATTGTTATTCTTTCACAAACCATCACAGGTCAACTGCACAGCAGCTAGTGAATTATTTGCTTCTCACAAATGCACTTTGAGCTCATGTCAACAGCATCATATTGTAAGGCCTTAGTCACAGCTGCCCTTGTGGGTGGATATGGGTTGTCTGCAGGCGAAAAATTGGAAAATATCTATGAAGTACATGGGTGCTCCTCATGAAATATAAAAATTGAAGACCACAAGGTGAGCCTGTAGAGCAAAATTATTAATGCACATTTTTTTTCTACTGGAATGCTGCAAGCAACAGGTCATAGCAAAAACCTATGTAATTGATAAGGATAAGTGAAATAAGGGGGAAGTAGATGAGACGCAGCCACATAGTATGACGTTTTCATTTTTTTTCAACCTCCCCGAAACCTATGCACCATGCTAGTGGGGGCTAGGGATGCTCCATGCAAATCCCTTGAGCAGCCTGACTGTTAGAAAGTCAATATGTGTGGACATTGCTCGAGTGTCTATTTACAGATCACCTGCACACCCCATGCACTATATGTGCATGGTCACTAAGGGGAACCTTAGCCAAAACCAAAGGGATGTTTTTTGGAAATTACAAGGCCAATACATAGATCGCAATTAAAATAAACAATATCTTAATTGAAAGTGTCACATAAATCAAATTCTTAGGGATTGTCATTGATATCAAACTAAGTTGGAAGCAACACGTCAGGCACATACAAACTAAAGTTTCAAAACATATTTAAATTATAAATAAATTTAAATATACCTTAGAATACAACTGTAGATATTTATTGTACTGCTCCTTAATATTACCATATTTCACCTATTGTACAGACGTTTGTGGTAATAATTATAGAAGTTCACTACATCCTCTCTTTTTACTTCAAAAAAGAACCATCAAAAATTTACATAAAGCTGGCTATCTTGATCATTCAAATAATTTATTTTTATCAATCGAGACTTTTAATACTGAATGACCTTGTTGATTTTTGCATTGCCCAAATTCTATAGAGCTAGTGGTAAAACATTACCATTGAATATCCAAAAACAGTTACAGTTAACAGTAACAGATAATGAAGGAGGCTACAAACTGAGGGGATGTGGAAACTTCAAGATCAAATTGATAAGAACCACAAAGAAAAGTTTCTGTGTGTCTGTGTGTGGCTCTAAACTTTGGAACGGGTTAAGTAATGAGCTTCAACAATGTTCAAACATCCAAAAATTAAAGAAAATGTATAAATAAACTCTAATCTCACAATATGAAGATAAGAAGATTTAAAGATTAACTGGTGTTTGAATAATTCCAAATATGTGGATGTATGAACTTGAATGTGCTAAAATAATCAAAGTTGTTTAATCACAACTAGTGAGTATTAAATTGTGTAATGTGTAATAATGATCACTGCAATGCTTTAATTACAATCTATTGATTAATTATACATTTTCTTTACTTGATCTCAAATATGTAGCAATGATTACTAGATTATTTCATTAATGTAATCATGCGTTTTGATGATAATAAATGTTTATTATATATTGGTTACCTAAAGTGAGAATCAATAATGTTTACTGAAAAAAAATGCTAAAATTTTCTCAGATGATAATCAATAAGCACTTTTTTGTTACTTGAAAACTTGATTTGCAATATGTGGGGATGATTTCTGAATTAATATAAAATTGTATTCTAATGATCACCAATGAGTTTTACATAACTGTTAAATTAAGTGTGATTCATGTTACTGTTTACTGAAATCATGAAATAATGCTTTTGAGATTAATCAATAAACAATAAGTACTCACTGTTGTTACTTGAAAAAATCTGCACTAGATCTCATCAGAACCGGATTATGAAAACTATGTAAAACTATGAAATGAAGTAAGTAGGGTGGCTCTACTAGACTTTAGTAATTAATCACTATATTTAACGAATGTTACAAATGTGACTCGTGTGTTGTTTTTGTTTGTTTTTCTTTTCTTTCAATCAATGCATTTCATTGTCTTCGGAATGGGTTTGATAATTCTGTGTGATTATTTTTGTCTTGTACTGTCCTAGTTAGTTGAGTTAGTTAGTCAACTAGTTAGTTGAGATGCTATTAATAATGTGTAAAGAAGCTTTTATTGTTGTTATTACTTTGCCTATAATGATACTAATATTGACTAAAAAATTGGGAGGGGCAGGTGGAGGGTTCAAACTTTTTGCTGGAGGGGTAGCTGCCACCCCTTGTCCCCCTAGCTCAGCCCCTGTCAATACGTCATAAGTGCATGTAACTTCTATTATCTTTGCAAATAGTTTACGATACACTTACTACATGCCCAATAACATTCTATTTTCATGAGAAGCTTTGAAATGGCCGCATGAGCTACAAGGGAACTGCAAGACACACCTGCACTCCCCTTAAGATGCGGCCGCTCCTCTCTACGACCCTCCACGGGCCCGGACAACCCAAAAAACCCACAGCATCCGTACGGGTCTATCCCCATATGCGTGCATGTGACTAAGCCTTTCTCAGCTGCCCACACAGAGTGCACAAATTGTTAGTCTTTTTTGGTTGCCATCAATGGCTTCCGCAGAGAACATTTTCCAGCTAATGACTAATAATCCCCCAGAATCCGTAATTCGTTTCATTCATGCTAATTTCTAGGTGTTCCTTAATCCATCTTTTCACGTTGCGAGATTCTGCATGTTGCCGCACAGGGGATAGTTCTGCCATTCAAGAGAGAACACAGCCCAATCATTATTGATTCATGCACCATAAAAGCAGAGCTGAGTGAGACAGACTCTTCTGGAATGTGGCTTGCCAAAATGCTGTCAGAGACAGAGGTTTGATGGCTCACTCGTCCATGGCCCCTACATCATGTTGTCTTAACAGCTGTCGTTTGACAGGAAGGAATCCACTTAAGACACTTGACAGCAGCACACCACGAGGCTCGTTCTTGTGTTGTTTCATAATAGGTGCAACTAGTTTGAACATCTGCAAACGGCATTTGATGAAACAACAGCAACAAATCAAGAAGTCGGTTGACTGGAACCCTGATGAGATCTACTTTATCCCCCTAAAATCCTTCAGTCTTTTGTCTCAATTTCAAACTTATATAAAAAGTTGTTTCACCGTTTTATATTAAAACAGTTTTTTGTACATTTACTTATTATTTTGTCTTTTTTTCTGTTGATTTATGGTGTTTTAAAGGTTTGGAATGGATTCAAACATAAAGAACTTCTCTGACTAACACAGTCTTAAAGCTGCGAAAGCAACTGCCATTTATTGATCTTTTCTTAATTACAAAAGTCAATGGAATTTGTGGTTCACAGCCTTGCCAGAAGCCACTTATGTGGTATACCCAGTTAAGCAATCACTTCTAATAGCAAGTGATCAAATGATATGCTGCTTTGCCAACTAAAAACAGCCAAGAACAAACATTAAAGCAAGTAAAATCCAGTCTGGAGACACACATTGCTCTACAGGATTCTGGAGCTCTGTACATTGACAGAACAAGTTTGCTTTTCATGTGTGGAAAAATCATGTTTTACAAGCATAACAAAGTTTGAAGCAGGCTGTCGAAACGACAGTCTGCCTACATGTGCAAACGGTAAAATTCCATGTTCAGTAGAGATGTTAATGCTGATTGTAAGCAGAGCCAAACTCCCATCATGATTAAAGCATAAATCTGAGATATTGAATGGCACGCAGTCACCACAGCAGGTTCCAGAGAGGCATTGATTCATGCCAGCACTTGGAAACAATTGCTCTGATATGCATGGAGTAAATATAATCAATAACAACCCAGTTGCATAGATTTCTCAAACAGAAGGCTGTGCTTTATACTTTAGCATAAAATGTTGGATTTATTAGCCAGAATGTTCAAGTTGGGCCTGGGTACGGTCCACCCATGTGGCAAAGCGTTCTTGGGCAAGGCACTAAACACTTCATTGCTCCTGGAGGTTACAAGTTGGCACCATGTATTTGACAGCCCTGCCACCCCATCAGTGTGTATACATGTGTGTTCATGGGACAAGCACTTTGTGCCTTAATCAAGATAGTCATTCATTCATTCATTTTCCAATCCGCTTTATCCCTTTCGGGGTCACGGGGTCGCCGGAGCCTAACCCGGCTACTCATGGGCGAAGGCAGGGTACACCCCTGGACTGGTCGCCAGTCTGTCGCAGGGACCACAATCACACACCCATGCACACTCACATTCACACCTACGGACAATTTAGAGTGACCAATTCACCTATGAAGCATGTTTTTGGACAGTGGGAGGAAGCCGGAGTACCCGGAGAAAACCCACGCATGCACGGGGAGAACATGCAAACTCCACACAGAAAGGTCCCCCCAGCCAGGACTTGAACCGGGAACCTTCTTGCTGTGAGGCAGGAGCGCTAACCACTGCGCCACCGTGCAGCCCTTAATCAAGATAGATTTGTGTTTTATAAGTTTATGCCATTTAACATGGATTGAAAAAAAAATGTAAAAAAATTAAATAAAATTTTGCTAAATGTTGCTAAATTGGGGGTGCACGATGGTAGTCTTTTGTGCGTGGAGTTTGCATGTTCCTCTTGAGCATGTGTTGTGTTTCTCTGGGCACCCCAGTTTCCTTCCACAGTCCAAAAATTTACTTCATAGGTTCACTGATGATTGTCAATTGTCATAAGGTGTAAATGTGTGTGGATGTGCGACCCTGTGATGGACTGGCAACCTGTCTAGGGTGTACTCTCTCTTTGCCCAATGGTGGCTGGGATAGGCTAGACATAGTGCCATGACCAAAAACATTGACTAAGCACAGACTTGTGACCAAATATATGAAGTAGACATTAACTTATGACCAAAGGCATGAAACTAGACATGCCCTATTATCAAAAACATAAACTTGACATGGACCTATAACTAAATGTATAATTTAAACATAAACCTATGCCCAAAGACGTGAATTAGACTAATGGCTGAATAATACACAATAATTATAATAATAATACAATGAAAAATACAATTTGAACAATGTTCAAATAATTATTCTGAATGTTTCCATCATCTCCGTTTTGTCTGCGTCTGACATCTGTCGTTAACACTGCAGATAACACCAGCGTCCATTTTCGCTATGGACAACAACAGCTTGATTTTGGTAGTACAAAAACATGTATTTTATGATGACTCAGTGAGGGAGGAGAGGACATGGTGCTTGATTGCATAATTTTTGGATGGGCGAAGAGAGTGCGACGAAGTATTTGACACAGGGATGGCAGAACGAACCACTCCTCCAGGTGCCAGACGGGGAAGGGGACGAACTGAAGACAATGTAAACTCACTGATTGTAAGTAAGTTGGACTCCCCACACAATGCAACGTAGAGGCACCACAGACCAGTGAATTCAGGGTTACATTTAGAGAGTTAGACTACTTACCAAATTTATAAACTAGACATGTGATTTCCCCCAACAGTAGTTGGGATAGGCCCCAGCAACCCAGTTACCCTAAAAGGGATTAAGTGGGTTGAGATAATAGATGGATATATTGCAGTCCTCTCGTGTCAGTGCGTCCTTGGGCAAGACAATGCAATCCATATTGCTGCAGGTGGTTAAATGTTGGCGCCATGTATGGCAGCTCTGCCGCCATTAGTCTGTGAATGTGTGTGGGACTGTAAAGCACTTTGGGCCCTAATCCAGGTAGAAGAATGGATTGACACAATATTAAAATAGAGTATTTTGAAATATTATTGAATTGGGACTTTCTTGAAAAAGAACAATATATTTGAATAGTGAAAGATTGCACAAAAAACTTTTTTCAAGGTAAAAAAGACACCTCTTCTATTTAAATGTAGTTTTTTTTTTTTTTTTTTTATCACACTTACTAACTACTAAACCAAAAACAGGAAAATGTTGACTCACAAATATTCTAAAGAAAACATTTTTTTTTACAGAACAAATCTACCAACACAGTACTTTATCTCGGTCAGCCATATGTATTAGTTTGAAGGCAGTCCTAGTTTCTCCCAATTCACAAAAAATTAGTCCTATTTAAAATGCAAAACAACAAGAGAGCTTTGTGCAACCAGAGCCCTTTTATGTGTATCTAAAGAGGGACTGAACCACAGTCAAAAGCTGCCTTCTGACAATGGGTAACGGAAAGAATAAAGATCTGTTGTTATACCTTCAAAGTGCTGATAGAATCTTTATTTCATGCCAATTATGCATTTTATATGATTCCTAGGCTTTGCCCTGTTTGTCCACGTTTAAAGTTCCACTTCGATCATCTTTTGAGCTATTGAAAAAGCGTTCCCAGTGGTCTTGTGATTATTATTATGCTGTTCTTAGCCAAAATGAAAAACAAAAAACTAAGACGTGGTTTCTGCGGAGCAGCAGGAGTGCATTAGAACGAGCTTGTGGCTTCCGACTGTAGCACTTACATCACAACTACAAGCTTTTTGATATCCCATTTTTGCGTCTGCTCCGGATTCGCATCTTTACAAAAAAAGTATACTCAGAAATGCCATTTTAAGCCTAATTTTCTCTATTCATGTCCTCCATAAATGAGAAAGTCAAGTAGTTTACCTGAGGAGTAGATTGTGGCTCCATTTAAAAGAAACCCTTTTTTTCCCTGGTCCTCAAAGAGTTAATATTGCATGATGAAGCAACAAAAGCTTTCTGTGAAGGTACCATGTGTTACAGCCAAAGGGATTTTTCCATATAATAGCCCTGAGCTTGCACCTGAACCTTGCACAGCATATTTAGAAAATTTACATCTTGAAATAAATGCGGACCAACAAAGCTGCACTACAGAAATAATGGCGTGAATAGAATAATGCCCTTCAAATTTTTCCATAAATATAACTGACGTTCTAGAGTGGTTCTTTTCTCACTGCATTATGGTTTGAAACATTCCTTGAAATTGTGATTACACATGTACGAATCAGTGTCCATCACTGCTGCCAGCCTCATAAGTGGAAGCCGGCTGGAAAAATGAATGAATAAAAAAGTCGAAGAGGATATAAAAGGAGTACAAGAGTTAGGTATGAGAACTGGCGAAGGCTACGCAGAATGAGCAGGCAGGATGTATAGGGGGAAAATTGGTTGGGGAAACAACAGAAAGAAGGGACAGGCGGGGAAGTGGAGATAGCGATGCTGGAGTGGCAGAATCAGACAGGTTAGAACGGGGGGACGAGGGGATGGGGGGGACGGTTGGAGCTTACAAAAGGAAGGTGGTGAAAGAAGAGTTTTTTCTCTCAGTGATGCAGTGGAAGCTGAAAGCCGCTTTTATCTCCCCTCTCATCTTTGGCCTTAGTTTAGAAAACCCTTTTACATACTCCTCACACAGAGATCATCCCAGCACCCATCATTTGACAGTAATCACCAGTCTGCCTTTTGACATCCTACAGAATCCCCCCTCCCCTGCAAAATGCCGCCAAACGAAACTGCTTTTAAGAGAGAAAATGCTTATGCCCAAAAAGTTTGCTTTAATTACAGCCCAAGACGTGATCAAATGGCCTTTTTGAAGCACGCTTAGCAAAACTCTAAAAGCTTCGCTTCCTCTGTTTGTCAGTAAAGTAAAAAAATATTCGGTGGCGATGGCATTACATAAGGTCAAACGAACTTTAACTAGGAACATTAAGCGTGAGCGTACACATTAACGCCTGAGTAAAGACATACCCTTGCTGACACCCAACCTTAGTGAATGCTAGAAGCAGAAGGAAAACAAAGAAATTAAAGTGCGACTGACTAACGGAGGATGACATGTCCAAAGTGTATCACTAATTATGCCCCCATTGCTACAAACTGTTCACTTACTCTGATCAGCTTAAACACATGACATAAGTGAATGTTAGTCATGTTTTTTTACCGTTTCCTATCAAGATGCCCTCATTTTTGACATTACCAAAGCATGTACACTCAAACTAAGCCTTAAATATGGTCAATTTTATCACATGTAAAATCTTTTAACCCTTCAACTCTATGACATTCTTTGGACTTTTGTTATTCTTTCACATCAACTCAAGCAGACTCTGAAGCGGTGAAAAGTGTCATTGCACTGATATGAAACATTTTACAGCAGTGAAGTGTTTACACAACCGACGTAAATTACCTGATTCTATCGCAAAGAACAACTGTTATGCAACATGTTAGTTGCAAATCGGTGCAAAGCCAATATAAAAGAAACACGTTTCGCCGTGTCAGAATGAGCGTTTTCATGTTGATTGTGTAAACTGTCAAAGAGCTGCGGTAGGTCAAAGAGCATGTTATTTAGATGCAACTTCTCTTCTGTAAAAGTCCGACTCAGATCATCTTTAGAGCTATTGTAAAGCGTCCCCAGGGTTTTTTAAATTATAATTTTGCAGCTTTCATCCAAAATAACAAAACCTGTGTTGCTTTCCAGTTGAAATGTAATGATTGACTAATTGATTTCTATTCCTATGATCCAACCAGGTTGATCTGTATGAGCCAAGTGGTTGATCAAATCGATCTATGCCATTATAAAAACATTTCAAAATTAGATAAATTGATAATCAAATCAATAACCCATTATCTTAGAAAATACAATTTGTAAAAAATTGTAAAAACAACCAATGATCTAAACTAAGAATTACTCAGAAATGCAATTTTAATCTTAATTATCTTCATAAATCAGAGAAATGCTACAAAAACACATTAAAACACCTAAAAACACATATTATTGAGTGTGTTTTGAAAGGGTTAAAGAAACTACAACAGTTTTATGGTCAGTTTATCTAGAAATAAAAGTTAAACCAATCGGGGTTTCTGCTGTCCATATGTCCCACAGCAGCAAACATGTTAAATCTTCTCATTTATGAGCTGAAACGGAGTGTTTCTACTGTAATGACAAACAAGTTTGCAGACAGCGGGTGGCAGAATAAAGGAAACAAGCTCAGCAGTGAAAATTGCTGGGTTTACAGTTTGTGGTTGGTTGTTTACTTTGTGATGTGGCGTAGCTGACTGGTCCCAAAGTGTTTGGTGAATCCTTATGTCAATGTTAGGAAAAGCTTAACATTTTTGACAGAATTTGAGTTTGAGGTGCTGGAATTCATTGAATAACAAAAATTAAAAATGAACCAGCAGACATTTGTGATTCTTTACCACAAACTGTTTTAGACAGAATAGTTTTTAGACGTTTAAGGATTCATTTACTGACAGTTTTAATACTTTGAAATTTTATAAGTCACTTTGAAATCAAAGAAGGCTGTAAAAAGAAAGGAAAGGATGGTTTTCCCTCTTAACCCTTTGTGGTCTTCACTTGACTTATGATGGTTAGGATAGATTCCAGCCACCACTGTAACTCCCCTCGGTATGGCATAGATAATGAACAACAGGTCAAATATGGTTGACCTGAAAAAATATTAGCTGTCAGGGAGTTGATTTTTTTCAGCAGCAATGTTCCTCAATGCCGCTTACATATTTGTTATTTCATTGGTTTTCAGCTACTTTTGCTGCATCCAGTTTGTACTCACAGATGTACTTCTATCCTTCTACAGATGAGTCAGTAGTAGGAACGGGCAGAAAAATTATGGGGAGCTTACCATGCTATCTGCTGCACTGCATCAGCTCCAGCTACAGCAAATTATTGCTTCTCATCCTGTAGTGTTACACAGAAGTGGCAAACAACTAATTATGTGTACAGTATAAATAGCAACAGTAGGGAACATTCTGTCTGCATGTTTGCTGATTGTGGGATCGTAAAATAATCTAAAGTGAAATTAATTTCCTCAACAATGTCATTTTCATAGAATACTTCTATTATTCAAAAATGGGTTGAATTAAGTGAAGCAAGTGATGCCAAAGGCTGTGTTTAAAGCATCTAGCAGAGTAAATATTGATAAAAAATGTCTGTTTATTGACAAAACAAGAGCCAGGGCACTTGTTTGTGTTTAAAGACCTGCTACAATATTTTTTCTTTGTGTGTGTTTTTCATATGTATTAAGAAAATTAAGCCTAAAATTAAATGTCTAAGCGTTTCCTTATTCAACTCATTGTGGATCAGGAGGATACCAAAAAAAAGCGTATTTGTGATGGAAAAAAGAAAATATGCTGAGCGGGCCACAAGGTCCCTGCTCCAAGCTCTCAGCAACGGGGGGGTGGGGGCTGGGTTGTGTGCTCCGTGCCAACAGTCCCGCTCACAACTCAGAGATGAGTTTCTAAATTTATCCATCCATTGTTGCTCTTAGGTTTTAGAGAAAATCCAAGCTATTTGAATAAAAAATGGGTTTGTAGTTTTGTTTTTTATGTTTCAACTCTTCACATGTCAGAAAATGAAGGTTAAAAGGTTTATACTACTTTCAGAGGGGGTTATTGTTGTTTCTTTATATAATTGTTGCATTATGTTCATTTTTTTTTATTTGGCTTCTACAGCAATGTTGTCCTATTTGTAATCAAAAGCAAAATGAGAAAAGTTTGCTAAAGTCAATAAACACCTCTGTGCTCAACTTGGATTTCCCACATCTTTAGCTCAGCAAGATGATCTTCTTTGACACTACTTTATTGTGAAAGGAACTTGCATGTCAAAGTCAAGGAAGTTAAAATGATTAAACATTTACAACATTTTTGTAAATGAATGGCTGAATAACCACTAATATAGAAATAAAGTTTATATTTTTTAAACATTTAGGTAAGACTTTGAAACCCTTGTTTGGTTTTGGTCAGTAAGAAATTGGACCAAATGACTCTTTCACTAAATTGTAATAAACTATGACCTTGTGAACAACACAGATTTTTTTGATTATGGCTATAAACGGCATAATTAATTCTCGACTTCAAACATTTTTTGATAAAATTCCAAGAGAAGACATTAGGTTCATCATAAAAAAGTTGTCATTTTTAAAAATGTATTTTTAAAACAGTGCAACAATGAGTCTTTTCCACACAACAAGCTATGCATTCCATTTGAACACAAGCAGATCTGATTCTCTTGGCGAAAGTGAAACACACTTGCACAAACACACACACAAAAAAAATGACCAGACATGGGTGCATTAATCTTGTTATTGAATGACCCACATGCCCACTTTGATTTCTCCTTTTTTTATCACAACACACTACTGCATGGATTACAGAGATGGTGTGCAAGGCACGTCATCTATATATGCTAGTTATGGCTGAACACAAGTTTCTATTGGCTAGGCAGGTTTGGTGATTGCTTTAGTCTCTGGGACTGTTGATAAAAGAGCAGAAAGGAGACGAAATGGAATCTTCCATTCTGCTTCCAGCAGCATCAGCAGACATTTAAATGAGCTCCTTTTCTTTCCTTCAGTGTTTAAAAACATCTTACCTTTCAGAACTCAAGCAGTTTTTCCAAGAGTTCAGGAGCTGTGGAAGAAACAATAAAAAAACATGTTTAGTAAAAGAAATGTATTGTCACTGATTCATAAAAACACTGACGTCATTTGTGGGAAATGCTTCAAAAGGGATTAGTCATGACAAGTTTTCTAATTAGAATATAATTCTAATCACAGTTTCCACAATGTAATGTTCTGGAGTCTTGTGCTAATTTAGCAGAGCCATAGCTTCTTACAGTGTAAAGGGCAAACATTTATTACCCACTGATTACATATGGCAGGCATGTGTGTCTGGCACTTGAGTCCTTGTAATTTTCCAACCCCTTACAAAAATCCTGTCTGCACTGATAGTCAGCCTCCTTTTCAAAGAGGTGTTTGTCCAATTTATTTTACTGAGACTCAAAAACAAAATGGGGGAAAATGGACTTTAGAGGGCTGTGGGCAGCTTTTAACTTTAGCGCTAATTAAAAGAACGGAGAATACACTGAGAGAAGGAGTCGGAAAGTAAAATCCATGTACGCCAATGCTGATTGTTCGGATGTCACTTAGCTCTTATGGATTTTCCCCACACTCACATTAAGAAAAAAAGGGAATCAAGAGGGACAGAGAAAGAGACTTAGCAATGTGGCTGATAAACATAATGTCTCCATGTTCTGTTCCAACCCCTCTTGTTTTCCCAGATGGGAGATAAAAATTCAAGCTTGGCAAAAAGTTGTGAACACACTTGATTCTGGCTAAAAATTATTGACGGCAGAGCATAAAGACTAAGTAGGTGAATTGCTGCTGTCAAAATGCTGAAACAAGACTTTGAGCCTAGTTTGTATGCAAACTATAACTCATGCTATGTTGACACTGGCTTTGGCAACACGACCGCTTTAAATAAAAAATCTATGGAAATACATGCATATACACGTTTCGGGATTTCGCGTTCAAAACTCTAACAGTCATTTGTCGCTACGCAACAGTTTTCAGACCATTTTTTAGTCTCTACGTTCAAAAGACGCAGCCAGTGAACGCACAGAAAGTTAAACCAGTTGAGCTTTGACCAATGAGGAACTCAAATTTGGGGGTGATATATAAGTGGTATCTTTTTTATTGATAGAAGTACCAGCGGCTTGAAAATAGATCTTGGACAAGAAATTGATTATGGAAGTTTGTGCCCGACTAGAATTATTTGACACAGACTCTTTCATACATTGGAATAAAGCAGTGAACAAAAAAGCCAGGAGAAAGATTCATACGACTTGCACTACTTTGACATTTTGCACCAATCCTCCTAAAATTGTAGGTACATGCGCTAGCATCGGGTAGCAACAGTCCAGTGTGAACATCATATGTTAAAAGTAGGGCTGTCAAATTTTCATGTTAATCGTGATTAATTAATTACAGACATTTTAACGCGTTATTCTTTTTTTATTGCGTTAATCTCTTGCTTCTGTGACCTAAGTTTATGTCTGAAATGCACACCTGGAAGAACGTTACCAAACCATGTACTTTTATGTAAAAAATAAATATTTAATTAATTATTAGAACTTCACTCCTGTTGTATTTTTAATTTAAAAGTAGACTATTTTAAAGCGGTGCATCACGTTGTAAAGGTAATTTTCCCGATGTTTCATGTCCTCGTGTTTCATTTCCTCCTTCTCTTCTCTCTTTCTTTTTTGCTTCATCTCAGTATTCAAAACAATGAAATTAAACATAAAGGTTAAAGGAAACTATAAAATCACTCATGTCTTTTCTTTGTCTTGCTGTTGTGATAAACTGTGGAATAAAGTTTATCAACATATAAATTATAATATTATTAAGACGTTCGTGGTCAATATTCTTTGGATTGCAGAAGTGTTCCTAATGTTTTTAATGTTTTTGATTGGGGTACTCTGGACGTGACTTAAATATTTTTTACATTGAGATTGGAAAAAAATTCTCCTTGGCGGTATAAAAGTAAAGTCTTCTATAAATAATAACTTCATAAAGCCACTTATTAGTTTTATTTTTGATCTTTTACTACACCACAATCTCACAAATTGAAATGAAAAAAAAAACTCAAAATTTTTACAGCAATTATTAGGTTAAAAATATTTGTGAATAAAATTGATAAACTTGATTAATGAATTACAGGTGAAGATTGATCAATTTCCCCCCCAAAAAAATTGCATGACAGCACTAGTTAAAAGCACGTTCAAGAATCTACATTTCATAACATGCCCGGTGTGTACGTGGTATTAGCGTAACTGAGGCTAAATAGCTACAGTTTGTTGTACTGTACACTGTCAGCCTTCTGCTGTGTAAGCAGAGAGCATAAACTAATAGGCACAGTGAAGAAATACCTTCATTTGTTAGAATAATTATAAAACAGCTACAAAAAATCCTTGGTTGAAAAAAAGATTTAAAAATTGAATTTCTGTTTAATTTTTCCAAATAAAAAAAATCTGATTCACAGCTGTTTCTGCTGAGAAAAGCACAACAGAACTTGGACTGAGTTAATTGTTGCATATGTATCTCTTTTGCTAAAAAGGGTATTTTACCCGTGGGGAATACAGAAAATGATTAATAGTTACACTGCAGCAATCAACAGGCAGTAATAGAACCACCTGCCAGAGGTCCTGCTGCCCTGTGTAGATTTATGACTAATAATTGGCCTTGAATGTAGCCACTCTATCAGAACCTGACAGAGCCAGCTGGTATTCAGCAATAAGAGATGGAGAACTGTTTGGTTGTCTTTCTTTTCTATAGAGATGCATACATTACAAGTAATTTCTGAGTAAGTCAGACACTGAAATTTACATAAAACATAAAAGTTGTTGTTCTATACGGGAGTAAAAGGCTACCCATGTTGAATATTCTGTTTAAGCTATTTTAAACGAGAACATACTAACACTTGATGTCCTGTCACAAATACTTGCCAACACACATTAGCATAAACAATTGTAAATAAATCCTACCGTTTTGTAAGATAGTGTGCTTTCATGACATCTCCAGTAGGTAAAATAGTTACATCCTTATTTCTGCTTTATATTATCACTCACTGACAGTTAGCATCACAAAACTACATTTGAGTGACCCTAAAGTGTCTGGAAAACAGCAAAAATCTTCTTTCAAGACACAGTTGGGAATTCCCCACAGCAAGAGATCCTTACTTCATCTTTCAGTCATAGTTTTATACATAATAAGAACACTTTTTTTTGGTTTGACGTTAGTCTAGCTAGCTACAAGCTAGCTTATCGGTCATTTGGTTAGAAACTTTCAGCTTGTCTGAATTTACTCACTTCTCTCCAACCCCTAAAAGACTATATAGTGCAGAACTATTCATCGCTCAGGATTTTATTTATTTTGGACATGCTCACAACTTTTTTTTCATTTGAATACGCCAAATAGGATGCATCCCATTTGCCAAAGTAAAAACCTAATAAATATTAAAATTTTTCGAAGACTGCTCATGAATTATTTGTGTTCTGATAATGAAAATTTAAATTTAAACACATTTTTTAAATGAAAAGTTGTTTAAATGTAATACATTGTGGTTTATATTCGCCAATCTAGTGAGCATAAATAAACACTAGTATTTCACAGAGACTTCTTGGACATTTGGAATTGTGGATTTGTATATGCTGACAAAATGGCGAACACTCCTAGTGCACTAACCAGGGAGTAGTGAATTCAGACAAAGTCATTATTATAACATTATATATACACTTGTATTAATGAGAGCAGTTGTAGATTGTAGTTTTTAGTTCTGTATAGATCTACCAAAACAAAGCACATCTGAGGAATTTGAATATATTTCCCACAGACATTGTAAAAGAAAAATAATCTGCCTAAAAAAACTACAGTCACCCATATAATGCTGCTTAGTGTGAACAAATCTTCTTCACTCAACAGAGAACCACCTAAAGTTTAAAAGCTGCTTAACGAGGGCTGTATTTATTCAGCCGCTGCTCAACGGCACTTGTAGATCATCCCTTAAACAGACTCAAATAACGATTGTAGCATGTGTAACAGCTAGAGAAATAGACATGATGACCTTCTTAAAACACCATCTGTTGCTCGGCACAACCACGGCGGTGCAGTGGTAGTCAGTGATGCCTGAAGAGTCACATTTCATGACACCAACAGTATTTCAATGCACAGCAAATGGTAAAAATAAATAAATATACATCTTTACAGTCTCTGTAAATTGATTTTGCAGCCGGCAGAGATTCACATTTGTGGTACCAAACTTGAAAGCTGATATTATTCTGCTTTACATAAACATAGACTGTGAGCATCAAAGCTGGTGAACAGTGTTGATGTACGGCACACCTAAATAACCCAGGTGATGACAAGCAGTGGTGCTCCATTTCTCCCAACACTAATGTCCTTTACTTGTACCCCTCCCCTTGTCCACTAACCATTCCTTTTCCATTTTTCCACTCTTTGAAACATTTTTTTGCTGGTACACTTTAGTGTCAGGGTCACTCTCCTTCCAGCTCCACTCCACTCCTCCATGATCTGTGTCTCTCTGTGTTTTTTCTTACCCCCCTCCCTTTCAGGATCCTTTGCCCATTGCCCTCCTGACAGCCACACATCAACCTGGGTGTAATTTAAAAAAGCCCTTCAACAGCTGCCATTCCACAGAGCTAGCTATCAGTCCACCTGCCAAAGCACAGACAGGGTCTCTTTCAGAGAGCAACGTTGAGCGTCAGGTTGGTTCCCCCCAAGTCCAAATGGACTCTACATCTATGGACACTACCTCTAAAAGAGTGGTTCAGTTTGAGACAGGATGAGTGGGGTGGATTTTTCAAAGAAAAGGCTACATAATTTCTGGCATCTTACAGCCAGTATGAAATGAAATGACATGATGAATAGCCTGGCTTAGTGTAGCCTGATGCATTTGACTTACTATCAGCAATTACATTTGTAAATAGTACCATTTGATTCTATAAGGAAAAAATAAGCTCCTGGGAGAGTTCTGTTCGTAAGGATATTTGTGCTTCTGCTGAGATCCCTTGCCTCCTGCTGTGTCAGTCTGAGCTGAATCAGTGTTTGTGCACTGAAAGAAAGAAAGGATCGCATACATTGCTCAAGTAAATGTGCACGCTGCCTGAAACATTCAAGTGAAAACATCTCATTCTAGAGGCTGGACAGCCTGCTGTTGTGCACTTTTCTTCTCCATATGTCTTCGTCAAAAGCCTGTGCCGTGCATCAGCTGAGGGGTGGAATCTATTCAAGTGCTATTTTTCCAGTTGCTCCATCTTGAAAGAAGCTAAATTGGTACTGATACAAACCCAGATCAGCCCACACTGTCAAATGCAACAACTGGCCAGTGATGACATTCGCAAACACACCATCTGGTGTGTAACATCCATTAGTCATTTGGAGAAACTGCAGAAGATGGACGTGTGAACTGTTTTGTGCTGTTTTGTACATGGAGTCCTGGAACTTTGATTCTTCAAACTGCACATGAGTGTTGTTCTATTAAGTTTTCTATTAAGTTCTATTAAATTAATATTAAATACAACTTTTTAGAATGTTTTTGATCCCACAACAGGAAATTATCTTGATAGTGATAGCTCTGTTGAAAATTGAATAAAACAGATCAAACTTTTAGTGATGTCCAACCGCACTTCATGGTTGTCAGGCTACAACAGACGATCACGTAAACAATGCTGCAGCGGATTGTTTTAGATCCAGAAGTGGTGAAAACAGCTAAAAAGGAAGTAGCAGACATCCCACTCCACTCAGTAGATGTAAAACTACATGTTAAACATTTCTGTCAAAATTGGTTGATTATATAACAAAACAAAAACAGCTAAGCTAACTCTGAGCAAAAGTAGGCTATCTGCCAGCCAACTGTTGCGGCAGTAAAAAGAAGAGCAAAATAAAAATAAACCTTGAAAAAAACTAAATTGAAGAAGACAATAGCATCTGAATACCCAACTTTCATTTTGTTTCTGGTTTGTCCTTCTTTCTTTAACTATCGCTATGGTCGGCTGCTAGTTAGCCTACTCCAGCTCCAAGTTAGCTTAGCTGTTTTTGCTAGTTCCATACATTTTCTAAACTCACTATCCCTTTCAGGGTCACAGAGTTGCCAGAGCCTGTCCCGGATACTGATGAAGTAAGGCAAGGGTACATCTTATTTACATAACTATTTTGCTGAGGATATACTGGACTGATTTTAAGTCAGTGAATCTGATTGAATCAAAATAATCCAATATTGACTATGAATCATATCGGCATCTGCAAATTATATAAATCAAATTGTTGTTAAAAGAAATGGTTACATCCCTAGTAAACCTATCCGAACTAAAGGTTTTAAGAATCGTCAAAGTATCTGAAGCTGAGATAACAATGTAAGCGAAAGAGCATTTCAGCTGAATCTTGTTACTGCTGCAAGAGTAAAGGTACTCAGCAGCTGCTTCCAGGCTGGTAACAGCTATTGTGCCTTTCCGTCTGCCAGAGCTTTTAGTCTATTGTGCCGCAGCATCACTTTTGCCCATGGCTGCAAGACCGCATGAACCAAAGCTCGATTTGGCTGGGGTCACACTGAGATGTACCTGGGGCTTACATGCATGTTTTGCACAGAGTGTGGAGGGTAGTCGTTGGGTCCATTAACATGAAAGAGTGCTGTAGCTTCCAAGCTGAAAGAAAGAGGGAGGAAAAAATGCCTTGAGCGAGCTGACATTATGGGAAGGCATCTTTCCCAATCCCATTCACCAAAGAAAGTTAATGGAGTTGAAGTGGGTCATCTGGTATAGAACTGAATCGGCTGCCCATAGAGGGGCTTTGATGTAGCAGAAATTAAGCAAAAGTTGTCATTTAATGTAAAAATTCTGACTATTATTAGGCAGAAAGCTAATTTTCTTTGTTGATTAGTATGTAGAAGGAAAACATGTAAAGTTGAATTGCTATTGAGCATGTAAAACAAAATAAAACTACAATCTTTCCTATGTGTGAAAAAAAGAAATAATAGAAATCTGCTTGCTATGCATGGAATACGTGAAGCAGTCACTAGAAAATCCCTTTTAAAAGCATGAATAAGAAAGAAATAAACATAAGATTTTATCACAGAATTAAAACGAAGCATGTTATCAGTCCTATAGAGAATGATTAGTGTTTTCAGCATGTAGGTTTATTTTTTCCCAGTGCTCATTGAGAGCTTACGGATCTCTAGTGGTATACATCATTTTATGGTTGAGATGTCCTTCCCATGCCCTTCTGCAATAAGCCAAACATCATTAGTGTGGGGGTTAAGAGGGGACTTATCCATCCATATGTTTTAATAATTACTTTCCCATTTTGTCAGTGTTTTTCCTGAGAAAAATTCAAAGCAACAGGAGCAGGAATGCTGTACATGCAAGTGTTTTTCCTATGAAGGCTGTGGATCATGTCTTACTCTCTGCGCTGTAAGTGACACATTATTTCTCTGGAACCTTTTTCTTTCCCATTCTAACCTCCAAAATCACCCCAGCACCCCCTTCCCATCTATTTTCTGCCTGACTAGCCTCATGAAACTGCACATATTCTGTCAGATTACTCCCATATTCCCATGCTGTTAGCTGCTCTGGTGTTTGAGGAGCAGATTTGGAAATGATGGCCAAAGCAACACAGAAAAAAAGAGAGTTGATTAGAGAGATGCTACTTCTCAGAGATTTAACTCTGGACCCTTGAGCACAACATATTAAATTCATGCTTTTCTGATCCTCCATGTGCTGAATAAAGTTAGAATATTATTTAAGCCCTCAACATAAATCAAGTGAGCATTGAACTGTAAAGCAGTAATTTGAAAAGATGCTTTTGACATTGTTTATGAGTGTGCATGCTTACGTCAAAGGCGAATAAATATAAATGAACGTAAATACAAACTAAATGTCCTTTTTTAATTTGTCTAAATTAATCTTTTTTAAATTTTAAAATCAAAATAAAAACCCCATATTTCCCAAGTACGTGTTCTGTAATATTTGGTCAAGCTAAACATTTATTTTTAATCTCCATTCATTGTCAGCTTTAAGTGTTGCTCTATGAGAGGCAATACCAATACTAGCTGATAACGATTTTGGCATCTTCTATGTTGAATGTTTCTAGCAAGCCTATTTTAGCAGGCCTATTTTGGATTTAGGCTGTTTCTATTGTGTGGCACTGGCATGTATCACTTTAGAAAATACCAGCCAAATGCATCTTGTGGGCGCTGGATTTAACAAGACCGACCGGAAGGAAAATATTTCAAAAGTTTTGGGATTATTGGAAATTGAGAAACATTAGGCCAGCATGACATTTGAGGCTGTCTATACTTATTAGCAGACTATGGCTTTTTTAACATAACCAAGTCCTGAACGCAATTTTAACTTTTAAACCACTACATTCCAACCTGTTACATAATTGGATCTCCTGGTATTTCTGTGGTATTAACTGATTTAAAAAACATAACCATATTTTCTACAGGGTGCACCGGATTATAAGTAATCTATTTTCAAATGTATGTCATATCTACGGCGCGCCAACCTACAAGGTGCATTAACCGAGACCAAAAAGTCAGAGATAAATCAGTCAGTCATACTTTATTAACTACATTCACAATAACTTGAGAACTTGTTTGCGACACACTACAAGCTAGCCACATTAGAAGTATTAGCCATGTTAGCTTAGTAACAATACCTGTTACTCCCAAACTTGCTTGCAATGTGCAAAAAAGTAGACTGTTGCTGCTAAAACAAAAGTTACTGTGACTACGACAGCTACACAACTGTCTATATAAGACCTTAAAGCTCACAGTGCATGTCAGAGCAAATGAGCAAATGAGAATCTGAAGAGCTCAGAGACAGAATTGCGCCAAGGCACAGATCCGGCCAAGGTTACATAAAAAATATCTGCTGCACTTAAGGTTCCTAGGAACACAGTGGCCTCCATAATCCTTAAATGGAAGATGTTCGAGACTCCCAGAACCTTTCCTAGAGCTGGCCGTCCGGCCAAACTGAGCTATCCTGGGGAGAAGAGCCTTGGTGAGAGAGGTAAAGAAGAACCCAAAGATCACTGTGGCCAAACTCCAGAGATGCAGTGTGGAGAGATGGGAGAAAGCTGTAGATAGTCAACCATCATTGCTGCCCTCCACCAGTTGGGGATATATGGCAGAGTGGCCCGACGGAAGCCTCTCCTCAGTGCAAGACACATGAAAACTCGAATGGAGTTTGTTTAAAAACAAATACCTGAAGGACTCCAAGATAATGAGAAATAAGATTATTTGGTCTGATGAGACCAAGATAGAACTTTTTGGCCTTAATTCTAAGTGGTATATGTGGAGAAAACTAGGCACAGCTCATCACCTGTCCAATACAGTCCCAACAGTGAAGCATGGTGGTGGCAGCATCATGCTGTGGGGGTGTTTTTCAGCTGCAGGGACAGGAAAACTGGTTGCAATCGAGGGAAAGATGAATGTGGCCAAGTACAGGGATATCCTGGACCAAAACCTTCTCCAGAGTGCTCAGGACCTCAGCCTAGGCTGAAGGTTCCCCTTCCAGCAAGACAATGAGTCTAAGCACACAGCTAAAATAACCAAGGAGTGGCTGCAAAACAACTCCGGGACTGTTCTTGAATGGCCCAGCCAGAGCCCTGACTTAAACCTAATTGGGCATCTCTAGAAAAGACCTGAAAATGGCTGTCCACCAAAGTTTACCATCCAACCTGACAGAACTGGAGAGGATCTGCAAGAAGGAATGGCAGAGGATCTCCAAATCCAAGAGTGAAAAACTTGTTGCATCTTTCCCAAAAAGACTCGGCTCTATTAGATCAAAAGGTGTTCTGCTAATAAATATTGAGCAAATGGTCTGAATACTTGGGACCATATGATATTTCAGTTTTTCTTTTTTAGTAAATCTGCAAAAATGTAAAAAAATTCTGTGTTTTTTTGTCAAAATGGGATGCTGTGAGTACATTGAGAAAAAAAATGAACTTCAATGATATGAGCAAATGGCTGCAATATAACAAAGAGTGAAAAAATTAAGTGGGTCTGAATACTTTCCATACCCACTGTATAGCAAAGAACTGTGTTTATTTTATTTTATTTTTAATTACTTTTTTTTTTTAATTAAGGCTTTTAAATGTGCCTTACAGTCTGTAAAATACAGCAATAGTCAACTGTAACAATATATGGTCTAAAAAGCCAGCTTTGCTTTAAGCTGGGACATTGACCTTTAAATTCATAGATTTTTTTTTTCCTTTCCAGCCTTACATTAAAACACTCTTTACATTCAAGTAATGACAATTGTGAACCTTTGTACAAAGCTAAGCCATCCGTTAAAAGGAAATGGCAAAGTAATCAGTTCACAAAGTCAGTATTCTTTGAATTGTCTTAGGAGTGGTTGCAGTGTTTGAAGGTAGTTCCACACATTCTGTCCTTGGCCACCACAGTGTCATATGATTGCTTTAACCCAGTGGTGCGCTGAAATTAAAGGAATTACATACATGCTGCCGAATAATGTGAAGTTTAATGAGATTTTACCATGTTATTCTGGTTGAGTCATGTGCTTGCTCTTTGCTGAAGGCCATTTATTGGCATTTTTAGAGATTAGGCATAATTAAAAAATAAAAAAAGAAGCATTTACAACAGTGATTGGTCCTAAAAAGATGTTTTGGTAAAGTTGTGAAAATCTCTAATTACTAAGTGATGGAAGTCAGTACCTTTAAATACCAGTGTGTGCTGACATTTCACTCTTTCTGCTAATATTATTTAGTTAATTATTTAGTCTGGAAGTAGATGGAGCAGATTACAATGCCACAGTTTTCTCTGGACCAAATGATTTGTATGTGTATCTATTTTTCAAGATTACTTCTACATTACTTTAATATTCAGTGAGGAAAAATGTGATAAGTAATCATCATTTACACATTTTTAACTTCTGATAAGCATTTTAGACATTTAAATTTTATGTGACAGGTCTCTTGTTGCCTTCATTCGCGCTTTGCCCTTTCCCAACTCCATCACAAATGAAAGTTCCCTGACAGCACACTACAAAAGAAGTTGCTAAGCCATTTGGATCAACAATCTCCCTAGGCAAATCAGCAATTAGAGCCTAAGCTGCCTAGTAAATTCAATTAGGAGTTGTAGTATGTGTTACAGGTACAAGAGTGGCTGGCACTTCTTCAAATGAAAAGCTTTTAATCTCCCATGCAACAGCCTGTAATCTGCATCACTTAATCACAAAATTGCTGGGAAAAAGTTTTATCTTGTGAGTTGTGGCTTCCTTTACAACAACACTTGAGAGAAAGTTTTGGGAGCAGATATGAAACAGGATGTAAACTACACAACATTTTAAGGGTTCTGAAACTCGAAGTGATGGAAGACAATAGAATCGGCTGAAACAGGAAACAGAGCTTTTCAATTTTCTTGTAGATTTTCTCAACTTTTTTGTTCAAAATTCAAATGTGAAAACCTTATGCCAAGTAGTTTGTTAGAAATTTTAACAGCTAACAAGACTGACATTAAACCAAAGTCTCAGTTTTTTTCGAGTAAGGTTGTACAAAAATGCATCTGATTAGTTTTTTTTTAATCTACAGAGAATAGCATTTGCAGCTTGAAGAACACAAGAAAAAGAGCATGTGCAAAGAGAAGTTCTGGTCAGAAGCACTGACTGTATATGAGAACTTGAGTTAGTGACTCCTTCGCCCTTGGCATTCCAAATAGGAAGTAACCGCTGATCCCAAGAAGCCAAAATCCCATAGAATTTTATTACAAAATAAACTGCTATTACTCAGTCATTATATTTGTCAGAACAACCATTCTTGCTCTGATACAATTTTTAACATGTTCTTGCTAATCCTGATTTTTTTTATTTTTTACTGTAGTGCAAGTTATTCAAGTTATAAACTAACCAATCAGATGCTCAAAACATTTCATTAACAGATTCTCCAATGATTGTGTTCAGTTGTAGGGGGCTGGCCTTCAAACAAACTTACTCCAGATTGGTGAGAGTGGTTGCCATTGAATTGTTGACTCAAACCAACTCGGATCAATCGCTGCTTACGACATCTGATTCCAACATAGTGAAGTCCGTTTTGCAAAAAATAGTGACTGAATTGACTTCATTTTGTTGAGGTCGGAAGTAAGCTATTTTCTATGGGTGACATCACTATCACTTAGTCCAGATCTCATATACAGACAATGGTCTGAAGCTGGCTAATTGCTCGCTTGTGTCTTAACAGATATTTGTCACTAGCATATTTGCAGGTTAACATGGTTTCTGTGTCAAAACAAACAAAATTCCTTGCATCAGGTACCAATTCAAAAGTGTTGATAGGATAGTTTCTTATACTCACATTCTCTTGGAAGAAAATGCAAGTGTGGGTGGTAGTGATGCAAGAATCCACATTGCCCACAATTTGGATCAAAAGTCAACTTTTTGGTCACGATGGCAAATAAACAAAAAATTCAGAACAATCCTTTTGATTTGAAAAAGCTAATCAGCAAGTAACAATGAATAAAACCTTTCAGTTGGCCTATCCCCAGCCTGGTGGAATGCTATCAAACAATATTAAATATATGACATTTATCACAACACGTGTTTGACACTTTCAACGTAAACATATGCAGTAGGGATGCAACAATTCACTTTCCCCATGATTACGTTTAATGGTGTAACACACATAGTTCGGTTTTAAAATCGAGAATTGTAGCATCTCTAGTGGGTGGTTGTTTGTGACTGTGGACTGAGAGCTTGCCCGAGCTGTACCCTGTCTTAACTGAATGATGCCTGGTGTGACTTCAAGCTACCTGACCCTGATCAGAAGAAAGCAGGCATGAAAAATTGATAAAAGGTGAAGTATTAGAGGAATTAAAATAAGCAATATTTACTGATGTAGAACCATTTACAACTTAAACCCTTAAGTGATTCAGATTAAGGCAGAAAGGTGTAAAACATTAAAATAGACAAAAAAAGGAAGTGTCTGAGATTGCCACAATGATTGAAAATATATTAATCAACACATCAGGATCTAGTTTAGAAGCCCTCAGTTCTGAATGGAAGTAAGAGCTCCTTATATCACTTAAATTTCCCAGGGATAAGAAATGTCTGAGATGTTTCCGTTTCCTGTCTCTGCCTCACATTTGGGGAGAGCAGCTGTTGAGGAGGTTAGAGGGGGAAAAAAAGGATCAGAAATAAAGAAAGCAGCATCTGGCTCTTTCAAAGACTGAATGTTTTCATCATTGCATGTCGTACAAGCTCCGGAAACTTGCTAACTTCCTGCATAGCATAGGTGGCAGAGGTATTCTGAATAGATTGCACGCTACAGAAACAGCTGTGAAATGATGCATTGTATGGTTTATTTGAAAAATAAAGAGATTTCACAACAAAATTAAAGCACTTTTTATCCCTAAGCTTTTAATGACGCACACTGACATGCTTTCAATCATTTTTGCCCACAATGTGCTGTGAATAAAGCTTTTCCTGTGGAGAAACTGACCATTTCCAGCCTTTTAGGGTGGTTTGATGTATAACAAAGACTTTCAGTGAGAAAAATGGGTCAGGCACAGACATGGGGTCCATTTTAACTTTCACCAAGGTCGACAGACTTCTGTTGTCCATGACGTTTTCACCTGGGAGCTATCGTCCGTGTGTTAAAACGGGTTTTGTAATGAGTTAGTCACCAGCTTTAGATGCTCATAAGTACTACATAAATCAACCTTTGTGGCACTGCGTGAAGCATTCGGAGAGCCACTAAATTTCCCACAGGGATATCACTGGTACATGTGTAAAAATTAGAAAAAATATGAGATGATTTTATTGTGTCTGTATGATTAAGATTGTCAACCTTGCAATGACTAATGCCTTAGTCATATTTTCTCTTATGGGGGGGATAAGGGCTGTCTGCAGATAAAAAATGGACAAAACTGTTAGGGGCACACATGAAGTTTTAGAATCATACAGAGGTACAGAGAAAACACTCATGCACATTTTTTTTTTTCTATGGGCAACAGGTTGTAGCAAACACTTAAACCACATGTAGGGGTGAAGTAAGTGAGACGCAGGTGTGTCATACAGACTTTTCATTCGTTCAACTCCCCTGAACTCTGCGCAGTGCACAAGGGGCCCGTTAGTGCTGTTCAAGTGGTAAGCGGGCGCTCCATGTCTGACTGTTACAAATGACGAAATTAGACTGTCAGAACGAAGTTTGTGATGACATCTAATGGACGTTCGACAGGCACTTTAATATCACTTGCACACCCCGTGCAAGCGTTATTTGTGCTTGGTGAGTCAGGAGCCAGTTCAGACACCTTACTAAGGAACAGCGTGTTGCGTAAGGGCTAGGTATGACAGCATCACTTGTATGTCATAAGTGTGTGCAACTTACATTATCCTTACAAATACTTCACAAATAATAAAATAAAAAAAAAACAAATAAAAAAATACCCCATTGGCAGATTTTTTTTACAGAAGCAAAATAAATAAATAAAAAAGAGCCAATGAGGTAAGAAAAATGGCCTTACCAAAAAGTCTTATAAAAAAAAAAAAAAAAAAACAGATTACTAAGACCTGTTTGCCCGAACTAAGATCATTTAGTAAAAAAACGTTCTTGATAAGATTACATTTTTTTGCAAAACCTTTTTTTTTCTTGAAACAAGGGTCTTTTTACTTCCCTAGATTCATTTTTTACAGTGTAGGAAGAGGGGTGTCCATACTACCATACAGGTAATCTAACTTCACTTACATTCCTATTTGCCTTTTTTATTATTATTATTTATGTCTGAGTAGCTGTACCCCGCTGTGCTAAAATTGCTTCACACTGGGATCAGTTGAGCACATGAATTTCACTGACTGTTGTTGTATGTTATCACTTTCGGGCATCACTGCCAATGCACGACACGTTCTTCCTCACGGAGCTGGGCAGAGTCAAAGATGCAAATACAGCTGTTCAAGCATGGAGTCCCTGACCTTCGCAGGAAAGTCTGACATTACAGAACATCCAGCACATTTTTCTCCTCTTAAAAAAATGTCAGAAGTATGTAAATTATACATTTTCTTTTGTCCTCCCTCTAGAGTTGAAGAAAAATTAATAAATAAAAGAGACCCGACTTCTTCTTTCCCCATCAGGGGTGAAAGAAAAGAACAAAAATGTGAATTTGGAAGCTGACATCTCAGGCAAGATCAAATTGAAAATTCTGAAATCATAAAGCATAAAAGGCAGGTCAGACCAGAAGAGAAGAATTTTTCTGACTATAAATGTAATCTCGGTGAAACGGTCGTCTCACCTCATGGTAGATAACAAAAATCCAAGTGCGTAAATCATAAATTTTGAGGAGAATGTGCAAAAATACGAAGCAGGATTTGGTGTGATGGCGACGACATGCTTTTTTGTAACAAGATTGTTGTTCTTTTTGTATATCTGTGAATTGTGTGCTCTAAGGTTATTACCATCACTGTGAGATCAACACAAGTGCTTTGCTGATGTCTTCTGAACCTCCCAGAACAGTAGGAGGTACAAATCAACTTAAACAGAATGTATAAACAATTATTTTATGCAGTTTATTTTTGTCCTAGAACACACAAAATTGAACATCGACACTATGAAAGTAACATATTCTCTGAACAAATCTTATCATATTGCAGAAGCTAAGAGCAAGTAAATGCTCCATCAGTTTTTGAGCGTTTCAAAACAGCCCACGGTATCCTGAAACCAATGTGTCACACAGCTGGGCGGATATTCAGCCGCTCCTGTGTTGGGTTGAGTTCACTCGCTGCGAGTCCTGAACTACCCGAGTGGAACGCGCCGAAAAAATAATAAGCACAGTAATGTGCTGAAAAAAGAAAAAGAAAAAAAAAAGAGAAAGAAATGCAACTTAAGGAAATCAACTGTTAAGGAACATCTGAGACTGCAACAAGCTGTGCCCAAGCATATGCTCCTCCTGTGTTTTCAACAAATCTCAATCTTCAGTCCTGCAGGAGCAAAGCCTCTATTTATAGAACAAATCCAGTCATTCAACGTTAATCGTTCTTCAAGATGGACTGCAGCTTAGCTGCTTTCATTTTGGTCACACTTCACAGGTTTTGAAGGTCCAAGGTACAACAAAGAAACTCCGCCATGTTGTTAATTATGGAAACTGCAGCTAAACTACAAAATAAACCACTGTTGTGTCCACAAGTAATATCTATGTGATGGTGCACTCAAATAAGGATTTATCATTGAAAAGCTAGATATTCTTTTTTTTAAATGTTAAGGTTTACAGGTGTTAAAAAAAGGTTAAAAAACTGCTGTGTTTTTGTGCTGTTTTGTGCTTGAATGAATAAAAGACCATAAATCACACCAGAACTGGCCTGTAATTATGTGATTAAATTGATAACAATTAAAGAAAAATGTCAAAAGGCCTTAAGAAGTACTGTTCATTGCCACTGGAGATCATGAAATTATCTTGTATTTTCTTAGAATAATACACAAGGAAAAATAAAAAACTGGCACAATAATTTTACATGGTGCTTCACTGTGCAAAACAATTGATCATTAGCAGTTTTTGCACTCATCAGGTTATTTCCCAATCACTTTGGTCGGCGTAGGAATGACACTGAACCCCCATTAGTCTAGTTTTCATTCAAAATTGAAAGTGAAGGCTTCGAAAGGGTAATTAGCTTAGAAATGTTCATTTTAAAACAAACAAGAGTTATGACACTTGGAATAAATCCTTGGAAAATAAGTGGAGCTTTGCCTGTTTTTTTATGCATTTTTTTTTAATGATGAAGATAATTTATTTTGGACAAACGCTTTAAAGCAAAAGATAGGTCAAGGTTAAAAAAAAAAAAAAAACAAGAAATATCCAAAAGGGAGTGAGAAGAAGTAAAAGCCAAATTTTGTCACAATTTTGAAATTGTTCTGACCTTGTCTTTGCAAAGTTCAGCCTTTGGTCGGGTTCAGCCCGAAGAAACAACGTGGGATCAATCTCCCGTGAGGCCACCACCTGTCGGAGAGCTCAAAATGGGCCGGTGCAATGTGGTTTGGGTGGCAGTCGAAAGCGGGTGCCTCTGCGGCCAAACCCCACTCATAGAACATTTCTTAGGACAAAATTTCCTACTACTTACTACTGTCACCCCATGTGAGCTCTATCTGTGCGTGGTCAGTAAGAAGCCAGAGCCCATCTATATTAGTGTGGCATAAAGGCACCACTCGACATAATCTAGACTTCAAAAGTGTGTGCCACCTTCATTATCCTCACAAATACTTCATGATACACTTACCACTCACGACTATTGTTTATATCTATTTTCATGGTGTCCCTTACAGAGGCTGGATGAGCCTTGAGGGAACTTCTAGACACAACGATGCGGCCGCTTCTTTCTAAGACTATCCACAGGCCTGAACAACTCAAATACCTGCAGCACTTGCACAGGTCAACCCCTATATGGCTGCATGTGACCAAGGCATTTCTCCTGGAAACATCTAAATGAGCACAAACATGGCTGTTTTTGTATGGTTTTCTCATCACCTTTTGGAATCAAAATCAATTTAAAACATAACGCTGAAACAAAAGTTCCCTAACTGATCAGTTTATACCCATCTGATGGAGGAAAAGTCAACTTCTCCTCATAGAACTGTTCTAAATGTGGTTATTATCTGAAATCAATGACTATCACTTTTAGAAACTGGCAAAACACCAACTTATTATTTTGCATTAACATTCCAAGATGTTAATAATGAACTCTGGATAAATATGACTTGTGGATAAAGGAGGAAAAACTTTTCAGTTCATCTGCCAGTGTAAACAGTCACCTACCTTCATAACTTCTAGAAAAAAAAGAAAAACATGCATTTAGCAGAATTGGAAGAAAGTATTTCGTCCACCGCCTCAAATAATCAGGAGTCAATAACAGTAAGTTGTAATTATCTGTACCTATACAGTTCCTCCCACACAATCTATTTTGCAGGGGCTTACTGCAGCGACTCGTTTGAATTAGGGGTATTTATACACGAAATGAAGGTGTAATTAAAAACTGTCTGGTGCTACAGGGGCTGAAGGTGATTATGCTCATTTGCATAGTACACTGAATTCTTTTTTTAAACGCTGTCCTCACAATTATTACTGGCTCAAAGACATTTTAAACATGCGTCACTTTGATTATTTAAAAACTATAGAAAACTTTGACAAGTTCACCTGTTATACCATTTTGCATCGACATGTCATCCATATTAGAATTTAATGTGGATAAAAGGGGTAAATGGCATATACTTACATACTTTTCTATTTCCACAAAGGGCCAAATCGCATTTCAATCACAGTCCCATTCACCATGCACACATACATTCACACACCGATGGCGGTTTCGTTGACTTATACCGGGTTCACACCAAACGCATTTCAGGTGTCAAATTCTCATCCTCTCTTTTGATGTGCGCCAAAAGCGATGCTGGACGTTTGTCCAAAAAAATGTTCAGAAATTCTTGAGACATGTAAAGGGGCTACTGCCAAAATGGTTTTGACTCGTAGCTACAAAGAGGCATTGACTTTATATTAGTTTATCACATTTGTAGTCAATGTAAGGAATATTTGGATGAAGTTGGAAGATCAGGTTTATTTTCTACAAATACATCAGTAATTATGTTTTCATGTTTGGGTTCACGAGATTTTTCAGAGACTCTCCCAGTACAGTGAGGTCTGAATGATGGTCGCTTTCAGCGGTACTTTCGTCTCCCTGTTTACCAGTTTGAAGACTTGCTGCCCCACGATAAATAAAATGAGAGGACCTTTTTCTTATCTTCTCGACACAAATAGGATACATGTCATAAAGTTTGTATGCGGCAAAAATCAGATTCTCCTGTATGTTGGTTTTGGAATCCACCTACTAACTGCGTCATCAACATGTGACAGGCCAAAGCCAACCAACTGAAAGTTGATCATGAAGGATAAATTAATAATTTGTGCCCGACCAAGTCTTTCGTAAAGGTTTAGAACGTTTTCAAACACACAACACATGCCCAGTGTTCAATGCAAACATAGCTTTACCCCAATCTATAACCACCAGGAGGAATGTGGAGTTCAGTGTCTTTCGACAGAAGGGTGAGGAAGGTAGGAACCAAACCCTCAATCTTTCAATCAGAGGTTGATCGCTCTAACTCTGCACTACGGTTGACCTTGCTGATAACTGTGTTTTACGGCAGTGTTGATTGGCATTATCCTGTTCTGGTGTGTGATAATAAATGATAGTGGGGCAAAAAATCTGGTAAGAATTTGATGAAAGAGTCACTTTTAACTGGATCTCTTAAAACAAACATTAATATTCAGCTCATTTTTCAGAGCCGGGGCTTTATGTAATTTGCCCCATTTGATTGTTTTGCAGCAAATGGGAGACTATTATACGAGATGAGGACCAAGAAGAAACTCATTACTTCTCACATCATCACTGAAAATGCGTTTAGGGAAAAAAAAAAAAAAAGAAAAAAAAACTAAGCTTAGCCTGGTTCCGGGTGAGGTCTTGCTGTTTTGTCTGGGGTTGTGAATGGACCCTCTCGGCTGATTCGCCATTGTGTCCAAAGCCGTCCCTGATATTTGGTGAAGGGATGTCATGACTGCTCCAGCTGTCACAGGCACAGCTGTTCACTTTCCCCTTGAGTGAGCAGAGCTGCCTTCGCCCTGCAGCGCGATGCTGTGTGTATGTCTTGGCGAGTGTGTCTCAGAGTGCAGGCAAGCAGGGATACTGACAAGGTGCGCTAGCTACACAGCTTACTCCAAGATGCAAGCCTCAAAAGAAAAAAAAAAAGGAACACAAGTAAATTGGACGCTGCAAGCAATAAAATGGTTTGGTACATAATTCTCAACAATGATTATGAATAATTTATGTACCACAGGCTTTACTGTGGCCAATATAGACAATTGTATTTCGCTGCGAAGTGACAGACACATCGTGTATTCAAGGAGAATTTTGATGAGAGCTCGGAAAACCTTTGCTTTTGTCCAAAGAGGCTTATCGTGGGTGAAAAACAGTGCATGATGAATGCACGAGTGCATGATTTATGCTGCTCCCCTTTGGCCTGGGCAAGCATTTACTTTATCATAACACTTGCCACACCATGGCTGTGTATCTCCCATGGTTCAGGTGTCCACACTGCTGCAAGGGTCGTATTGATTGCGTACTGAAACAGTCATTTATGATGAATGGAGACTTACTAAATCAAATTCTGAGATTAATTGGCCGGCGGTGGTGTCATTAGAGCTTTGTGATGGGTGAATTATTCTGCCGATTAAACGAGAGGTTGCTACTATGTCTCGATGTCAGCTATGACAAGCTGACCCCAGACCAGATGGAAATAGAATAAAAGACACTTCATCATCTTGTAACTGTAGTGTCTCCAAAGCTTGGCATTAACATTTATCATCTACCTGTAGGTTTTTTTTTATGTGTGCGCCCTGCATAATGAAAGCACGTGTCACCAAATGGGAGCAGCTCAAACCACTTTTTTAATTCATTAAATAAAGAAAAATTACAGATAAAAACTTTTTTTTGCATCTATACCAGTAGGGCTAATAAAAGTATCCTTGGCTGAAACAAAAATGCAAATGCCGACAAAATCTACGCTCCCCACTGCCAAATCCACTAACACTAGCGAACAGCTTTGGCTCATTTTACAGAGCGGCAACGTGTATTCACATGCACATGCATGTACACACTGTCACACAGAGACAAATCTGCAATACACTGTGTCCCTGTGACCCTCATGCTCCATATGGTCAAGAAGAGGGTAGAGAAAATAAGCACAGAGCTCAGTGGGTTACTGCAGTTTGGCAGCCAGCAAAGCCTCAAGGTTTCTGGTGTTGAAACATGGACACGGATGGTACAACAGCAATTCTTTAGCAGCAATCGTGTCCTGCTTAAATGGCTTACACTGTAGTACAGCACAAATTTATGTTAAGGAAAAGAGACAGATAAAATGTATTTGCATTTTTATTTTGAAATAGTAGAATTGTGGAGGAAAAAAATGTTGGAGATTTCATGAGTGCTCAGGCTCAGTCTTCTTGATCAGTCCTTGGAAAATGTCCTTTACCCTCAAAGACTCTTCTGTCTCTCAATGTCACAAAAACAACAACGAGCTGTTTTTGGCTAAATAAATTATCCCAAGAACAGGTTTTAGAACAAACTAATGCTTTCTTTGCTTATTCATTAACAGGAGAAATATTTCAGTTTGCATTAGTTGTAAGAAAGAAGTTATTAAAAACAAACTGACCAGATCTAATAAACATTTTTGTGGTAAAAACTCTTACGGCTGTAACGAGTATCCAAATTCTAAGTTATTAAAGGTCTGTTCTCAAAAATACAAGTACAAACATTTGTGACGTTCCTGATGGCTGTTTAGCAATCTTTATAAATCTAATGAAGGTTTGCAAAAATACACTTATTTATCACATACACGTATTTATCATTCTAAAATGGAGAATAATGTTGGATTTTAAGTATATAAATGATTCTGTTACTGTCAGCAGAAGTAAATATATCTTTTAAGTAAAATGTCATGGAAGTGTCTTGGTATCAGCGTAACAGTATCAAGTGTTTTCAAAGAATAATAAATAATAAAAATATCATTTTAAATTGAGTAAATTATGAAAATCTTGTGATCAATTTCCTCTAAAGTTGTTACAGAGCCGTTTTTATGTATGAGTTAATGTGTATTCATTTACTTACTTCTTGTCATTTAACTACTAGAACTACAGTAGACAAAACTTTGATGAAAAAACTGGAGAAAATTTTCAGGATTTGTTTTGAAATGATCCAAAGAAACAGTAACGTTTATGTTTTATTTACTGTTGAAGTTAAACAGGAAATTGACAAAAAAAAAAACTGAGTGTGACGTTGTTAAAAGTGATCAAATCTTTCCCACAATCTTTGTGTTTTTATTTGTTCTTTTGTTGATTCTGATGTCCTTTTCTAAATAAAGGTATACATAATATTGATTAAATTCCCATTATTTAAATTTTCTTTAATTTGTTAAAAATATAGCAACCATTCAGACATATTTAGATTAAATAGTAAGAATCTGGGTTGGATCTGTGAATCAGTCTTGATTTGTGAATCCCTGTTGTGTTACAGTGGGGTACACCCTGGACAGTTTCTCAGTCTGTTGGAGTGCCACACAACCACACCTGGGTACGACTTAGAGACAAATATGAACACATATAGTATGTTTTTGGACTGTAGGAGGAAAACCCCGCGTGCACGGGGCATGGGGAAAATGTTTGTTTAGTTTTCAATCTCATTTTGTTTAGTTTCTTGCATATTACTTGGATGTAATGTTGAATAAAAAACTCAACACGGTGGGTCAAATTATGATGCAGTCAAACATCTGACCAAGGATAAAGCTGGAAACAATTTCTGTTGGTCTTTTGTAGGGGCCTTTTAAAAGGCCTACTGCTTTTTAGCCCGAGGAATCACTTGCTCTACTTTTGATAAGCTCTTTATCTGTTTGTGTATTGCTTTCATTGATATTATAATTGCCTTCTATTCTGTGTTCTAACCAATCAGACACTCTTTAAAACCCCGGTGGCTTCAAAACCACTTAACACGAGTCACCATGGAAATCAATATTCACTTGTTTGTCAATATAGGTTTTGAATACTAAAAGTGACAGAAAAAAACGTAATCCTAACCTAAGACTTTTTTTTTTTTTTTTTTTCTAGAATTGGAAAGAAAAAAAAAACCACCCCAAATCTGTCGATCCAAAACTGGACTGGGACAGAAAACCAGTCCTGATGGTAAAAAGTTCACGTGTTGGTGATGATAAAAACCTCAAGCAACTTTTGCTTTTTTTCTGTTGCTTCTATTTCTCTGTATTTATTTTGTGTAACTATATACTTGTCCTTAAATCTAACCGTAGTTTTGGTGGAGGACTACAGAAAACTGGTAAAGCCTCCATTGTCTTTGAAAGCTTGCAAAGCTGAATTTAGCACGTTGGAGTACGATACCACCAAGGAGGATTGGAATGTGCTGCAGAATGGTTTGTTACGACTCAGTGCTTTGGCTAATGGTGTTTTCTTTGCACTGGAAATGAAATATAATATCATTAAATGGAGACATGCAGAATGAAGTGTCAACAGATTCATCTTGGGTGCCTGTTCAATCTGTTGGTGGGTACTGAGTGGCTCCCCAGTGACAGATCTAGCTCATCATTGAAACTTCCTTCTAATAAAAAATTGGGAAGTTTTAATTAATTATTTTAATACAAAGTTATTACAGGAAAAAAGTAAAGTCATAAGAACCTTAATAGACAATTAAGGAGTTCCAAAATATTATCCTAGAGAAAAAAAATATAAACAACTAAAAAAGTCTGTAAGCCTGTCAAAACCTTCGCAAGGGGCCCATAAGTGCTGTTCACGTAAAAAGTGTGCACTCCTTGCATGCCCATTGGTCACCCATCCTTGCAGTATGACTGTAAGAAATTAGGATTGTAGACAATCACAGTTGAAGTTGATTGGACACCCATGCATTCAGTAAAGATCCAGTACACGCACATTACTAATGGCTTGAGCGCTGTGTTAGAACACCATATGACACTATAACCTGTTGGTAGCGTACATTATCTGTACAAACACTCCACGATGCACTTACCACACACACAACAATTGTACGTTTCCTTTTATTATGTTCCTTAAGGAACAGCAAGACACATTTGCGATCCCTTTAAGATGCAATTGCACCTGCCTATGACCCTCTACGGGGGCGGGACAACCCAAACATCTGCAGCGCCTGTACGGGTCAATCACCGTACGAGTGCATGTGACTAAGACATACATGTATGTTGCTAAGAAGGAGGTGGGGGTCTAGTAAAAACTTTTTGATAGTAATCCAGGTATTTTGTTTGATTTATGCCTGCGCCAAGAGGCAATCATCCTGGAACATGGCTAAGAGCCGCGACTCAACCACTGAAAACCAACAGGCGAGAATCTTCATTTGCACAAAACCCCAAGATAATATTTGCAATGGTACAGTTAGGGGCTGAGGAGAAGAGAAGCAATAAAGAAAAGCTTTGATCTTGTCATGCATGAATGTGCGGAGGCATCCTCGGGCTCGTGTCGTGGGTGTTGATTTAGTAGCTGCTGCAGAAATGAGAATACAGACGGCTTGTGGTGCTATTCGGGGCTGGGCTCTGAGAATTAGAAACCTCTTCTACATCTATTATCAAGGGTGACACTTGAAATGCTTCAGACATGAGGATCAGATTTCCTTCCACAAGAGTGGCGACACGCCAGTTTAATTAATTTACTTTGGAGGTGGCTGTCATTAGGAGCAGCACTATGAAGAGGAGCACAAGAGCAATTAAGGGATTTTCCAAAACTGACCAAAACAGATGCCACGTTTTAACTTGCAAATACTTGCACTTTTCTCCCTTTCATTTAGTAAATAAAGCGGCGTTCACACATTTATGCATTCAAAATATGAAGTTCAAAGAAATACCGTAACATACGAATGGGATGGCAGCGTGTCATAATCTGCTAACCACAGATAGTGTGTTCTGACATCAAGATCTGTCCAACATATTCCTCTGCATTAGCATAAAATGCAGAATCAAGCACTTCCAGATGCAGATTTGACCTGTTGTATCAAGAATAAACTTTTAGAAAGTAATATCTCAATTCCTCGTTTTTTTGAAAGATCACATTGGAAAATATTACACACACACATATATTTATATACATATTTTTTTCATAGCTCATACCTCTGATTTCACACACCTCCGAGAGTTGACTGATTTGACAAGCAGTGACATGAAACTGCAGTTTAAAAATATCAGGCCCAGTGTACATGATGGGAGCACTAGCAATTAGCCAATCAACGCCATGGGCAGGACTAAAGCTGTTGTCAAGCTGCTGTTGGGTGTTGTCAAACTGTGCACACAACAGGGACATTTTAATTGGGTTGTATTTGCTTTTTTTTAGTATATAATTGTCTTGAGTACAACCAGGATTAAACAGGCAAAAAAAAAAAATCAGAAAAGTGTCGTACAGTCGATGATGCATAGCTGTCCACGGCTTGAATAACATGTATGTGTCAAAATGTGATGGTCACTGGGACAATTTTTGTCCCAACAAAAATTGATCACACTCCAAATGAGGTTGGATTGACAATGAAAACGGAGAAGCCAACAGTTCCATTTTACCGAGTAATATTTTGCCTAATTTAATTTTGATATGCTAAAAAAGGTTCAAGGCCAAGCAGAAGCACTATAACAGCTGCAAGTTTGTAAAGTGAAAGCACGTTTCCACCCTGTTATAACGAGGCACTATTAATTATCCGTGAAATATAGTGATAAAAGAGCTACACTGTGTTTTGCCTTATTATCTCTCCTTTTTTAAACTTTTTTTATGACTTACCAGCCGCTTGTTGTACTTTTCTTGTGCGGTTCATGGACAATTTAGTTAAATACATATCAGAGGTAATCCCTCCATTGGAGCCATATTATTATAGAATATAACAGAAAATGGCAAATGATCAAAAGAGCAATTATGTTGTGGTATTTGCTACAGTTATGTGTTTTCTGAGTAAATATTCACACTGGCTGAAAACGACAGACTAGTGAAAGGTGCCATAAATACAATTTGAATGTACAATATTGTGCCTTTAGGGTTGATATTCCAGTTTTCTGTACAACATTAATAGGGAGAGCATCTGCCTACTTATCAGTCAGACGAAAAAAATCATCAGACAACCCTAAAACGTTGTCTTCTTCTTATGAAATGTATTTCGATGGTTATGGTTCTATGTAGTTGTAGACACTGTTAATACATTTGCCACCCTTTTGAGAGCAGCATGGATTGTTGTACATTTTAAAGCGATTACAAATTTAGGTTAAAGATGTTTCTTTTGTAATCTTGACAGCAGGTCCGCAGTAAATATGTTACAAGTAAATAAGGTGTTTTAACCATATTTGTCTCACAAAAGAAAAAACTATTAATGATTGGCATTCTACTCAAGCAATAAGTAGAAAACAGTTTTATTTCGGTTTAAAGAAATCAGTAAAATGCAATTTTATATTTTAATAATTGTAAAAAGTTTTTCTGAGCCCCACCTTAATTTTTTTTTTTTATTTCAATTTACATATGAAATTAACCAACATATATTATGCAGTCATTCATTCAAAAACTATTCTGGAAAAAAAAGTGTTTGCTACAATACCATAACAGTAATATATTTCCACTTGTACCATAGTCTAAGTAGGAACTCGATACTGATTGGATGGTTCCCATTAAAAAGTGATAACGGACAACTAAAAAAGAAGTTCTGGTCACGTAGCCTGCCTGTTCTATGTTATGGCGCTGACTTCACCGCCAGTAGATCCCCGGAACAACAGAAACTTGTCAAATCGGTGGACATTCCACAGTTCAACCCAAGAGCAAGACAGTAGAAAAGATCTCTGTCCTTCAAATGGCTCTGTGATGGACATGCCAGCCTCGATATCACATTTGACCATAAACAGTAATGTTGCCTTTAAACCTGAAGAGGTTGTTGCCTGTCTTTCTGTCTTGCTTACCATATACTTGTTAAAAAGGAAATATGTGTTGATAAATAATGTTATTAATAATTAGTGTAAGGAATTGTTTGTATTGCACATTTAATGATTAGAGCTAATGCTGGATATTTCTTCAATAAAAGCAATTTTGGAAACTATTTGTGGACTTGGTCTCTTTGAAACAGACTTTTGTTTTATCATCTGGACAAAAACAAGCAGGAAGAGGCAAACTTTCCCTCTGTTGCTTTGTATCACGGCATTTAGCAACTTTCTTTTTCTGGTTAGTCCTCATATACCAGCTGCAGCAGAGCGAGGTCGTGCAGGCTTGGAAGCATTCACACCGAGTATAGAATAGTCAATTTCTTCTGAAAAGCAATTTAAACCTAAAAAAATAACAACTACTAGAATTTGATTTAATTCTTCTTCTTCTTTAATTCTTAGATTATGCTTCCATAATCTTCATCTTCTACCCTCCCTCCCCTGTAGTCATCCTCACTTCTGTAACTTCTGTAACCCACCCTTTTCCCTTGTCTTTTGTGCCACCCCCAACATCTCTCTCTCTTTTTCCCTCTTTTTCTCTGCCGTCCAGTCCAAAAAAAAAGGGGGGACACAAACATTAATAATTTAAATAAAGTTTTGTTTAAATTACAAAAGGAGTTTATTTGAATATACACCTTGTGTGTCTGATGATTTATAACCCTCGATTGTAACAGTAAAGTCTGTAACAAACTTCAACCTTCAAACTGTATTTATATGTACAGCGCCTTTCCTTCTTGTGAAAACCCAAGGCGCTTTACATAAAAAAATAAAATAAATAAAATAAAAATATAATAATAAGATAAAAATACTTAAAAAAATAAAATAATAAAAAAATATATATACAATTACAATTACAACCATAAGAGGTTCTCAGCTCATTTCTGTTGGCTTTTAAAACTTTTATAACGTAACTTTTTAAGCATAAATATGAATAAAAACAGTCAAGAGTATTATTCTAGAATAAATCAACTTAAACCTTAAATACCTTTCAATATTTTGCTCTTCATAAAAATTTAGGATCTAAACCGGCCAAATGGGCAGGAAACCGCCTTTTCTGACAATACTGGTTTTCGGCAAGGCAACTGATGAACTGCATGATGGGATTTGCAGTTAATTTTATAGTGAAGGTCACAAACACATTGGGATTGGGTCTTCTGGCAGCACAATGAATTGTGGGATACCATTCATTTCGTCTTTCTGGGTGGATTGGGGTTTCAATGTGGGTTTTTGACTGTGTGTTCTGTTGTCTGGCTTTTCAACTCTGTTTTGCTCTTAGTATCTTAGTATCCAGTTATGTTTATTTCTTTCTGCACCTTGAGTGAGACGGATGATGACCCCCTAGTGATGTTGCTCCTGAGAAAATGGCTAGAGTTCCTGATAACAAATCTTTCAATCCTCTTAATATTATTATACATAGCATTATGATGATACTAACGTGACATTTTGCCATATTAATAATGCTCTGGTGGGCCAGATCCAATTACTGGGCGGGCCAGATGTGGCCCGCGGGCCTTGTGTTTGACACCTCTGCCTTACTTACTCCATACAAACACTTATATCTTTATGGTTGTAAATAAAGTTTTCAATGATTTTCTATTTCTCTAATGAACTATGTTTTGTAGAAACATTTCTATTAATAAATATTCATAACAGTTTCCAACATTTATGTGACTCTGACATTTGGTTTTTAAAGTAGTTTGTCATTAAAATGTGTGTTTCTTTGTTCTGCTGCTCATATTTCTCTGCTCTGTAATTACAAACTCAATTTTTAGTTAGCAGAAGTCAGGGCAAACACTTTAACCTTCCTTTGCAAATTTGATAAGCTGAGATGGGCAAAGATAGTGATCTAATTTCCAGCTGATATTCACAGATATCATCTGACTCTCGTATTTAAAGAGGCTGAAACCTTCCGAGACACGTGCTTATGGTGGAAAGAAACCATCTAGAGTCCACAGTGAAACTCATTCAAAGCCTCTGTGAAACACGCTCTACTTTGCTGCTTTGTCCAAACAAACCATTGATGGGAAACTGATATCAGTTCAAGTCTTGAAATGCTCCAAATGCACGATGGATTATGTCCTCTTTGAAACTTGCCATTCCACACCACTAACCTGAGTGTAAAACCTGTGGAAGGTTTCTGATATCTCCCTCTAAAATAGAGAAGGAAAAAAAAGGGCAGCTCTGTCACACTAAAGAGGTCAAAGAAATCAAGTGAATCCAAAGTAATGCTTTTGGTGGGGTCCATTTCCTAAACTAGATAAAGCTCGCCACTGCCAGAGTCAAAAAGAAAAGCCTTGTTTCTCATTTTCAAAAGGTTGCATTCAGCTGTGTCTACTTTATCTTCAATCCACATCCAACTGTATGGTCCAGCACTGCCTTGATAGGACAAGTGCAAGATAAACTTGACAGATCAACTTTTTCGATAGACACCGCGCTCATAAACAACTGGAGCCGATAATCTGATGGTCCTCCAACGGAAGATTAGACGTCTAGCTGTATTACTGTGTTGTCACTCTTGCTTACAGGGTCACATGGGCTTCAGCTGCCAGGGTTAGACATTCCTCTGCAAACTCCAAGAGGTCTCCCCTCTCAGCAGGTGAGGTTCTGCGATAAGACCGCCTGGCAGATATTAGATGGACAAACCGCAATTATCACAAGCACAAATGGAGGGGGAAGAAACATAAAGAATGGTAAGCTCTTTTGTTTTATTCTCCATAAGCACTATACTTTTTCTTTGTAAACCTTTCTGGCAGACCTTTGTTATGAACAATGCTCAACATGAAAAAAAAAATTCTAAGAAAGATAATAACACACCGTCTTTCTCTCTCTCTCTTTTTTTGTGCAGCCCAGCTTTCCTCTGCATTCCTAAACCTGACATTAACTATCCAAACAGCTCCTGCATATGCTCACTGCTATCTCAAGAGGAGAGCTGCAGAGTTTGAGTAATTCAAACATTCTTCAAACTGCAATTTATTTTCCCTGAGTTGTAATTATGGTCTATTAAAATGCAAATGATGTCAATGGCAGAGCTGCACTAATCACTCAATGTCTGTTTATGGGCAGTACAGCCACATTATAGAGAGTCTCACATGGTGAAGACAGAGAAGAACAGAGCTCAATCAGAGAAGGATCCAATAAATTCAGGCCTCTGTAGATGCTACGTATTTCCCCAAGATGTAAACGAGGAGTTTCACAGACAGTAATATCCAGATTGAATAATTTACTGTGAGTTACAAATAGGTTATCATTTCAAAAGATGCAAAAAATCTCAATTTACAACATTTTTTTTATCTTAATCTAACATTACACAGATACATTTATTAGAATCTGTAAAGTCTGAGACATTTATAAGACATTTATTAACATCTGTAGATGTTTTACAAATGTCTTACAGGTGTTATTATGATACTTCTAATGACATTTTTTTGCATTTGTAGATGTTTTACAGGGATTCTATAAAGGTTCATAAATCTGTTACTAATGCTTGTTAATGTTTTATAAGTACACTTTTAAAGATACTTATTATAAAGTCTTACCAAAGAATACATTATTGATTTATAAAAAAAAAGTTATTTCTGTTGATGAGTGAATGGCATGGAATGTTTGGTTCTAATGCTGGATTTTACAAATAAGAGGATCCTATTTTTATTTATTTTAATAAATGTGTCTTCCCTTCCTTCACTTCCAAGAATCATAATTTACATCTGCACTCTAAGCTCATGCCCTTCTAAAAAAAATCAAATTAATATTAAAAGACTATTTAGTACAATGTAATACTGATGAATTGAGAAACAGAATTGAGCATAAGCTTGATCATCATATTTCTAAACGTTGTAGCCATCAATATATTTTCTATACCTGCTTAGTTTTTTTAGGGTTGAGGCGTTGCTGGAGCTTATACCCATCTACTGTTGGATAACGGCGGGACAAATCCTGGAGAGTTCGCCAGTCAGCACTCAGATTCACAGAATTCTCAGCTAAGGGACAATTTAGACTCACCACTTCACCTATTAAGTGTGTTTTTGGACTGTGGGAGGAAGCTGGCATGCACAGAGAAAACCCAAAGATGCATGGGGAAAAAAGAAAGGATCCAGCTGGGAATTGAACCAGAGCCTTCTCGCTGTGAGGTGGGAGGGACAACCACTATACCACTGCCACCACCACTCCATAATATCTAAACTCTAACAAAAAAAAGCCACTGACCACCTTTTATTCTATTGTATCAAAGTTTTGTATGGAAGATGTTTTCCTGACTGGAGAAGTATGCACATTTAAAATAACAGCAATGATTTGTTTCCTTTTAACACTTATCATGTAACTTTGCTTTAACTTGTTATTTTTAAGTGTGACTTTTTAAAGCTAGAGAAGTAAAAAGGGGTGCTCAGGGTTTTATAGTTTTGTGTCACTGTATTTTCCTATGAACGTTTCCTCATCAAGTCCAGACAAATGTGTAACTTATAATGCTAAGCTTGTGTGGCAGCTGACAATCCCACGATGAACAACACATTAGAAAACCACGTCACAGTCATGTCTTTTTCAGAAAATGTATGTTTTCGTTGCCAGTAAGTCAAGCAGAACACAGAAAGGCTGGGTAATGAGGGCTCAAAATGTATTTTTTATTTTTTTTTACAAATAAAACCTTTATCTTTAACAAATACAAATAAAAAAAATAACATGGTTAGTAAACTGTAAGTACTTTCTTTTTATTTTACCTGCAGGCAGATGTTTTCAATTGAGTCAGTTTTGCCACTGCAAAGGTATCCATTCTAAATGCTTTTCCCCCGTTTTATGAACCCTTAGGTAATGGATGTGTGGCATGAGAACATAAGTAAATCAATCACCACGGCTCACCCTGAACGTGCAAGAGATGCCAGCTCATCAATAACAAGTCACACACAGCTGTCTGAGAGTGTTGTCAAAGTTTGGTACTACAACAAAAAAAATGACAGAGGGAATCTTGACCTATGTCATAAAATCATTCCTCTGACAGAACATGTTTTTTTTTAGTTGATAAACTGGTGTCTCTGGCACATGTTTTTTGTTAGCTAGACAGCGAGAGTCAGTGGAGTGGCACATGTAGCCTTTTGTTATGCTAATTTCAAGATATCCAAGTGAGCATATTACTAGTTTACAATTGCAGGATTTATGTCTGCATTTTTCTCAAATTAGAGTTTTGTTTTCCTCTGAAAACTAGTGTGTTACTTATCCTGAGTATGTTTGATTTGAGAAACGTATTGGAGAAAACTGTTGCGTACACAGAACAGTTTAAGCTGTTTAAGCTAGCTAATCTCAGCAAAAACAATTTTGAACCCAACTGTGCGGAAAAAAAAACCATGACTGCACACAAACAAAAACACAAAAAAAAAAAAAACTACAAAGGTATAGTCTATGCATGTAAGCAGGGGCGGAGCTATGGGGGGCTAGGGGAGGCAGCTGTCCCTCCAGCAAATGGCTCTGCCCCCCAATTTTTTAATCAATATTAGCATCATTATCAACAAAGATTAGGAAATCATTAAAGCAAAGTACTTTAAGCATAGCAAAAATAACAAAATTAATATTTTTATTGGCATCTTAGCTAAAATAATTGCTGTTGTAGTATTATTAGAATAGTACAACTATTTTAAATAAGTATTTTTTTTAATTCTTTCATTCATAATGTTTTCCATTGTGCTGCCCCCCATAGATCTATTTTATAACCACCCCTGCATGTCAGGAGACTGGACATTTATTAAAAGTACTCATTCATGAACAACAGACAAAACCTTGTCTCCTCCTTAAAAAAGAAAATAAGACAATAAGCCCTAAAAAATAAGAGATTAAGAGCGCTAAAGAAGTTTATTTTGTAGGCTTTAGGTGGCTTTCCTCCATCATTCTCCTAATATTGCTTCAAAGAACACATGGCAACCCTGCATAAACCTCTGAGTCTATTTTTAAAAGCAGACTGTTTTAGGCCATTTGGCTGTGCTAATGATTAGTTTCTGAGAAAACCAAGCAACAAATGCTAGAAATTCTAATTTATTAATTCAACTCAGCTACAGGCTGCCTTCATCACAAGGAAGATTGAGTCACCAGTACAATCTTGAAAGCAGTGTTTACTTTATTTTCAGGAGACACGTTCTGTTCTTTGTTTTTAATTTAAACTAAACTAGATTTTTTTCTCCTTTACCTTCAAATTAAAAGCAATAATGTCACCTGAGGAAATGTCTTGTAACAGGGGTTTTCCAGATCCTGAGTTCCCTGTGAAAGTAACACACAGGCGTCCTGCCATGGAAGATCCTCAGACTGCTATTTGATCTGGGGAAACTTTATAAAGCTTTTGAAACACTTTCAAAGACTTTTTTTCCACTTATTATGCTTCTCCTGCTTGTTAAGACAGCGCAGCCATTAATGAGCTACTGTACCTTCAGTAAATTGCGGTAAAATGTCTTTGTGCTGTGGGCTATAGAAAGGTCATCTGAACAAGCTTTGCTATCAGTTGGAAACACACACAGCTGAACACTTATTGTAGGGTCTGTAAGAAGATCTAACGTTTTAACATATGTTACTAAGTTTATATGTTGTAAACTATACACTTATTGGCTTCTGGCTATGTGATGAGATTACTTAAAAGCCAAAATTAATGAAAAAAAATGCTAATATTTGTAAAATGCACAATGCCACTTCTTCACAGGAATCTTTAGAAAACAGTAGCCACTCACTGTCTGTGTGCATAGAAATAAGGCTGCCTCTGTCCCATGGTGGGATTTATCATACATTGATGATTATGCTTCCAATCACTAAAGCGTAGACCAACACATCTTTATAAACCAATTTGTTTTTACAATAATCTAAACTCTGACTCGTTAATTAGGGTTAAAAATTGAAGATCCGTAATATGTCATGGGATCTACACATCTTCTGGGAAGGTACAGTTTCTTGAAGATCACTGTTTACAGAATAATGTGCTGACAGCACTTTGAAAAAAGGCCCAAGATAAGTGAAACTAAGGTATTTTTGTGTGAATATTAAATTGTGATACAGAACAACAAGTTGAGGTTTCACTGAGCTGAAACTGCTTGCATAAATAGCAGGGTTAAGGAAAAAAAGAATAATCACTCACAAAAGTCTGTAGTGATTTCTGTCAATTACAGCTCCTACAATACCCCTTATTTCTTCATCGTGAAAAAAGGGATTCTCCCCATTGTGATTGATGTGTTAACATTATAAAGGGGGTGCTGGTAGTTCTTTCATAGAAAATAATCTACAAGGAAGCCACAAAACAGATGGTAATTTCTAGCAGACATTTTCACAGTTCTCTTATTGTGTCATTTTTAAGTACATATTTTTAAAGTCATTAAATAGATTCACACTATGATTATCTTACATCAGGATGTAACACATGTGCAGCATTCTGCAAAGTTTTGTCTTTTAATAAACTTCGTACTATAAAAGTGTCTCATCGAGCTGGAGACGAGGTGTGGAAGTAGAATGGACTTTTTACTTCATGGGATTTTGTTTTTGTTCCATTGCATTCAGTGCAATAGAGGTGACAGCTCAAAATAAGTGTACCACCTATTAAATTACAAAAAAAGTGTCCTTTACTTCTTATCATTAAGGTATCATAAGGCTGCTGAAATCAAGCCTCCACTTTCTGTTTATGAGGTAAACCATGACCCAAATGTACTAGTTCCTCAAGTGAACCATTGCTAGATGATGTCAGAATGGAGCAACTTTCAGAGGTTGCCATTTTCATGCCTGGCTTAGGTACATTCTTGTTTCTAAAACTTTTGTTATGCTTCAGTATTTATGACACGCCTGGGAGAAGATTGACAAGGCAGTATGTTTTGTTTCTTCTTGTTAGATCTCAATTTTTTATTTAGGGGCATGTGATTTTTGATTGGTTGTTGGGTTGTCCAATAGCAGAGATGGTTTGTCCAGTGTGTATATGCATATTGTTTAAAATGGGTCATGGCAGTGAGAGTGAGAGGAACAACCACAAAAACAATGGTCAAAACTACCACAATACTGGAATTTTACAGTATTTAGATTCATACAACTCAGTAGTAGCCCGAGGAATGTTTCCTAACTCAAAAAAACTAAAAGCGAAAGATACAGTGATTTAAAAATATGCATGCATATGCATACATAATTAGATACTTTATTTTACACATGGGAATGCAGTAAAGTCACTTTTTAAAGATATATGCTTTATGTTGCAAACAAATTCATCAGTTGCACACAGCTAATCGGGTAGAAGCTGCTGGCGGAGTACTATGGAGCACTATGGAGTGCAAATATAATCGGTTGCTACAGGGTTTGTGGAAATACAAATAGCACTTTCATTTGATCAATACTGTCATGCCTCCTCTGCCAACTCATATTTAGAGCACAATCTGGGCAGTAATGGTCGGCTAGTTTGATGCAGTGGTCTTTTTGCTTATTTTATTTTTTATTTTAGGGGCAGTGCTACCATGAGCGCTTTTTCTGTCCTGTTGATTGATTCATCTTTCTGACTGTCCCCTTGAGACTTAGTTCCTGAGAGAGACATTGACTTTTCATTAAGGAGATCACTGCATTGGAAATTGAATGTATTTGCGAGTTAAGAACATAACAGAGGAGTTTGCAAATCAGCCCAGAGGCTACAGGCAAATGCCAATAACGGGCTAATAGACTGTTTTAAATTGACTTATACTACTCCCCTTTTTCTCCATGTAGGTGTCAGAAAGCAATATGAAATTCTAATGGTAATATACAGAATTATTGATAATAGAAAAAGGATCTTGGACCTTGGAAGCATTGAGGTAGAAGCAGTGACTTGAGACTTGAGCTTTAGGGCTTGAAAACCGTTCTCTTTTTTCCCTCAATCATTTTCCAATGTTTAAGAGCAAGATCTAATAAGCATGTTTTTCAGTTTTGTTGCATAAAATGTGGGGTAAAGCAAACCTGTGATCAAAGACTTAAAGTAGGCATGGAGGTATTACCAAAACCATAAACTAGACATAGACCTATGACCAAAGATATAAACTAGACACTGGCTTGTGACCAAAGATACAAGTTAGAGATGGACTAGTGACCAAAGGCATAAACTAGACATGATTTTTTTTATGAATTACATAAAACTAGGTATGGATCTATTACTAAAGAAACAAACTAAACATGGACTTGTAACCAAAAATAGAAACTTAACATAAACTTATGACCAGAGACACAAGTTAGACATGGATTTCTAGCTGCTTTTACATCTTGTATTTTTGTGCTGTTTGTGCTGTTTTTATATATTGTGTGAGGTGTCCTTATATAGAAAGGCACATTTTCAACAAAATGTTTTACTTTTCTTTATTACCTCTAACTAAATGAATAACAGTCACAGAACTTATGACTTCAGATTAGAGATGAAAGCAATAGGTACAAAGCAATCAAGTTGACTCATTTTTATAAACATTTTACCTTTTCTCCCAGAGAATTTCTCAACTCTGAAACAACAGTGGTATAGATACCAAAAGAACTGCATGAAGCCACTTGTTTTGTTGTCATGTTCTTTAGAATAGTTGATGCTTTCTGTTAAATTCTAAATATTGACTAAAACATAGAGTTACATTTCAGAATCATTGAGTAAATGACTACACACAGGGACAAAATTGTTGGTACCCCTCAGTAAATGAAACTTTTTGGCCAAAAAGGTACGTTTGGAGAAGAAAGGGTACAGAATTTAATGAAAAGAACCTCTGTCCAACTGTCAAGCATGGGGGTGGATCAATCATGCTTTGGGCTTGTATTTGCAGCTAGCGGCACAGGAAACATTTCACAAAAAGAAAGACAAATGTATTCCTACATAGTTTCAGCAAATTCTGGACACTAACTTGATGCCATCTGTGAAAAGGTTGAAGCTGATAAGAGGATGGCTTCTACAAATGGATAATGATCCTAAACACACCTCAAAATCCACGCTGTCTTATATTAAGAGGCATAAACTGCAGGTTTTGCAGTGGCTTTTCCAATCACCTGATCTCAACATCATTGAAAATCCTTGGATAGAACTAAAAAAAGCAGTGTAACAGACATCCCAGAAATCCCAAAGAACAGGAAAACTTTTGTAAAGAAGAATTCACATTCTTGAAAAGGTTTAAACTGCTGATAGTATTTCTTTCTCACTGAGCTGATATAATTCCACTGTCACAACAGCAGACATTTTAGTTTGGTTTTCCCACAGCCTCGTAAAAGTTATCAAGTCCTTTAAATTACATCGCTTGTCATGTTATTCGAGAGCAGGCGCGCAAGTTTCACTAGTTAAACTTATTACATCAGACCATATATTATGTCCCTCATGCAGTTTCATTGCTGTGATTTCAGTGTAATTTATAGACACTCACATTCATGAGGGTTCAGCAAATACCAAGGGTCATTCTCTTGCACTGCACCTTCCACCTAAGCTTTCTTCTTGCTGTAAATTTTATCAAGGTGAGCTAAAGTGTTTACCCCATTAATTTATTTCTGCTAAAGCCAGAGCGCTGACCCATAAAATGAGCTAAGGTAATACTGACCTTAACATGGTCTTCTGCACATGGCGGTAATTGCTAAGGCTCCAGATCAATCAATATTGACTTACTCTTTTTTTTCCTTCCCCTTTACCCCCCACCGCTGTGTGGAATGTGGAAAATTGACTTTAGACAAATGGAGAACATATCCCTGATAGTTTAACCTTTATCTAGCTAACATGTGCACTTATCTGTACAATTATAGATTTTGCCAGTCAAGCTATTTCACACGAAAACTGTTGAGTGTTAACAGACAAGAGGGTTCAGCTAAGCTAATTGTGGACTGTGTCAGCTGAATTTTCTAGAAGAATTGATAATACGGTTCATTACTGACGGACATAAATGCGAGGTTTGTGTGCGTTGTCACATCGTAAACTAGAAGCTCTGTAATTGATAAAGAGCAAATGTATTTTGCAAATAAATCTCTAACTAAACAAGCGTGGCATGTAGACACGCTCACACAAACGCGTGGATGTCTTTACATTATAATCTCCAGGTGCGATAAGGCATTTGATTTCTTTTTAATTCTTCAAGGCAGGGCACAGACTGAGCCGGAATTTCCATCTCGACTTGATAAATCTCACAATCTTTTTTATTCCTCGCCACACTGAAGCAATTTATTTTCTATCTCTCCGAGCTACATTTTCCAGTTAATATTTCTTTCTTTTTTTTTCTTCCGCACAACCTGACAACGGATGCCTTCAGGGACGATAACAAGTCTAAACCTTTGCACTCGTGCTCTATAAACTGTATACATGCACACATCTGTATATTAGGAGGTAAGACTCCTGAAAGAAGAAACTTAAAACAACATCAACAAGGAGCCTACTACATATTTGAATACCGTTTTCCTCCCTCTTTTACTTTTAAATTAAAAGTGACAAAACATTGTGTTACAGCCATCTTCAAAGGAAAGCGCAGCAACATAAATGCCACACATGAGTTTCCTCTTAGGTTAAGATCAAGAAGACTGGCCATCTAAAGACATTATTTAAAGTAATCTTACAGCAGCAAATCCGGTTTGTGTCATTCTGACCTTTTTTTTTTGCACCCAGCGGCAAAATGTTAAATATTTATATGTTACAAATGTTCACTGTTCAGACTCAATTTGTATGATCTCTGTGGATTTCTGTGGATACTTTTGTTCCTTCCCACAGATAGAACCCGTGTATGTCTGTAAGTGGGTGAAAATAAAACGACTGTGAATTTTGTCTTTTATTTTTTGTCTTTGTGTGGTGCAGTGATGGACTGGCCAAGTCTTCACGCTTGAGGGCAGCTCGAAAAAGAATAAAGCGTGTATGGAAAATGGGTGATTGGACAAAAACAATGACATCACTGATTTACAAAGCCCAATTTTTTATTTTAGTTTTTTTGCAGCTTAACTAAATTACGTTCCTTGATTGACGTGAAATAGTATCCTTCTGGCTATTCAACTCAACCTTAATTTGAATTTGATAAGATTTCTTTTAGAGACATTGTTAGATTAATGTAAATTTCTGAGGCAAGATGAGCCCACAGCTGGCTTAACTTTGATGAGGTGTTAATATCTAATATCAACAGCAGATAAAACTCTTATTAGCCCCAGTGGTCTTGTTAGAGTGGGAACTTATTACATAGTGGAGATGAGATGAAAGCATATGAAGTAATAAGACAGCCAAAGGCTTTGTTGCATGTCCTTAAGCTTTCTGATGGGGTCAACTTAATTTAGTGACTTAAATGCTGAAGGCTTATGAATGCAGACAAGCCCACATTGTTTGAGAGATCTAATTCAGACTCTCATATTTCATAGACTGCAACATCTGGGGGATTACAGTGTCTCAAAGCCAGAGGCAGTTTGATAATCGGTTGTCATTTTTAGAGTTTTATGCCCTTCCCAGGCTTGGCAGTTTTCTAAAGGTCTTTGGTTCAATCAAATATTTGTGAGATTAGCTGGCTGCAGTTTCTTTTGACAAACTATTTCCATGTGGGTTATGTTTCAATGTTTGCTTTCGAGCTTGTGAGGCAGGGCACTCATCATTTTGAACTTTAAAGTTATTTTTGGGGAAAAAAAGTGATATTGATACAATAACCTGCAATTTTTAAAATTATTTTAAACAATAATTTGTCTGTCTTTTCAGTTTTTAATTGGGAAATTAGAAGTTTTTGATAGTTTCAAATAACATCTCATGAGAAATACTAGCCATAACTGCATAGTCAACAGCAGAACAAACAAAACTAACAATCTTCCAGCATGACAATATCACCTTCCTAACGCTACATTCACACCGGGCATGTAACACTTTTAGTATTTGGTCTTCACACTGGACTGTTGCTACCCGACACTAATGCATGTACTCATAGTTGGAAGAGGCTTGGTGCAAACTGTCGAACCAGTGCAAATCTCATGAATGTGTTCCAGGCTTTTTCTTTCACAATTCTATTGTAATATACGAAAGACTTGGTGTTGTATAATTTTGACCAGGCACAAACCACAATTATTAATTTTTTTCTTAGTGATCAAATTTCAAATAGTTGGCACGTCCATGAATTAAAAATGTTGCTACCAATACAACACTATGAAATCCAAGTCCCTGATTGGTCAAAGTTTTACTTGTTTAACTTTTAACACTTCTTCATTGATCACATGTTTTGTAAGTAGAGCCTGAAGACAGACTTTAAAAACGTTTGTAGCAAAAAATGAATGTGGGAGTTTTCAATGTGAAAGCCTGAAACGCACATTTACGTGCATTTACATGGACAGTTCAATGGAAGGCTCGCTTGAACGTACATTGCCAAGGCCGGTATAAACGTAACATGGCATCAAAAATCAGACTCTTGCATAATCCTGTTTTTTCAGTGTTCTTGTGAGCTTGTAAATCATGGGTAAATAAAGAGTAACTAAACAGTAAATTAACTTTTTTTTTACTGTTTACCTATACAAATGGGGCTATAAAGTGCAGACTGTTTGTCTTTGCCAGATATTTGTCCATTTAAAATAAACTTGTTTAATTCCTGAAAATATAGTCTACGCTGCCCCCTAGAGGTTGAAACAAAGTAGTACAGTTGAATTTTGTGATTGGTCAACTGGTATAATTCCCACGTCATTTCAGAAGTTTCATGTCATCATGCTCTGCAGCTCCAGAATAAAATCTTTGAATGATCGCTATAATAAAATAATATTACGATCATCATAATAACAGATGATGGATGATTTCCAGTTCCGGGTCAGCAAAAAGGACACGTTGCAAGTTCTGCGAGTAATCTTCGGCTACAAGCGACTAAAGACCTGATTTGTCGCAGAATTACAGTAAAAGAAAAGGAGTAACTCCTTTACTACCATGGCCCAAAGAAGAACCAAGTGACGTATGGCGACTTTGACATCAAACAGGATATTGATATTGGATATTGAGATTATTGCTAAGCTAACTCATGCTAAACTAATTCCTCTGACTGAACTTTTAGGAGAAATTTAAAAGAATGTGTGCTCAGAAAGAGAAACGAGATAACTGGATGGACATCCTGGAGAAAAGGTTGGATGACATGGAACAAGAAAAGAGGCAGACTAATGTAATTCTCCAGGCGAGGCCTGTCGAAGCTACTGCTAGCTGCAATGCCGGAGATCCTGCTTCTGATCCAGTAGACAGCGTGGAATGTCAAATTGAATCATTTATGAGGTCTAAAGGGATCTCCCTGGATCTAAATACAATCTAGACCTGCCACCCGCTCCCCAAAGGAAAGAATACAAGCAAACCAGCTATCTTATCAGGTTTGTGAATCAAATGTACAAGGTAGCTTTGATGAAGCAAAGGAGAAATCTAAAAGGATTCATTAATGATCATTAAACAAAAAGATAGACTGAAATCGCCAAACACGCCAGGATGCTAAAACGTTAAAACGTTCGAAATATGTGGGTGATGAAGTACAGGATCTTCGTCAAACCACGTGATCATTTGGAGCGGTACAAAGCAATTGTTGTCAACAATATGAAAGACGTTGGGAAGTGCTTGATCATGGACGTCTGAACAGACAAATGGAGTAATAGAATAGCCGAACAATTTCAAGAAAATCATGGCACCCGGGATCTTCCACTATCCCCAATCCTCAGCTGTGACCCTGATTTCCAGCAGATAACTGACCTGCAGACAATGTACTTACTGCAAAATCTGCTGCAGAGGGACAAGGACCCTAACAAACAATGTCTGCAGACATAACACCGAAGTAAACTTTATAAACTCTCTTAAACACAGAAGGATAGCTGTTATTCAGGCAGCAGAAGAAGAAGGAATACAATCCACAAACATTAAACAGAACAAGGACATCTTTATAGCACAGCATCACCATATAATCATAACAATGAACTTCCTGTATTGATGATTGTTAAAATGATTGACCTCTATTCATCACTTCACTTGGTTTACCAAAATGTGACCTATAACTACTAATTTTCCAAATGAAAAATAATCTTCACATATTTCTAATCTTTGATACTTGATCTATATTATGTTTTTTTAATCTTTTTTTTTTTCTATGGATGGAAATATGCACTTATTTTAAATGTTGATACTTGATTTATATTATTGCTTTTTCTAATGAAAAATAATCTGCCATTATTTTAAACTTAGATGCTTGATCTGCACATACCATGATACATTCTGAAATAATTTTATGTCCAGTGTCTTGATTATTATGTATTTCATCTCTCCATCTGATTTATTGACGCTAAAGAATTCTAAATGACCTGAATCTGTGTTGGCAATGTATAAAGCTCTGAACCGAATATTGATAACATATGTAAAGTAAATGGTTAGGCAAATACTGGGTGGGATTATCTGAGTTCACTTCCTTCCACACCGTTTTAAGCAATACACTATTTTCCAATGTTGGATATGTCTTTGTATGGATTTAATCCTTTGTTGATTGTACTGTTTATGTACTATTTCTTACTTTGACTGCTTTAAATAAACTATTTCAAATAATAATCACTCACTATCATGTTATCTTTAGCATCTAGGTGTATTGCCTTCGGTCTTCAAAAATCTACTGAATTGCAAAACTTTCCAAAGGACTTGAAAGTTAGGAAACAGTGGTTGAGTGCAATCAGCATTGAATCCACCAAACTCCGCCCTTGTGATGGGATTTGCAATGAACATTTCACTCAGGATTATTTGCGTAATACAGTAGCCTGTCTTACCTATGATATTTGCACCATTTTACCACTCAGTCACGGGTCCCCTTCGATCCTGCAAACCCTTAGCTGTGCCAGGTGCTGTGCCGAGATGTACAGTATATGTTTGTTTCGTGACTCTCGTATTGCAGCCCCGCCGTCAGGCATTGTTGAGGTAGTGTTGTGAGGTGGAGGAGAAAAATCCTCCACCTCCATAGAAAATTTTTGGTGAAACTGGTATCACTTTGTTCTGTTTCACTCTCCATTATTGAAGACCCAGCGTACGTTAGCCCAAGCTAACCTCACCATCACTGTCAATCACAGATCAAGACCACACCTCCCCCGCTCAGCCTGCCTGCCATAGTCCCACCCCTTTTTTTGTTTTTTGCATTTTTTAAATCTGGGCTGAGCATGGAATTAGTCCCCAACTGTCCTGTTATGTTACCCTTTAAGAGACCAATACAATAAGAAACAATAATTTATTCTTCTTTGTAGGGAAGTTACAGTGCAGAAGCAGAGCAGTTGACCTTTGATGGCAAGATCACAGGTTCCATTGTCGAACTGCCAGCCTATGTGTCCAAGTGTCCTTGGGCAAGACACTGAACCCCACATTGCTCCTGCTGGTAATTCATGGGTGAATGAGATTGTGACTGTACAGCGCTTTGGGCCTTCAAAGAAGATAGTAGAGCGCTATGCACCATTTATGGCATTAGTGCTTTGTCTGAGAAATAGTATCTGGTCTTCTACTTCACCCACATTAGTATTTTGTGAATTTATACTTTTGTGCAAATGCAGCTCTAAATATAGTTGACTTCCCTCATGTACGATAAGGATCTGCATCTATGGACACCTCCAAAAAGCACAAAGTAAGCACACTGCCTGGACACCAGCAATCAATGCTCTGGACCAAGAGAAATGAGCTTTTGACTCGGTGACTAAGGGACAACATCAATAAGAAAATGTTCACTCTAAACAAGTCGGAAAACACCTTCAGTTTCTGCCCTGTGTCCCATTGATTTCTGTTCAGCTCAACACAGATTTTGCAGCATTTAAGCATTTAATTCCCTCTCAAGCAGTCATTACACAGTGGAGCATTTAATTAAGCAATCACAGCAGTGCAATCGGAATGATTCACAGCATAAATGTGGGCCAAGCTCAAGGAATGACAGAACAGGCACCAGAATAAGAAGCAGTTGCTTATGGAGGAAGAGAAAAGATGTAAAAGAAAATACATTTTAAAAAAAGTTATCATAATGACTAAATAGTCATTAATTGATGAGCAGATCTAGAAGAATGAACAGTAAATTTTTAAAGGATCATTTAAAATGTAATTCCTTCAAAGATTAATGTCAATACATTTAAATAACTATAATGTAAATTGTAATACTTTAAAAATTTTCACTTTCAAATGTGACCTAAATTTTAAGTGTTTAAGGGAAAAGAAGCAGAGGAAAAAAAACTTTAGTAAACAAGCAGAAGTCAACTAAATGGCCAAATTCAGATATGTGACATTCACTTCCATGTTATTGACTCTGTGGAAAGCACATTCTAAAACTTGTCAAAAATGATTCTCAGCTTTTTATTTTCAAGATCACAAGCATCGACTGTATATGAGAATTGGACAGAGTGAACCCTCCCCCTTTCCGTTCCAAACATGAAGTACTCACTGATTTAAAACAGACAAAATCCCATAGACTTCTATTGAGAAATAAAAGGCTATTACACAATCATATTTGTCAGAATAATCAGTTTTGCTAGTTTTAGTTTTTTTACCTTTTCTTAGTATGTTCTGTTATTATATTATGTTTTTTATTTATTTATTGCAAGTTATTCAAGTTATAAACTGGCCTCAGATGACTCAATGAAAGCATGTGGTCATGTCCAACATTCGAAACGTTTCACAGATTTTTCTTAGCTCACTTTCAAGTTTTTCAACAAGCCATGGAAATGTTAACTCGGACCAATCCCTGCTTACTATTGATGTCTGACTTCAACATTATGGTGTTCAAAAGAATGATAACTAAATTGAATTCATTTTGTTGGAACCAGAAGTAAACTATTTTCTATGGATGACATAACCCTCACTCGCTCCAGTTCTCATTTACAATCAATGGTCAAAGGTCAGAGACTACAAAATTTGTTGATTTTTTTTTCTTTGACAATTTTGTTGTACTAAAAACACCCTCTTTTTTTTTCTTTATGTTGGTTATCTTTTGGAAAAGAAGTGCTTTTTAGCCCTACCTCTGATGCACAAATCCACATATTTTGACAGAAAAAACTTGTTTTGTAATGGCATCATTTGCATTTCAAGAACCACAGTTTCCAAAACTTGAACTCTGACATTTGAAACTCAGACTACACGTGTTAATCAAAGTCAAAACTTAATCCGGGCCTGATAAGATGCTCTTTTTAACAAGCCCGTCTTTAGCGGGGGGCTCGATCAGGTGAAATGAAGAGGAACTGATTGCTTGCTGTGATTGTGCTGATTACATTTTAAATTTAAAAACTTTCCCCATAGTGCACAGTTATGAACAGCTTCACAGATAATAGCAGCGGAAGCTTGGTGTGCACACAGATCCTCAACCCATGGAAACCAGGGGAATATTACATATTTTTAAAAAATTTTTATTGTCATGAAAGAGCGGAAAAAAGTGCTTGATTAATTTTATTTTCAGACAAGTGCTTTTAGTTTGCTCAACTTCTATTTCAACTCTATTTTCTTAGTAGATTAAAGCTTCACTTTGTTAATCTTTTTATCTATTTTAAATGTTCTCCCAGTGGTCTTTTAATTCTGATTATGCCGTTTTTAGCCAAAATAAAATAAAATAAAATAAAAAAACTGTTGTTTTCCAGGACATAGTTTCTGCAGAGCGGCAGTAGTTCACTGGAAATTTACGGGACCGTTGGAATGGAATAACCCCACCCCCACTTCCTATCACCAAAAACTATCTGTTTACACGCCTTGAAGGTAGTTTACAGCCCTTCAAAACCTCAAACCTAACATTTCCTGTGCAACAAAAAAGGTGAGCAATATTACAGCTATCCATCTGAACAGTTTTGGACCAGGTGCCAGCTCAGACAAGGAAAACAAAGAGGTACATGGATCTATTTGTCTGCAAATGGATATATTGAAATGGAGCGGAACAAGGAGCTTGTCAGCAAAGCGTGTCTTTTTTAAACTGTATGTTTTTTTGTGTGCTCCTGATTCACAACTATTTAAATAAACACCAAAAAAATGCCTTTTTAAGTTTGATTTTCTATATGTCCTCCATCATCAGAAAACAAATAAAAATATGTTAAAAATACCAAAAACACTATTTTAGTGGGTCTTTAAATCAGACAAAGAAGAAACAATTTATATTTTAATTTTTTCCTTCTTACATAGAGCTTTTTTTAATGGATTTTTAGCAAATTAATCTTTATACATATGATTAGTAAATATATGAAAACAGCTTCTGAATAGTTTCCTAATTTGTTGCAAAAGATTTGTATATTTGCCAAAAAAAAAAACTAGTGCGTATCTTGTGTTTACAGAAGATGGTTGCTTATTTGTAGTTCATGGATTAGATAAAAGATCCATAGTTGAGTCAGACATTGAGGGAATAATAAAACATACATAGAACATTTGCTCACTGTTTACATTCCAATTCTGCTCTCAATAAAACGATTGTCTGACAGGAGACAGAATCTCATAAGAGAAGATCACAAGAGGGCCAGGACTAATCTGTGCTATCAAACCAGTGTGAACCCCATTTCAGTTGTAGACAGGTCAGACTTACGAATCATTTGTGATAAACCACACAGCATTTTCTGAAGTTTTGCATCCTGGTGAGCTTAATATCACGGTAAAAGCATCAATTCAAATCTTTTCCCTTCTTACAAATTAGATTTTTTTTCTCCAAAATTGGTTTGATATTGCATATAATAGAGCTGGCAAGAATCTCTCTCCTATTAAATTGCTTACCACAGTTAGCTGAAACCGGAATGTTTTTTGAGCATTATGTGGATCGAGCAAATTCATTGTAAAACATTATCAGGAGCTTATTTCGACATTTCTGATTTCAGCTTTTATTCAACAAATTCAAATGTTACACGCTTTATGTTCCTTAGTTTTTTTCAATTTCTCATTTTTGACTTTTGCTTATGCATTTATATATTTCGTAAATGTATATACAAGTGAAAATAAAGCTTTTTAAATGTTCCTGAATTTTTACACATTTTATGCTGAGTTATCTTTTTTTAAGTGCTTTAGAAATAAGCTTCATTAAACATGTCAGACCTTGTTCTACAAATCTTATTCAAATTAGTAAATAAATAGTATATTTAATGAGTTGTAATTCTTTTAAATGGAATCCTTTTTCCATTTGAAATTTTGGCTTGTGATCTTTTTTAGGTTTCTGTTTTTAGAGAATAGGAATTGCATGTAAAACAGTGTTGACGGCATCACCTAAGTAACACATGCTCTTTGACTTGCCGTAACTTTTTAATACTTTTATACAAAAACTATACAGAGGTTATTTTAAAAAGTATTTTATGCTGAAGAAAAATGTGTTTATTTGGCAAGTTGACTTGACTCACATACATACAGATGTTTATTTGGATTTTGTTCTGTTTTCTGTATGTTTCTATTCAAAATTATATTGTCAAACAGGAATCTCAAAACTTAAGCAGACTTTAGTACGGTAGCCCTGAAGTCCAAAACACATCATTAAGTCACTTATTGTAAAATTTTTAAAGATTACAACAACAAAAAAAGCTAATAATTAAATAACCAACATTATATTTTAGAAATTGAAACAAAATTCCAGAAACCAAAGTAACAAAAAGTAATAACATTTCGGACAACAGAAGGAATTTCCAGAAAGCATCATAAAATGTTAAAAACCGAAAAACAAGGTAAAGGTAGGTTTTGTGGGACATCACTGATTGGATGATGACATTTGTTCACCTTCTCAACCTGCAGTTATTTGGCATGTTAATATCTTCAGACAGAAGCTATATTTTTTGATGAGCCTTTCTTGATATTTGTTCACTCCCACCGCAAAACTTCTGTCATTTCTCATTCAACTCTTTACCACAGTTCGCCCAAAACGTCCTTCTGCTTTCCCTCCTCTTCATAACTTAAATGTCATCATCAATAGTGATGTCCAACAGTACCTACCTTTCACGGTTTCTTAATGTGTTTTGTTTTTTAACATTTCATTTTGATTTATGGAAATTACTTTTGTTTCCCAAAAAAATGACTTTGCGTTTTGCTTTGTTTTTTTTTTAATTGTGTTTTTTTTTTTTTTTTTTTTTTTTTTTTTTTTTTTTTTTTAAATTTGTTTTTTTTTTTTTTTTTATGGAATTATTTGTTTTATTAGTCATTGCCATTTTCAATACGTATTGCCTTTTGTGATTTGTTGATGTGATTTGTACTTCAGGCTCACCGTACTTCGTTGTCAAATATTACTTGAACAAACAAATGACGCTGAAGTAAAAAAAAGAAATACTTGACTATACACAACATTGGTTCTTGAAACTATTTCTTTACTATCTGTAGATGTCTCTCAAACATATGATTTCCATCTTGGGCTGAATGCTGAATATAGTAAAAGTCCTTAAGATTCATGTCTGACATCATAAAACCAGAACTTACATTTTACAGTGACACTTAAACAATAAAATAAAAGCATTTTCAGCAGTCTATTGAGGTTACCCCCTTCGCCTCCACCATCGATAAAGCCTTTTAATACCCAGAAGAAAACTGTCCAGTTTTTTTTAGATAAATGAAACAGACAAGAAGAAAAAAATCCTTTAAGAGGCCTACCTTGAGGTCGAAGGTGTGAAAGTCATGGAGCATTCTCTCTCCTGAGACCTGTGACAGAACAGGAGGGATGAGATGTCACTCACAATTAGGCTACAGTGCAATTACAGAGCAACTACTCTGACAGTGATTGATCAATGAGGAACTTCTTTAATGAAGACAAGGACTCCGGGGCTCCACACAAACAAATTGCTAAAAGTAAGAGGTGGGGATTGTGTCCCAGTTTACTAAATGCTATGGGAGAACCAATTTGGTCTGGAGTTGCAAAATTTCAAAGCTAGAAATACAGTATGTACAAATGCAAGATATAAACAAAAGACACACATCTCTAAGCCTAAGTATATTTGGCACTGCTCCTAAAGGCAAACTACAAAACAATCAAACAAAAAAAAACAAAAAATAGACAGCACTCATATATATATATATATATATATATATTGCATGACGTGCAATAAATGGCAAGTTACAGTGCACAAATTATATACTAAAGTGATTTTATTTGGCAAAATTATGACACTTTGATCAAAATTATTAAATATCTATAATAGAAAACTGTAAAATTGAAGGTTTTATATGTATTTATTTATTTATGGGGGGGGGGGTCACTCTTCCAGTAAGTAGATGTGTTTACAACTGGATAATTATATCAAAATCTACTTTTATGCCAAAGATACACAAAAGAACAACTGAAATAACTTCATAAATTGTTCATATCTAAAGCTAAAATCTTTTAAATATTTTACTGGTTTGAGGTAGCCCTATATTGTGAAATTTTATACATATTCACATTGCTAAGAAATCTATCCTTCCATCCTTGTTGAGCAAAAACACCTTTTCCTTTTTGGGGCACCAACGAAATTACACTTTGGACATGCCCATAATGTCTCTCACTGGGAGGGCTTCTTGTTGGGATTATCACAAGAAATCCAAACTACTTCATCTAGCTTCACTAAATGTGCGGGACTGGTTGTTTGACTCCCAGTCCATTCCAAGAGAGTGTGCTTATGAAACAAAACCCAGCCAGTCTGTGGAAGAATTTCCATTTCCATCACCTTTATTTGTGATTTTATCCATTCATTCACAACCCACAGCTCACGGTCACAGGGGAGGTTAAGAACATCAAAAGCTGACTAGTAAATTAGGAGCTTAGCTGCTTCCAGTAGTACTGCAGATGTTGCAAAGATCTGACGACCTGAAGTTCTTCTCTTTTTTTACCTCATGAATGCACTTGTTACCAGTCACCTTTTCCTGTCTGAAAAATCGAAGGCCCCATCTTCAAGGTGCAACACAATCAAGAAACAGCTGACAGCACATCATTTGCACATAAAAGGACAGCTTTCCCAGGCTTCCAAACTCCTCCACCGCAATTAAGTATGTTGATTATAAACGTTATGAACAGACTGTGATGAAAAAAAGCTACCACTCCCACTTATGCCAATGTGATGCAATAAAAAAAATTACAAGTTAAAATCTTTTGAAAAATCTTTAAGAAATCTCTGAGGTGATCAAGTAGACTTTTTCAGAAATGTTGCTGTTGTATCTGGTAACCTTTTCTTTTCCCCACTAACCTAATAAAAACTATTTTTGAGCCCCAATGCTATAACAAACCTGTTGTATCACAGCGTCTCTAAAACTAACTTATTGCAAATAGAATAGATGCTTAAAACCACAAACAAAACTGCAAGAAAAGGGTTATTGTAAAAACTTTTACGCAGGTCTCATTGAATCCTGACAAAACTGGGTTATTCTGACGATGGATGATAATCATTTGTTAGGTGCAAAGTCCTGCTTTTTTTTTTTTTTTGTTTTTTTTGTAAAATGGTGTATAGTAGTGCTTGTAGTACAAAAGCACAAAACAGGTGGAAATAGGGCAACTCAAACAGCACTGTCTCAGCTGGGCTGTCACAGCTTTATGGCTAAAACAAAAGAAAACCCAGAAATCAGGCCCTTGAGGCAGAAGCTTCATATGCCACTGTGCAGAAATCCAGCTTTTTATTTAGCCCCATAATTCACTCCCTATGAAAATCTGGCCCTGCCTTGCAGTTGGACCCACCATAAGGAGGGACACATTGGATCTCTGTTCTTTTTATGTCATGTAAACGTAGGTGAGTGGGGCACTTGCCAACAGCAGTTGGCTCCTGGAGTAAAGCATCTAATTTGTGCAAAGCCCTTTTTCTCCCTTTCCCATTAGACATCCACCAAAGACATCCATCCATTCAGGTTTCCACCAGTTCTCTGGAGTTCAACGTATTAGGACAACAATCTCAGCAAGGTTGTTCAGACCTTCAATCTCCACGACAACTTATACTAGGCTTCCAAGGATAATACGAAGGTCTCCCCACAAAAGATAAAAGATATAATCCTCCCAGTGTTTTTGAGGGTCTACCATAAACGCCTCTCCGTCCACATCTGTAACACTTCACCAGGTAGTGGCATTGTCACAGGATGCCCAACCCAATGTCAAAACCCTATTAGCTGGGGTTCACACCCTAAGGTAGACCCCAGCCACCATTTGAAGGATGCCTATTTCTGCTGACTGTATCCATGATCTCATCTCTTTGTTTGAACCCACACTTTGTGATCACTGGTGCGACTGGTACCATTGGTTGACCTGCTTTCGATTGAGACCTTTATCTTCTGGCTTAATTACCAACAAGGGGGACATAATATTAAAAACCTGTCAATCTATCAGTCAATCTCAAACTCCAATCCTCTTGTGCTTCTGAACAAAACAGGGCATTTGTTTTTGGTATGCTAATTTTTTTCAGGCTAATTCACAATTTGTTGCACTGGGAATGTTAGATTGAGAGTGTGAGGGTCTGTAAGCTAGCAGGCGAGAGCATAAACAAAGGGATCATGGGAAATGAGGTTAGGCTTACTATGCACTAACAGTCCCACCCACAACTCAGGCATGAAAATCTAATGGCCACCCTTCAGAAATGATGTCAGAGAAAACAACACATTACATTAGTGTTTTTTGATTTTCTCAAAAGCAGCATCATCATAATTAAAAGACCGCTGGGAACACTTAAAATTGATCAAAAGATGATTGGAGTGAATTTTTTTTTAGCAACCAATTCAGTGGCGTGTCCACCCTGACACTGAAAGGTCATGAGTTCAAATCTGCAGTCGAGTCATCCTAAAAACTATTAAAAATGTGATCCAATGCTTTCTTACTTGACACTCAGCATTAAGGGGTTGGATTGGGGGGTAAAACCACCAGATGGTTCCAGAGCCCGGCTGCATGTGCAGCTCACCGCCCCCTTGAAGGAAAGGTGAAAAGCATAGAACAACTTTCACAAACTCAGGTGTGCAACAAATAATGGAATTTTAACTTTATTTCTGTATCAAAAACATTTTGATTAAAGACGCGCTTATGAACTTAGGACTATCTGCTCTAGGCTAAAGTAAGTCTAACCCTAAATGTGGCTCACTTGGTTGGTGATTTAGCTCTTTTTCCTGCCCCGGCACGACAAAGTGTGCTCTGATGACACCAGTTTACAGTTCAGTTAAACAAACTCTAGTGATCCAAAGATTTGATGGGATCATTGAAGATGCTGGAACTTTTAAGCAAAAAAAATTGGTACAAATAAAAATATAAAACCAGAGTGCAGGTAACAATGAGTTGTAGAAGATGGTCCATACTGGAAAAAATCTCAAAATGCTTAGCTTTATACAACTTCTGATTATTACCCACCCACAAGAATTTATTTCTATTTTTTGGAAATCACACAAATATGTTGGTGTGTGATGCTTTGATCCATTAATCTGTTAATCTATCTGTCATTTGTGAAATCCACTTAATTCTTTCTGATGAAAACAAGAAAGTAGTGTTTGTTTTGTTGTGTTGCCTTTTTCTTACCGTTTGTGCACATTTTTTAAATTAAATGTCAGTTCATTCTTTTATGCAGCTAAGTCTTGCAGCCTTTACTACTAATAAATCTTTGTGTAGTTTTCTCAGGTTATGTCTTTCACTCCTTCAGCAATGACTTTGTGATATTTGTAGTATCCTTGATAGAAATATAGTAGACAAAAAATACTTTTGTTTATTTAGCAAAGCATGTTCCTTTAAAATAACCTATAACTTGGATCTCCTTTACAGCTTATCTGAGCAACATCTGCTGTATCCAGATTTCAGTGATTTGCCATGCTCTCCTGTTCCCATAGAAACCAAGTCCAGTCACCCAATAGTTTTGAGGGTACAACATCTCTGTAAGTGTATTTAAGTGGACAGATTATAATGGATTCTGTTGTATGAGCAGTCTCTGAACATAATTGCAAGTAATCAGCACCTAGAGTGTTATGTGGCAAAGGGTTGCCATATTTAGCTGTATCAAGCACAATTTCAAAAGTGGTGAAAAGAAAAGTTCAACCAAAAGAACAAGAACGCACGGAAGTGGTGGAGGTACTTGTGTTGATTGTGTAACTGTAGACCTTTCATTTGTGCAGGAATACTTTGCATTTGCACTATAGAGACATTTAGGATAGCTAAAAGAGCAAAATGTGCCAATGACAATTTATACAGCTATGTGCAGTCATTCAGTTTTGTCTCCCCCAGCAATGTCTTACAATGGATTAGAGAAGTCTTTGTTGTATCACTACTCAAAGAAAAAAACTGAATAGTGTAATATGTTTAAGATAAAATGACAACCCAAACCATGCTGTCAAACATGTTCTACTGCCTTTTCATGCTCCCAACAGCCAGCTTTGATTTAGGCCTTAGTCACAATTGTCCTTACTGGTGGAGACTATGGGCGAAACACTGGGAAACCTATTGAGCGCACTCAAATGGCCCACACAAAATGTCAAGGTTGTAGACTGCTAGGTGAGCCTTTAGAGAGAAAATACTCACTCATGTTATTTTCTTTGGCCATGCTATGAGCGACAGGTCTTAGTGAACACTTATACAACCCGCAAGGCTTAAAGAGGGGTGAAGTAGGAGAGACTCAGGCATATCGTACTGATTTCTCATTTATTTAACCACCCTAACTCCTTCACATTTGTACCTTGTGATGCTGTTTACGTGAAAAGTGCATCCCTGTGTTTAGACTGACTGTTAGAAATTAGGAAATGAAACAATCTGAGCGTAGTTTGCATGAACATCCTATGGCCATCGTTTGGATACTTGCTGATCACTTGCACACATTGTGCGTGACGCACTCAAACCTTACCAATGGCTAGAATGTGGCTTAAGGACACTTTTCAACAGAATCCTCCATACATCATAGTAGAGTACAACTTACATTATCCCCGCAAATGCTTCCCACACGCACGACATTGGGCTGTTCCATCTCTAAGATGCGGCCACTCCTCTCTATGACCCTCCATGGGTCCGGAGAACCCAAAAACCTGCAGTACCCATAGCTGCATGTGACTACAGCTTTAAAAGAGAAAATATTATTGCTCTTTCACCCTGAAAAGCTAACAAATGAAAAATTCAAAATCCCAAAGTCTTTAAGAATACATGTCACCAACCACTCTGTGCATAGCTAATTGGAGGAATACGCATTTACATTGAGAGATTTCACTCTTTTAGACACAAAATAACTATTTTTTAGGTTTGATATCTGCTGTAAGTCCCAAGTCAGGGACAACAGCAGGCTGAGAAAGAAAGAAACTCAGCTAGTAAACATCTGCCAATGTATTTTGCTGATAACAGGTTTGTAACATAACCAGCTACAATCTTAAAGAAGCAAGGACTCAAAGAATGTCTCCTAAAATTGTTTAGCAATGAATTTAACAGTAACTTTTTGAAATCTTTGAAAACATTTCTTTATCACACCAAATTGATTAAATGTTAGATTTATCATCATAATATCAGTTTGGGTGCATACATTTTTTAGAAACTTGCAGAAAAATGTAGAAAAATGCAGAAATCCATGTATGTAGGTGGTCTTCAGCCCTTCAGGCATCAGTTATCATCACCTTATTGTCAATGATTGGTTTGTACTTACAACCAGCCGTATTACAGGTTTCACTGCCAAAGTATTTTAAATGAGTCAATGTTAATTTGCTAGTAACAGATTCAATTTGATTTATGATAAGCATCGATTAAAAAATACATTTTTGTTCAAGTCTACTTTTGACTCGTCAAAAATACTTAAAATAACACTAAAATAAGTAATGTTCTAAACTGAATTTAGGTCAACGTTTCATTGAGGAAACTATTATCTCTTACATTAAACAGAGTATAGGTTTTCTTTTGTAAATTACTTTAAAGACAATTACTTTCTGGTTTTAAGAACTGTTTTTGATTCACTAAGAAAAGCAGTTTAGTACAGTGGGGCAAGATTTTTCTTTTTTAGAAATTGAGCAATTTAAAGTGGTAACATGTTCTATTATTTAAAAAATAAAAATTTGTCCATGAAAGAAGCTGTTTCCTCTAGAAGAGAAATCCTTCTAGTTTGCGTTTAGGTTGTAGTTCTAAATACATGCTAGCTTTTCTGTTGGAATGGGGTGCAAAAATATTAACAGAATTGGAGACTAGGTCTGGATAAATCTTTTAACTCTGCGAGGTAAATACAGGCTTGAGAGCAATATGCTCCACTACAGATGATGTCTATTAAGGGTAGGATTCTTGTATTTAGGGAAGAATACTTATGACCAAATATGTCAGTTTTTACAACATGGATTTGTTCAAAATTGATCTAGAACTTTGAATTGGTCAACAACATTTAATAGACAACACATGTCATGAAAAAAGTCTCTAAAGACACTCAAAAATATTTTGGTACCTGGAAAACTCTGGTAGAGTGGAATGGGAAGAAGTTATACATATGAAAAGTGAGAAAACACCAGAGTCCAGATCTTCAATGCCTTAAGATCTTCAACTGGGCTTTCATAAAAGAGAAGATGCTGCACCCTACTCTGGATGGTCATGTCTTAATTTTGTCAGGCCAATAGTGGGTATCAAACCTAAAATGGGCTTTTTCGGTGCATAAAAGCTACTTTTTTTCAGTGTGTACCTTGAAACGTTTATGAATTTATTTTCTGCGGTGAAGGGAGTTCATGTGTTTTAAAGACCCACTGCAATGAAAATGTTTTTAACATGTTTTTGTATCATTCTTCTCATGATGGAGGACACCTATACAGAAAATAAGGATTAAAATTCCATTTGTGAGTATTTCTGTAAAATAGAATTCTGAATCAAGACCAGACAAAACATTTTGTTGGAAAAAGCTTATAGTTATTGCAAAAAAGCTACAAGCTCCCTGCTCCGCTTTATTCTGATGCATCCACTTGCAGACAACTAGATCCACTTTGCTTTCCTCATCTGAGCTGGCATCTGGCTTAAAACTGTACGGCTGGAAAGCTCCAACATTGCTCACCATTTTTGGTGCACTGGTAATGTTAGGTTGGTGCTGTGAGGGGCTATAAGCAAGCAGGAGGAGACTACTGCTGCTCTGCAGAAACTCTGCTCTTGAAAACAACATTGATTTTTTAAAATTTTAGTTAAAAATGGGATAATCATACTTAAAACACCACTAGGAATGCTTTTAAGTGTCCCAAAGTTTTCAGAATACAAGTAAACATTTGTGTTAGAGACACACAAGGTCTCGCATAATACAAAAAAAAAAAACGCTTGTGGATTAGATTGTCCTTTTTTTCTTATTTTTGGAAGTAGTTGTTAAAGGAAGTTTGTAACTCATTTAGACAAATTTTATGTTATTAAAACCTAAGAAAAGTGGGAACAACCTTCCATTGGGAGTTTTCTCCTCCAGTTTTTGCATTCTCTTTAATTTCTTCTAAACTATCTTAAACTGAGTATGATGTCAGCTTTTATTTTACATGATAACAGCAGAATGAGTCCCTCAGAGCTGAAACGAGCAACCATTTAGCCTGCTTGCTTGCCTCAGCACTCGCAGGCAGACGTTTAAATTGCCAGCTTTCACCCAGAATGGTTCACGTGAGGGCCTCCTGAGGGGGGGAAGGATTGGCTTGATGCTGGTCTGGGGGAATTTCATGGCTATTCATCCCAGTAATGAGTCATGTCACTTTATATACAAAAAAGAAGAAATCTTTTCCCCCTGCTGGACAGACCTTTTGACCCATTTTATTGTTCAGTGAGGCAAGAAACAGTGAAATTTAATGCCTGCTCAAGGTATAGTCAGTATATTTTAATTGTTTTTATGCTTGAGAGTCCCACACTTGCCTTAGTTATGAAGCGTGTGGGGATGGAGCAGCATGACCACTGCTAATTGCACATCGGCATGCTTTGGTCTAAAGATGGCCCATTCATCACCCTTACAGCACTGTCCAATCAGCTGTGCTACATTCACGTCATTTTTAGGCTTGTTCAAATTTGGCTCAATTTCAGATTGTCAGCAGGTGCAACAGCGTTCAGTTTGTTTAAAAGCTTTTCATTTATTTATTGCTTATAGAGCCAGTCTTCCTTAACTGTTGGTACAAAAACAAGAATTCCCATTTTAAACTGCAACGGCTTACGTTTTTTTGTTAAAAACTGGGAAAAACCGAGGACTCTAAACCATTTTACAGATTAATAAGTTTGCAAATTGACAAGGAGGTATTGTTTCAAAATCTGTTGCCCAACAAAAGTTTACTTTATATTTTTTCATCTTGTGATTTTCCATTAACTGCCTCTGACAACTGGACATCACCCACACAAAGACAACTTGTTTGTAGTTCCAATCAAATTAAGTCAATTCAGTCGCCATTTTTTGGGGATATGGATGTTGGAAGTGATTGGTCCGAGTCAACATTTCTACAGCAACCACTCTCGCCAATCAGGAGTGAGCTTGTTGGAAGTGTACACCCCTACCACTTGAAAGCAGGGTCTGTCAATCAAACGCTTTCAACTTGAGACCAACATGTGACTGAGTATTAGCTGTTATTTTTCAATCGAAGTCTATGGGAACCAATGGGTGCCTCTCCCCCCATGCGAGGGGGGGAGGGCTCACTCAGTCCAATTCTCAGATAAAGTCAATTGTATTTTCCCACAAAAAGCATAAACTAATGCATTTAATTCCTAACAATAAACTTTAAGACTTTCAAAAATGAAGGGAGATAAACTGGACTGTCAGACAAATTTGCCCTAAAAATCAGAGCTCAGCTGCAAACTCAGCTTTCTAATGAATACATGCAGCTTAATACAATTGTGTTTATGTACTGTAAAACTGTGTTAGCTTGATGTTGTGCTGTACAAGTCCAAATATCTGACAGACTACCTATTATAGTGGATATGTGTGAAAGGTTATATTCCTCACAAAAAAGCATTTGTTCAGATATGGGAAGAGAATCTAAAGAATATTGTTGGCATGCTTAACCTATAACCTTTTCCATCTAATAAATTCACATTTTCCGTATTACTATTTCAGGGTGAGTGGATTTAAAGCAGGAAAAGACCGATAATTCTCTAAACAGGATGAAATAGATGAATCTGAACTTATTTACTCCTTTAATTGGAAATGTCTGTCACCGAGGAGCAAGCTGAGTCCTCTTCCAAGCCATTATGTAGCTGCCTGGATTACTTGAAGGTGTTTCATGAAGAGCAATATGTTGGGTGTCAACGATGGCTATTGAATTTATTCCCTCTCAAGGTAATGGTCTCAAAAATAGAAATGAAGTACCCCTAAAAAATGCATAAGAAGATCAATTTGTTAACACTACAGTTACACAATTTAAATTCAAGACAGGACAGATCAGGCTAACAAAAAAAAAAATCAAATAAATGTGATTTGCTTTTAGAGTTAACTTTTGACAACCTCTTGACGTTCATGTGATTAATCTTCCAGTGACAAACTTTAAAAAATGTGTGGTTAGTCAACTACTAAAAGTTGTTATAATGTGCAGTATGAAGGTTGGTTGATTGGAACATTTATATCCCAGAATTAATAAACATAATTTTCCTCAGCAAAGGCACCTAGCTTCATATTGATCGAATTGTAAAATAAGTAAGTTGCTTTGGATTAAAAAGGTAAAATATGTGTAGGATGACACAAAAAAGGCGCTGCGATGGACTGGTTACATCCATGGTTTACTTTGCCTTTGCCAGACAGTGGGGCATGGATAGGCTCCAGCCTCCACATGAACCAACAAGGGATTAGGTGGGTTTGAAAAATGAATGATAACTTAATCTAGTAAGTACAAAAAAATTAGAAGAAAAAAACTTTACTTTGTGCAAATTCCATTTCCAACTGATGTCCAGGGTCCAGGCAGTAGTCTGTAATCTACCAAAAAGTCAATATTCTTGGGTGTTAACCATACCATCTGTCTATAAATGCTGTCAATGGTGTCAACTAAACCCAAGGTATTTTTAAATTGAGAACATACGTTTGAATAGGAAGCATGATAGTTGTTAGTCGTAGTTTTTTTTTTCATTAAGATTTATGGTTTGGTGATCACATGTCAATTCAAAGACCCATCCTCCTTTTATTTACAATTTTGATTTCAAAGAAAATAAAACTGAAGAGTTACTATTTAAACAATGATCATAGTTTGTTTTATTTTGAAAAGTTAGAGCATAGTTATATTATAGTGAATGGAGTCCCTAGCAGTTAGATGCTGCACTGATATTCCAGTTATTTTGCAAACAAGTTTTATTCCAGAATCCAAAGGCTTTTTATTTGGCTATTTAAGTTCAAAATAGCTAGATGAGGATTGTGCAGAAGCAGAGTGTTTATATGGGATTGTGGGTATTCGTGTGCGGGATTCAAATGTATACAGAAACCACCAAACACAATGCTCTTTTTGAAGTGTTTCATCGCAGCACGCATAGTTTTTCTTTTAGATTTTTTTCTCTCTGTACACTATGATAAAAGTGCACACGGAGAAAGAGTTTGCAGCAAACAGTTGTATCATCTCATCTCTTATTTATACTGAGCTACAAAGCCTGACAGGATCAACACCTCTATATGCTAGAGGAAAAATAAACACACACAAACAATACTGCTGTTTTTTTCCAGTTGTCACAGAAACAAGGAGACATAGTGGACATTACCCTACCCTTAGCAAGTTACAAATTATGAATCCTGAAGTTGGAGAAAACATAGATTATAGAGACATAGACTGCAGTATGTGTGCCTCAAGGCAGAGGGCGCTGGTGAGCCCAGAGAATGTGACACCGCTGCTAAAGAATAATAGAGTTAGTGGTAGCAAGTCAAGTGCAGCCATCCAATTACTCTTTCATATCGTTTAGCATCATTTTCTAATTGGAGGATTACGCTTTTAAATCCCCAAACTCAAGAATGTTTTTAGACATGTCACTGGTAGTGATCTCCACTGAGACAAAAAGACTTTTCAAGCTGAAGAAAGAAAAGGAAGACTTCTACAAACAGGTTATTAATGTGTTTCTTCAGAAGGAGAGACCATAGACATAAAACAAGAGAGCGACACACGGACTCAATTTATGAGTAAAAGTAAGTCAATAATAACAAATTCTAGGGATTTTTTTTCTCTGCTAGAGTTTGAAAACAGAAAAAAAATGTTGAAATTAAATTTTAATCAACACACTTTAACTGCTGCCAATCAAATGGTAAATAAGCTCCTCTGTAGGGTTCATACGTTTGTAAATCTGACTGATAATGTCAGTGCCTCACCAGTCGTGAACCTCACCGCACGTCACAGACACCATCAGGATTTCAGTGTTTGACGATTGACTAAACACATATGAATAATTACAAACACTCACAAACAATCCTATTCGAAGAAGAAGCTGGTTTGATCGTGGATTTGTGTGTGAAAGAAAGTTTGAGGAAAAGGAAGGCATACATGGAATTGTTTGCATAATCACATTGTTTGCAGGTGGATGCATCAGAATGGATTGAAAAGGAAGCTCATGGCTTGCACATTGTAGTTTGCACCTAACAACTTTCTTTTTCAAACAGCATTTTTTTCATCTGCCCCTGATTCACAACAACTTGAATACAGAAACATTCAGAAATGTCATTATGAGCTTTTTTAAATTTATAATTTAAACATACAAAAAACACAATCGTCATTGGAGTAGGTCTTTAAACAGTAACAGTTAGCATTTAGGAAGAACTCTAAGATATACGGCTAATTGCAGATAAATACCTCAGTGTTTCCCCTGTGCTGATAAAGGGAGAAATCCCACTTTGATGATATGAGCATAGACACTTAGACAAGAATATGTCACGGGGGTAGATTTTGTCCCTTCACATCTCCCTCAAAATCCCCCCCCCCATCCCTGAAGAAACTTCCCAACAAAGTCAGTGATCGATGATGCAATGTGTCATCTGCTTCTGACAGTTTGATTGTTTCTGTGTTTTTCACACGCAGATGAGCGGGAAGGCAAAACAGAAAAAAAAAAGGTTTCATGTGTTGCTCAAGGTCCTTTAAGATATTCCCCATCCCACATCTCCCTGCACAATGAATTTTATCTTTGGGGTATTATCAAGAGGAAGCCTGGTAAAGCAGCATGTCAGAAAAATGGCCCAGAACCCCAAAGCCCACAGTGGGAATTAATTTGTTTGACAAGATCTCCCACAAACGATTTGTCTGGCTTTCTTTCAGCTGGATGTTGCCACTGCCCTTAATGTCTGAGTGTAGAACAGTTTGAAATTGAATACACTGAAAGCACTACAGTGAGCAGTGACAGTGTGATTGATGTGTAGCACACAAAGAAAGGGGAAACAGCAGAAGTAGAAATGTTTCTAATGCTAGAAATTTCTGATTTGATTGTTGAATTGGGATTACCATCACTCTGATCAGACATAAGGGCAACTCATGTTTTTATATAGGGAGAACTTTCCCCCAAAAAAGGACTCCTGCCACTAGTTAGCCTTGTTGCAGTCTTGCTTTTGAAACTAATGACATCAAACAGACATTTGATACATTATCTGGAACATAAAAAAAAATAATCAAAGTAATGATTGAATAATTATCTCAAGTGCAATTAATTAAACATGCCAATGAACTCATCTTGAACAGCTGTCCTAGCTGCACCACTTAATCACTTGTGAGAATTACCAAACACAAATGGAGGACGCCGAGTGCACGCAATAATCTCTGCAAAGTGCATTGTTTACAAACAGTAATTAATATCACACCATGTAGAAGTGGGTAAAGGGACTGCGGTGCATGGCTGTAATTGCACCGCAGAGAGTTGGGTTTCTCCCCACTCATGACTCAGACACCTCTACTTAAGGAAGAGGAGATCTGAGAGTGAAAGAGTAAATGAGCATGCAAAGATAATTATTCTAGGTTTTCTGAGGAGTTATCTTTATATATGAAAAAAGGAGAGCCCACATCACAACAGCTGATCCTAAGATTCTTCTTTTACTTTTTTTTTTCACCCCCAAAAATGATGACATCACAGCGGGAGAAACTATCAAGAACTTTAACTTTAACTAAAACTAGAAAACTTTAACAAGGCAAAACATTTTCTATATGTCTTATGAGTTCTTTTACATAATTTTAAACCGCTCTCAGTTTTATTATTTTTTAATGAATTTCTTTCCCTGATATGTTTATTTATGCTGGATTTTAAACATAATTTTAGCAGAGTGCTATTAGTTGTTTTGTATAACTTTGTTAGCTTCCTTTTAATAACATTTATTGCAATATTTTTTGTTTTCTAGATGCCTCCAAAGTGTCTTAAATGCAACTTATTTCAGCACTTTCCAAGTTTAAAAGTTTAAACTCCCTTTTTCCTTAATGATCTTATTTTACCAATGAGTGTCATATTTCAAGCATTTGTATCATGTACTGTTGTGTGGAAACACTGAGGCTCCTGGAAAGTTGTATGAGCTTCAAACATTCATTTTCAAAACCCCTTTTAGGGTTATGGGGATACTGGAGCCTATCCCAACCACTGTGGGGCGAAGGTGGGGTACAGCCTGTACAAGTCGCCAGTCCATCCTATGTTGCTTTGAGGTTTAATCAGTATAGTAGTTGCTGTAAGAAGATTTTAGGAATAGGTCTACACTCTGACCATATCCAAACCACTTTTTGCACATGCACTGTAAATGTATTTAAAGTTCTGTACCGGAGTCTTAAATAACAGATTTTTTTTTGCAACAAGAGCTGCTTTAAAGCAGCTATAATGAAGTCACTCTGGGCTTTTATGGTCTGCAGAGCTCGACAGACACAAACTCTGTAACTTTCACGTGAAAAATCTTGCCAGAAATGAAGCCTGACAGTGCACTCGTTGTCAGCGGAGCAGACAGTAGCTGTCCTAAATCTGAACCTTCAAAAGCTCTCACAAACAGTTCACATGTGGTCCTTTAGCAGTAAAGCTAAGCTTTAATCATCTCAGTAATGTAGATCTGTAGCTTAGTTAAACATTATGAACGACTGAGTTATGACACAAGCATGCACGTCAGCATTTCAGTAATTACACAACTAATAAGAAGCTATGCTATTGTCGTTAGGGTATAAAACCACTGTGGGGACCTGCATATAAAAAGAATAACTAGCATATCTATGAAGAGTTTAATATCTTTCACAGTGCTGTGCATTTCAGTGAAGGCAATACCTTTGGTGCACAAGTAAGATGTGGTAATAAAATTAAGATTCGTGAAACACAAGCAACACCTTTTGAGCAACTTTTAGCAGAATTCAGAAGAACACAGAATTCATGGTTCAAATTGTGCTTGGTTTTGCAGCAAAGTCCTGTAATATTTAACCCTCTAACATCAAAGTTTTAGCTCCAAAGTTGACATTCTTTCGACAAACATAACTTTTTATTCAATCATTGACGCAATCAACAGATTCTGTCACGCAACAAAGGGGCTTTGTGCCATTATGCATCACTTTAAATTAATGTTGTGACGCATATCGGTACACAACCGATATGAAAAGACACTTCTCTCTGCGTCAGAATCAGCTGAATCACTTTGATCACATGAATGATCTAAGCTTTAGTGTTGACATTCTTTCGACTACCGTAACTCTTCAACCGTATACGCACACAATCGCAATTCCAGCAGATAACGCAACACTTTACAGTAGTGAGATGTTCACGCAATTAACATAAGATAGCTGATTTTGACACAGAAAAGCAACTTTGCGCCGCCATGCAAGTGTTACTAAAGCGTGGAAAGGCCCACCCCAATAAAAATTGTATTTTTGGTATTGTAAAATTTTTCTAATGATCGAGGACATATCTAAAGAATTCAAGATTAAAACTGTGTTTGAGTATTTCTTTATTCAAATTTTTATGGATAATAAAACCCGCCATTTGAAAAATCTCTGTGACGCAGTAACTGAAATGGGAAGGTCAAAGTCTCAGTTCTCTGCTTCATTCTCATGCATCCACTGGTAGACAAACAGATCCATTAACATTTCTCTTTCCCTCGTGGCTGGCATTTGGCTCTAAACTGTACAGCAGGATAGCTCTGATAATGCTTGTCATTTTCGTTGCACCGCTAAAGTTAGCTTGGGATTGTGTGGGGCTGTAAGATAGCAGGAGAGAGAATAAACAGAGGTATGATGGGATATAATTTGAGGGTTAATTCCACGCCAGCGGTCCTGCCAACAACTCAGAGGCGAATTTCTTATGAACTACTGCCGCTCTGTTGAACCGGTCTTAAAAAAAACAATACAGGCTTTTTGACTTTGGCTAAAACAGCAAAATTAATTAAAGGACCACTGGGAATGATTTTCCAAGAGATAAAAATCTAGCTGGAGTTGAAGAGGTATGGTAGTTCAAAGAGCATGTTATTTTGCTGAGCTGGCGATGGCCACAGGGTTAAAGGTTACATTTTTAGATTTTCTAGTTTTGCTTTAAATGACCTAATTCAAACTTTAAAGTCATTAGTTATAGTAGATGTTTTGTGTATGCGTAGGAGTTGTGTTGTGTTTCCAAAAGACCTAAAGTTTCTCAGATAACCTGAATGTTTTTCAAAAGGCTTAATGTACTTCAGTGAAATGCTTTTGTGTTTTTGGTCAATCAGTAACATTGGTAAAGTAAAACCCTTCTTTTGTTTTTATTTTTCTTTAGTCGATTGTAACAGATGTTTAAAAGGTTGTTTGGATTAATTTTGTCCATACCTGAATAGTGCCTCTCTCTCCCTCGCTCTCTATTTTTTTATTATTAAAGACTGCTCCCTCCCACCACAGACGTCTTTTAAAAATAGACTCCCTTCCTATTCAGCACTTAATATCATGCTCAGTGAGGCCTTCAGGGTCTGAGACGTTATTTTAACATTTCACAATCTGACCTTTAAGTACATTTTCAGCAAAGTTGTACAATTGTATAAATTAATTGAAGTGCTTTCTAGGCAGACTTGCATAATTGCTCAGATCTCTAATGTTTAAATTGCTAGTATTCTGTTTTAATATATATCAAATCAAATTCAGTTCACAGCACACATACAGATAATTAGTTATATAGAAACAACATACTTGCATTAGCTTTGGAAATCAAAACGTTTCAGGTTAAAGCCCCATTTCCCATGCTAGTTCCAGCTCTACAAATCACATCAAGTTGCTTTTGAACAATCTATTTCTTTTGAATCTTTAGTTTGGATATTTTTTTCCCCAAAAAACGGAATAGAAGCATGTTTTGTCTAAATCTAGAATTAAAAGGCCCTAAAAAGATGTTTTGCTAAGATAAAATGCATGGTCAAAGATTTAACATTTACTCGTGACTTCAATCATCTCTGCTAAAGCAGTGCTGTAACCTCCTTTTTCCCTTTTTCCTTTTTTTTTATCTGATGCCTCCTTCTTCTCTTTTCTCAGCTGTTATTGTGGAAGACCAAAGTAACTCAAATGCTCAGTCACGCACACACAAACACACACGCACACACATCTGTCTCTTTCTTTTTTCCAGTTTAAAAGTTGCAGTAGAGCCATCCATCCGTCCAAAGTCATAGACCATGAAATTAGGTTAAGACGTAAGGCTGTGAATGACACAGGTGTGGATACAAATGAGAACATCTGAATGAAGAAGTACAGTTCCAGGATGCCTGATACTGTTTTCGTTATGGCCTTTCAGGGTTACATTTTACAGCCTACCCCCTCATTTTGCTTGGCTCAGCTGCTCTTGTGTAGTAGTGGGCAGAGCAAGGCATCATCATAAATGTTGGAAAACTGGCGATCAAAGGTAGTTGTTGTTTTTTTTCCTTACTCCATGTTTCCAAAAAGAATACTTCAAACTAATTTATTTTTTAAAAATCTCTTGTATGTAGCAAAAACAATTTAAATATTTTCCTATTTGTAATACTTTGTGAATGCTTTTTGTATTTACTTATAGATCAGTACATTTTTGTACTGTTCTAATTTACCAGGTCTGACCAGAGTTTTTCTGTGTTTGGTAAAATACTGTGGGGCATAAAACTATTTAACAGTCAGAAATTCTGCAATAAGCCCCACTTAATAAGGTGGGAGAGGTCTGTAATGTTTATCACAGTTCCGCATCAACTCTGAGACAGAATGGAAAGAAAGACTAAAGGAAGTCACATTGTTGGCTTTAAAGAAAAAAATATTAATTAAAAAAGTATTACTACTTCAAGAAGTTCATCTATCCTTCACTTCTTGCCTGTGTTTATGTCACCTGTTTAAATTGGTTATCTAGATAAAAGACACATGTCCACACCCTTAAACAGCCAGACTGCAACCTCTACAACATGGCAAAGACCAGAACATAGTTCTTTTTTTTATTTCTGTTTCTCCCAGTTGAAATGCATCATTATAGACCTCTATATCATCTTTTTAAGTGGGGTAAATTGGTTAATTTTGCAGCAAACAATTCTGAAATCCCTAAACTTCCTCCCTAATGTACATCCTGAAGATAAAAAGCTTAACGTGTATCCAACATCTTTAATATTTAAAAATATATATCCATATCCAGGAATTACAGCAAGCACAATTGACAGATGAGTTGAAATGTGATACATGACAGTCCTTAGAGGTTTATTAACAATGTTAAAAATGATCTGCGCAGGAGGCCTGCTGCTGTCTGGCCTCGGAACATGACGAATTTGAGCGCTTCTGTTTCCTTTGCTCTGGCAGAGAAACTCCAGCTGCCTGGTGTTCAAACAGGTTTCATCTCCCGTCTCAGCTTTTATCCATCACAGACAGGCTTGATATGACACTGTACAGATGATCAGCTGCGCTGATGCAATTCACCCAGTGACGCATTTTGATCTTCTGATTGCTGGTAGGACTTTCCAATTAGGTCCAGATATGCTTTGATCCTTTTCTCAGTGACAGAATCTCACAAACAGATGAAATCAATTTGAATATTATGGTCTTTATCTGCCTCAAATTGTTTATTTATTTTTTTAATAAAAACCTAAAGTTTTAAAGGTAGAGGCTGACTAGGAGGGGGTGGGATGGATTTCTCAGACTGCTCCATATTTGGTTGTTAAATATGATATTGATGGATGCAAACTTCTGAATTAAAACATAATCCAGGATTTTGTTTACATAAAATCTAGTCAATAAATGTGGATTTGTTCATAACATTTAATTCACTCAAGATAAAATGTAAAAAATACCTGGTAGAATACAAAAAAACTATTTATAAATCCGCTTTTTCCTTTTAAACGCAGTTCAAGTGAAACAACACAAAACACTGCAACCCCAACACAAAATAGAAATTAAAACGCACAACACAAACAGGTTTTAATCATGGTAAAGGTTTAAAAATACTAAGTGCCTCAGATTTGTGAAGCTGATCTGGTTTCTCCTTTCAGTAACGATCCTGAAGATTCTCTTACTTTTCAAGTTGGTTCTGTAGCAGATTCTAGATGAAATTCTTCTCTTGCAGACTCTAAATTTTGCCTTTGTATTATCCAGAAAAGATAAACGGTTCCAGATTTTGCTTCTTTTTACAGTGTCACTCATTTTCTTTACGTTTTTGTGTCAATGTTGTTTTTTTCTCGGCTCATGTGCTTCAGATGAAAGAGCCGTTTCATTTACATCACTACATGGGGTGGGTCTCTGCTCCGCTGCAGCTCCTCACAGCGTCTCTACTTGTCTCATCTTTGAGCTATCAGACTTTGAATTTAAGCGATGTGAATGCAGCAACGATGTCATGTCTGTACTTTGACTGATCTCCAACTCTGCATTAGCGTGCACATGTGCCAGTTACTCAATTTAAAAAAAAATAAATATCTGTTTAATTTCTCTTAAGCAAAACCCAAGTAATGAAGTACCAAGGGTTTCTTTAGCCCAGTAATTGTAATTTATCTCCCAAAATTTGAACTGTGATTTGTTTTGTTCCTCCATTACTGACAAAAGTAATTAAATGACAGTAATTTGTGATTTTGTAATGTATTACCCCCAAAACAGAATGCAACTTGGTCCATGTTGTCTTCCCTTTATCACATTACCATTCCACTAGAGGTTCAGTTCAAAATGGCTGACTCTATGAAATCTCAAAAACACTTTAGTCGAGAAAAAGTTTTCCTAATTTTCACAACTTTTTGGTGAGAATAACTCATCTACTGATTTTCGTTTTTTGAATGATAATAAATTCTTTATGCTGCAGTTACACCATGTTAAAAATGTGTGGGTTCATTTTGAAACGGCGAAACATTGAACATTCATGTCGGGATATTACTCTCTTAAGCTAACATTGTTGGAAACAAAACTTGACAAAACTGTCTAACATTTCATAATTGATAATGCAACATTTGCTTTGTGGATTTCATCAAAGTGTTTAAAGAACATCTTCATCCCCTCCCCATTTTTCTTAAATTTCTGCCAGTTTTTGATGTAGCGGCCTTTACAAAGTTAAAAAATTTTTTTTTTTTTTAATCAACATTGGTCTGCACGGATACAAGGACTGCTCTGCTGCTCTCACGGTGATTGATTGGCCCTTCGGGGGCATGTGAGGTGCATGAGGGAGATTCAAGGCGGAATTTGCCAACTAATATTCCAGTCTATTTTTGAATGATGTTTTCTCAGTGTTTTCAAGGTACCATGACAGAACAGCGTGGAAACTCAAGGGAAAATGGAAAAGCAATCAGGTGAGAAAAAAACTAAAAACCAAGAATTATTTTATAAAAACACATAAGAAGGTTGAAAAGAAAAGAAAGGTACTGTGATTTGACCACACTTACTGTAGTCAAAAACAATTTTAACAAAGACATTTTAATTCAGTCTTATTGATTCATACCCAATGTAAAATTATTATGGGGTTAAGTGGTGAATTAGCTAATTTAATGTGTAATTTGTACTTGTTTGCATGCTCTAACAGTCCATTTTAATGCATCAGCCCATGCAGGTTGCCAAATGGTCCACTGATTGTCAGTGCGTGCCGTAAAAAGTCCTGACGGAGGGTAATATTTCCCGATGTGTTCTTTGGATTGCTGCTGGCTCAGCTATACATTCTATGGTATGCATTTTCTGTTAGAATGTCAACACTGTTATTACAGCAGGTGATGCAACAGCAGGTGATGCAACATCAGGTGTGTCTCTCTTTGTACCTCCCGACTGTCTTTCTGAGTGCGTCTCCCCCTGCCTCTCCTGCCCCCCTCCCCCCAGTTTTGTTTAATAGCTATCATTACGTGTCCATAAAATGGAATCCATTTGAAACCCACTTCTTCTGCCCCTATACAAGCATCTATTTTCTTCTAGTCTTGACATTCGACCACTTTTTCAGTCACTGACTGTAATGGATGAAACGGATAAAGTTCCATGTTTCTGTCTCGCCTCTGTTTTTTTTTTTCCTCCCCGCCGGTTTCAGGCGAAAGCCTGACAGTGGAGTTTCTGACTCGCTTGGGGAAAATAGACACTTTGACATTTCACACCCCGAAAATGCGCGAGCGCATGGCATTACTCCTAAACACTGTTCATTACTGCTTTGACAGCTGATGACCAGGATTCAACCTTTCTGCGCCTGCTTCAGCCAAGACTGCACACAAATGGGACTTTCTAACATCAAGATGTTGGGCTCAATGAAAACTGAGAGGCTGCCTTTTTATTTTTTTATCCAATGCTCCTCTGTCTCCTTGTCCTTACTCTCAACCATATAATTAAGTGTTCTTATTGGTTTCGTTTCTACAAAAGTCTGACTATTTTCAAGAGAGGCTTCATAGGGGTTGAAAGACTGGTCAAAAACATCCTTCAAAATTTTGAAAACAAAATAGAAATTTACCTTAGGAGTTTTAAATGCTGTCATCCTATACATAATATTTACCATTGTCATGTCTTCTGTTGTGTTTTATAGTTGTATTAAAGCTACAAGGACACTGGTTGCTTAGAAACTGCAAAAAAAAAAAAGATTTAAGGCTTAAAATAATAAAGTTCTCCTCTACTGAGGACAGTAAGTGTTTACTAAAGCCTTTGTCACGAGTGTTCTTAGGGGTGGAAGCGAGTGGTGAAAAATGTGCAAACCTGTACCCGCACAAATGCAGGAATGTGAATGGAGTTTTCTTTTTCTTACAAATACTTCACCATACATTTATCACAAGCACGAAAATTACACAATCCATTTTTTATGTCCCCCCTCGAGAAGAGCCACTTCTGTCTACAACCCTCCACAAGCCTGGACAGCTCTAAAACCCACAGCACCCATACGGGTCTACCCCAGTACAAATGTATGTGAGTAGGGCCTAAAGCTGCCAATGTACTTTAAGACCATGAAACTGCTTTCATTTGGTTCACTCAACATTGTGTGTGCCCTTCAAGAACTGTTTTTAAAAAAAGCATTAGTTTTGATGATGATTAAAAAAAAATCTAAGAAATTATAAATCTGATTTTTTGGATGTATTCCAATACTGAAATAATGACAGCATGCTGTTGATTTAAGACCCTAGAAGGCTAATTAAGAATATATATATATATATCAATTTACCCATGTAAATGCACACAAGTGGAGCTGGTTATTCAAATAAACTTGGCATGGATGTACCTTAGGATCCCCTCTTTCAGAAAATCGTGTTAGCTACGAGAAAACCCAAGATTTTAAAATATGTGTAATATATATAAAATATACATACTAGTATTATGTAGGTACCACTCAAGTTTAAAGATTGCCTTTTGTGTAAGAACAGCCCACACAGTTGAGACTGGAGCAATTAGACATTGAATATGTTTTGTAACAACTGAGTGTAAAAAATGGCTGCCATTTTGGATTTTTCTCCTAGCTAATGTGTTTTTCTGAAAGGGGGATCCAAAGGTACATCCATGCCAAATTTGGTGCTTGTACCACAAAATGCACAAGTTGTCTGAAATAAACCTAACCAACTCTGCTAACATTCACACACTGATGGTGGGTCTGCTGTTGTAGTCACCAATGTGGGGCTCAGTGGCACATTGGAAGGCAAGGTGGGAATCAAACTAGTGACCTTCCGATCAGAGGTTGCCTACTCTACCCCTATTCCACAGCCGCCTTAAAAAGTCCAAGTAAAGTTTGGTATAAATAAACTGGTAACTAATTACAATTGTCTATTATAATATACTACAATAAAAAAACACGCCTAAAATCAAGGTATTGCCGACTTGCTAGCCTCATATCACATTTTATGCTATAACATGTTAGAAAAACAAAATTATCAGTACATGGAAATGTCTCCTGGCAAAAGTTAATAAAAAAAACAGTTACTATAACACATTAGGCTCTCAGGGGTATAATACCTAACTTTTGAAAAGCTTAAATGTGTAAAACGAGGGAAAAAAGTTATATTTTTAGCTTATTCAATTCACTGCCTCCATGTTTTATTCAACCGCTGGGAACTTCACTTGTTAATATCAAATGTTATAGTAATATGAAATTTTGTGAGGAAACGTCGAGTCTGTAATGTGCCTCACTTGACTTACCGTCCAATCTGGCTGCTGTGGCGCACTCGCCACAGCTCTCTGCGGTGCTTCAACGGGGCCTGTCTGAATGAAGTGTGGGGACGATTAAGACAAAAGTGACCCTTCACGTCACTTTAACTGATTATCGGAGCTAATCATGTCACTCATCTCCTGCCCGTCTGTGGCTGTGAATAATTTATTCACACACGTGCTTGTAGCAATCTAGAATTTGATCAGCTGTCCATAATAATGCAAGAAAATGTGTAGAATAAAGAAAAAAAGATGTTTACAGACTATGCGTGGATATCTAGAAGAAAATTACTCCACATTAAACTGATTTTATCTCACAGTTTTGAACTCATTTCCACGAAAAATGTTATAAGGCATATGAGTCTCATCACTCTGGGAGTATAGAATTTATTTTAGCACTGCTAAGCTTTTTATTGTGATTGTCACTAATAACATTCATATTGGCTAAACTTCCAGTAGGAGATTCTCATATCCGGCGAGTCTGGGTACTGAACTTTTTCTTCCAAAGGGGAACAGCAATATTGCATGTCTTTTGAGTTTATGCAAAGCACCTCAGATTTCCTTCCAAAAGCACTCACTCAGAGCAGCCATGGCAAATATCATTTAATGCCCAGCGAACACACCACCACCTCCACATAGACACACATCACCAGTACATACTCTCATCTACCCGCCCTTTTTTTTTTTTTTCTTCTTCTCTGTGGCTATCACGTGGTGGCAGTGCACGAAAGAAAGAGTGCATTGATCTGCAAAAGTGAACAAGCATTTCATGGGGCAAATCTCTGCGACATTCCGGTCCCTGAATGGGAATTGCTTATTTCACCCGGCCGCCTCGCCCACACCAGACTGCTGGAAAAAGCCTGCTTGGAAGGAGGGAGTGGGCACAAGAGTCAGGGCCCCCGCTCAGGGCTTGGCAGGTGGCAGATAAGAGCTCCTCACGCTGCTCCCGCATGCACTTACTGCCACTGCTGCTTGTCAGCCCATTGCTCCGTCGTTCACACGCTGACATGCGCACACCCACGGCTTTTTCGCCGCACATGTGGGGCCCTAATAATAACTTTGGTATTCTTTTGAGTCAGCTTTCTGTCCTCAGGCAAGGATAAGAGTAAAACACGGTTCCTTTATTGAGTCTGAAATCACTAGCTGTGGAATTCCTGGAACAAGGCTTTAACTCCTGAAAGGCCTGTATTCCATCCACAGCCAACACACCAAACACAATCGAACATCAGGTCCTGAAAACTAATAAAAAGACCATTTATGATGGATGCATGGTTACAACTTCTTTTATTTTCTTTCTTAAATTTGTCACAAGCTTTTCTCCATTTTTGATTGGACCAAATTGGAAGTACTGAAGCGAAACTTTCTCACAGTAAAGCCATTGTTTCTTTCTGATTTATTTATTTTTGTATTTATTGTTTTTACTTTAACTCAAAAAATCCAGAATTAAAAAAGGGGTAAACATATATATATATATATATATATATATATATATATATATATATATATACA